>OY757928.1:67864180-67889180 GCA_963585895.1 Sepioteuthis lessoniana
TATATTATTTCATTCGATAAAATACAATTTCATTCCAGGTGACGATGATTCCACACTCCCCAGATCTCCAGACCAAGAGCCTCTTCTGTAGATGCAGTATAGAATCATACACCGGACACCCCAATTTTTACGAGGAATACTAACCATTTAAATGGAATATAGTCAGAGTAATCTAAGCCTCACAGATAAGGCACTGATCATCTAACTCGAAGTCTCTATCACAATATATTGAAAAAAGCATACAGTTTAAATGGGATACCTAATAAGCTTATTATTATTATTATTATTATTATTATTATTATTATTTACTCCTTTAGAGTTTTGCACATCAGTGTTAGCTGATGGTTTTTCATTGGAGTTTGAGTGACACCAAATCTCCTCAAGTCTCCAGGACTCGTCTCAGGATTCTTTCTGTTCTCAGCAATGCTGTCATTTGGATAGTCTATAGCCATCTGCCAACTTCCAATCTTCCAGGCCTTTTAATAATTCATTAGTTATTGTGCCTAAAGCACCAATCACAATTGGCACAATCGTTACTTTCATGTTCCACAGCTTTTTCAATCCTTTAGCAAGGTCGAGGTACTTATCCTTCTTTTCACATTCTTTCAGATTTATTCTGTCGTGCTAGGTTGTGCATATACCATTCGTTAGTATGGTCAAATTTAAACTTCTTGCACATTTCCCGGTGTATCACCTTGCCGACCCAGTCGTATCTCGCCTTTATTATTATTATTATTATTATTATTATTATTATTATTATTGTTATTATTGTCTCATTAGAGTTTTTCACATCAGTGTAAGCTCATGGTGTTTCACTGGAGATTGAGTGAGAGCAAGTCTCCTCAAGTCTCCAGGAATCTTCTCAGTATTCTGGCCGTTTTCAATAATGCTGTTGTTTGGATGGTCTCCACTCGGCCGCCAACTTCCAAATCCTCCAGTCCCTTTAGTAATCCTTTAGTTACCGTGCCAAACGCACCAGTCACAATTGATATAATTGTCATCTTCATATTCCAATGGTTTTTTCACATTCTCTTTTCACATTCTTTCAGTTTTATTCTGTGGTCAGCCGGGACAGCAAAGTCGACAATTTTTTAGATTTTCTTTTTTTTTTTTTTTTTTTTGGTTGATAATTTTAAGGTCTGGCCTTCTGGCCGAGATTAGGTGATCAGTGTGTATGTCAAAGTCCCATAGGTGCTTGTGTGTGTCATTTTCAATGATCAGGGCTATTATTATTATTATTATTATTATTATTATTATTATTATTATTATTATATCTTTTCCCTTTCTGTCCCAGTGTAATTAGTGAAAATAAACATCGAACATAGATTATAGTGTAGATTTTGTCTAAAAAATACCCGCTCTCCGTGTTTCCTGATAACAGAATTTAGAGAAAACAAGAAGAGAATGGTGACTTTACAGTCATACAACATCTAATTTTGAAAGTTAAAAGATAAACTACGGCGCGATGATGTAAAATTCGCTTTGCCAACTTATATAAATGCCTGTTGAATATTGATCGGTTTATATAACGTCACCGGGAGCGAAGGACTATGGGATATGCAAATCTTCGACCAGTCTGATGAAACATTCTGAATAACAGCGATAACAATGCAAACGAAGAGAAGGATATTAATTGAGAGAATAGGATATTAACAATGTTTTTTCATTTGTCCGGATGTTGGCGAAATCAGCATCGGAAGTCGTTTTGAGCAAACAGTATGTTAGATGGACTCATGTAAAATTTCTTGATAGTTACGCACATAAGAGTGTCGCTTTTTTGTTCTAATCTAATCTTGTTTTCATGTAAGGGGAATGTTGTGTTGTCTACATGGAATTGTGAGATTTTCTTATCTTGTCTAGCTTAATAAGATCGTGCATGTCAGCAAGAATATAAAAGTATTGTAATCGACACATACTTCTTTCATCACATACCGAATACATTTTCTTTGGTATATTTACTTACTTCCTCGCACACACACACACACACACACACCTATGTATTTTTCTCCAAAGTCTCTCTGTCCCTTATATATATATATATATATATATATATATATAAATTTAGATTTTTCAAGACAGTTGAAAAGAACTTGAAGAATCCGTAAAAGAAAATGGATGAACAGAAGATCCAGATAAAAAATCGAGTCTATCAAGAGAACACCAATTAAAATCTGCTAACACACTTAGAAGAGTGCAAAAGCTCTCTGAAAATAGTGTTTCATTAATGGATGAGGGTATTTACATTTATTCCTGCACTGTTACTCATAAGAAAAAAAAAAAAAGAAATCAACCCACCCATTAGATATGGTTAAATGTTTGGATGGACTGTGCTCTTACGACCGCATGTCAAAGTAAAGTAAAACTGTGAATTCAAACCAGAGGTTCTCTTTACACACACACACACACACACACACACACACACACACACACACATATATATATATATATATATATATATATATATATATATATATAAAGTAAGTTGGCTGACAGTAGTCAATGGCTATCCGAAGGCTTCCTTTTCATTAGCAACTACAAGATGCTTTTTCTTTCCCTCGATTCCTCCACTCACCCTGGATCCATGACTTTTAATTTTATCACTGTTAACCAAGGATGCATCAAGTACCATTTGTTTGTCTTTTGTGTGACTCGACCTGAGATTGACTCCCGGTGTCCTGGATCATTGGTGAACATGCAAATCATAATGCCGATGGGCCAGTATATATATATATATATATATATATATATATATATATATATATATCGTTTATAATGAATTTGAATCGTATTAAATTGAGAATTATATTCATCATCACCAGTCTCTATTATTCACCTCTCTTGCATTTTCTCTAAACTCTTTCAAGTGTCTGGACCTAGCTGATGTATGTAAGTCCTTGCTGAAAGGACAAATCTGGCATATTCATTTGTAGGATTCGTTTTAGAGAACTTAAGTCATGAGTTCATCCTTGAGTCTCCAGTTGTGCGAATCACGTCTTCTCGTCTTATTTGGATAAATTGTGGGGTGGATGGTAAGTTGCTGTTCTGCTGATTGGTGAAGTGCTGGTTCCAGAATTTCTTTAAACATAACATTCTGGATTAGTTTCCAACTACCTTTTTATGCATGCGTTTCATTTGATTCCAGTGCATCCATACAGTAGTGCTAACTCTGCTCATGAGAAATCCCATTTTATTTTATCAGAGAGATCAGATTTCATTATGATTGATAATCTCTCAATAGCAGTCCACGCATTTGTTATATGTATTTAGACATCACTTTTAGTAGATGAGATATTGCTACCGCTGCTTATGAACTGGCCGACTAATTTCATAGTATTTCCATTCAAGGTGGAAATAGCTCCTTTTTGATTGAAGCATATGATCTCAGTTTCATTTGTGTTAGTGTAGCGGACGATGCACTCTGCTATTTCTGCAAGGCTATTCAACAAGGACTTGAAATGGGCAGGTGCTTTTGCAAGAAACACTAGATCATCTGTGTCGCCTTCATTTTTCATACTTTCTGCTGGATATTGTCTGCTGCTTGTCTATATAAAAAGTGAAATCAATTTATTTTATAAGAGGTATTGCTGTTATTTTTTATGTAATCTATATCGATAATAAACTTGTATGAGTTAATCTATTTCCAAGCAACACAATGTCCATAAAGTCGGTGCCTCCATCATTTCAATGGGTGGTTTCTATAAAGCACTGTTATATCGAGGACATCTTCATTGGGTAGACCATAGACCGAAGGCATCTGCTTCATCATTTCTATGTATGGAATTAAATGTATTGGAGAAATCTACAAATTATAGTATTTTCATGAGAGTTTTGCGCGTACTCTGTCTATAATCCAATGGATATTAAAAATTTCTGCAACTGTTGATCTTTTTCTCTTTCTCATTTTTCCAAAGATTTTTTCTCAAGGATTTTAGTTATATATGTGATTAATGTCCTAATAAATTTGAACTCATATCTATATTTGTTCATTAAAGATAAGAATCATGCAATCATAATATTATTTTTATTATTATCATTATTTCTTTCAATCCACTCAAGCTTGAAAAAACTTCATTAAAGATTCCTTTCGGGAAATTTATATAAACAAGAGCTTCTACCGAATATTAATTATTTTCTCAAGACTCTCTCGGTTTCAGTATGTGTCCTATCATTGGGAGCATTGCGAACATTTCTCCAAATTAAATGCCGCTTCATTAATTAAATGTACATTCGCAGAATTATTAATGAGTCCTATTTTCTTGAGAATAACAGGAAAAAGTTGGTACTGTTTTTGCTTGAATTGTCCGAGAGGTTAATGGTAATGTGGTGTTCTTTGTTCAAGTGATCCTTTAAACATTCTCTTCTCCCACAAGAAACTTGACATATAGTAAATATAGAAATTTGATATGTAATCTAGCTTTTGAAAGATACATATAAATCATGATAGTCATCGTTTCAAAATCAACACTTATATATATATATATATATATATATATATGTATATGTCGGCCTTCTTCAGTTTTAATATATCCGTAAATATCGACATACAAATGAACTCACACACACACACACACACACACACACACACACACATATATATATATATATATATATATATATAAAGATAGAGACAGACAGGTAGACGCACGCGCACGTACACATAAATACATGCATAGTATTTTGCTTTAGCAAACGATTTTAAATACTTTGTTTAATCATCTCTGAATAAAATATATACACATGTGTCTGCGTGCTTGTTGGCACATACGACTGTAGATATTATTTACATGAGTGCAATGCTTTGTACCTTTATTGAAATAGTTGTGAAATTTACTTATAAGAACATATTAGGTATAAAATAGAGTTATACTTACAAAAGAATACACAGCGTTTTTAACTGACTTACCACCAAGTCAAGATGCGACATAAACATTTGGTAGTGGGGACCACGTACAAATCAAGACATGGGCGGCCATCTTAAAAAGCATTCACAATATTGGTTCGCCTTAGACGCCATGCTATCAACTCAGTCCTACAAAGCATGGCTTTCCTGAGGGAAAAAAAACATCACGGAACCGGCGATTCAAATTAATAACACCCACCCGATCCGAACAGGTTACTAATGTGTCTAGTCCAACCACCAGTTTAATGACCAAAGTTGATTATATATATACATATATATATATCATCATGTCGTGCAGCTAGCACGGATATCCCTGACCCTCTCTCGCCACTTATCCCTATCCTTCATCGCCTCCGAAAGGTCTTCAGGGTTACATCCTGTGTCTTCACATAGCTGCTGTATGTAAGTTCGAGGTGGTCGTCCTGCTTTTGCTTGGCCATATGTGGGTTCCATAGGAGTACATCACTTACGAGCTCGTTCTTGTTTCTCCAGCAGTGTCCTGCGTGTCTGGTTCGTCTAACTTGTATAGTTTTCGTGATGGGAGGCAAGTGGCCGTATAGTTGGTGTCTCGTGGGGTGTTGTCCCCAGGACTTGTTCAAGTTGGCAACCCCAGGATGCCAAATAAGGTCATTTTTAACCGAGTACAACAGATTAAAATTAAGAATTTTCGTTTTCCTTGAGAGGTTGTCATACCATGGCTAAGGAGTGTATTGTGACCTACAATTTATCTCTATCTGACAGTATTATCTATACACGAAATGTAAAAAGCTTTATCCACCATTTCATCAAGCATTATCATGAGAGTTGGTTTGTGTATTATATGCAAAGATCGCCATACATACATACATACATATATTCATATACACTAACACACTTACATATATTATTAGAACTATGTATGAATAAGGATAAAAAAAGATGGTTACCAATAGAAGAATAAATCAAAATCCGATTATACTAGCTTATAGTATCTATATTACAACACAATGAAAACATATCCTCACTGGCAAGAAAAAAAATATATATATAAATAGTACAATTAAATGGAGACTCAAACTCGGTTAAGCCGTCATAATAAATTTATTTCGGCGGAGAATATTGTTGGTATATTCTCCGTCTCGTCAGATGACTCTTTTACATACTCTGTATTGTCCCAGAGATGCGAATGAGGAGTTACTGTTCGTATTCAGAAGATAAAATAAGGAAATTAAAGAAATTAAAAAAATAAATTAAAAATCAGTAAATAAAGATAAAAATAAAGATAAGAATAAAAAAACATAAAGTGGAAATCAAATTACAAAGTTACAAATTCTTTCGTTCACAGGCGTGAGCAGAGGCTGTTAACATGTTATATGTTCAAACGATTAAGAAACAGGAGTGGAATTAATCTACTGGTCAGTCCCTTCTAATTTTGATTTCTGTTTGTGGTTTCTTCTATTCGGCATGTGTGCTTTTCTAAACAGACTAAGATCGTTTAACTAATGGCTATCTCATATATGATTTATATTTATTTCTATTATGTCTGTTAATTAACGCTGCTGTAGCCAACCTAGATATTCCTCTTTTTTCAATTAGGATCGAGATACTTAAATCAGATAAGGTGGGGACATTTATTATAGTCGTCAAGTGTTTTTTTTTTAAATTACCCTAAAAATGGTCAAGGGGAATAAACCACTCCAGAATCACAGGCCCTATTTTTGGATTAATATTCCGTGTTCATTTGGCCCTTATCTATCTTTATCTTTCCCTATCTTGATGATATCTGCTGTTGGGTTGATCTCTATTATTTACTAATATTTCTTTATCATAGGCCTTGCGATTGTGTGTCTGTGTGTGTGCTTGCCTGTACCACTGTATGCGTACGTTCATGCGTGTGTTTTTTTTTTGTGCGTGTATTGAAAATGTCTTTTCTGAAACTGACATTAAGGTTGTGTCCTCAAGAAAAAAAAATGGTATATTCAATAAATAAATATCAAAAGTTTGGAATCCTTGTAGGTTGGTTTGTGGGCTGGATATGTTTCATGGCATATAAATGCTAGTTGGTTATTTAGTGCCAAATCCCGTTTATATATTCAGGCTTAATTATTGGATAGATTATTTTCAAGACCAAGAGCTCATTTGTTTCCACACAGTTGAATGGTTTTAAGTATTGCGATTCATCACAAGAAATCCTATTCAACATAAATTATTTCAAGACTAGAAAATGATTAAACGGTTTTAGTTGATGAATATATAGTACCCAAACTGGTACAAATACTTCAAGGCAGAGTGGATATGGAGTCTCAAAAATGAAGGGCACTTTACATTCAACAAAGCTTCAAGAGTAGACAACTTAGTGTTATATCCAGGACGCTCTTTAGGAGGGTCTTACTACTGTGCAGAGATGTAGTCGATGTCTTTCACAGGCCCCGCCGACTGGGAACTTTGAAGTCTATTTTCTTTCATCAACTTTGTCAATTTTGTAAAAGTACTTTATTAATTAATGAAAATGTATGAACAAGAATATCTTTCTACTGATGAGAACTTGGTGATTATAGTTGAGAAAAATGAAATTAAACACACACACACACACACACACACACACACACACACACACACACACACACACACGCATATATATATATATATATATATATATATATATATATATATAACAATTAAAATAGCATTATTTAGTTTTGTTTCATAAGCAGTAGTTGTACAGGTTTTCTCTAAAATATAGAAAACAAAATCTTCAGATGACAGCGTTTTTTTGTATCTTATTATGATTGATTCTTTTTTATTTCATGGAAAACTTAGAAATTTTTAATAACGAAACAAAACTACCGATGATTGATTGATTTTGATTTTATACTGCTTCACTGTCTAGCATTTCAACACTTTTGATTTATCAAACGCTTTCTATATATATATATATATATATATATATATATATATATATATATATATATATATATATATATATTGAGAGAGAGAGATAGACAGACAGACAGACAGAAAGAGAAAGAGAAAGAGAGAGAGAGACCAATTGATAGATACAAAGGGGAAATGTATTTATGTATATTCGAATACATAGTTGGGCATTGATATAAGCAGAAATCACAGTTTCGTTCTTTGTTAGAGTCAAGAAAATAAAAGATAATTATTATAATTTAGCTTATCAATGTACAGGGTAAAATAAGGAAGTAAAAACATGGTATTCTATTAGCCCTGGTTCACCTGACAAATAAAATATGTTTCAAAATCTAATCTGTTACCTAAAATTGGTTCCGCGAAAAAAAAATTTTTCAGACGTGATGATACGTACACTAACTGGCTTTCCAGGTTTAAAAAAAAGTCAAATATACTTGGAGAAATTTTATTGACTTTATGCCATTAAAAAAAGATTTCAGAATGTTCATCTGTAAATATAAAGGGTGAAGTTTGTAAAATCACCTCATCATTTATGTTTCCCTGAATTAAACAATTAATACTTACAGAGTTTAACAAGTGTAATCTCAGAGATATGAGTTCAGTAAAACTTTGCATATTACACATACCAAGTTGATGATGATCACAAAGGTTTTTGCACACGTTTTTCTTTATTCTTGAGAGGTTGCTATTGAGCTAAATTCCAAGGATTCTTACCGCTAACTGGCAAGAATTTCATGAATACCACAGGAACATTCCTGTACGATAACGCAACATCTGAATAAGCATTTATGTATCTACGCATCTATGTATGTACGTAAGTAAGTATGCATAGTAAAGTTATCTTATGTTATGGGGCCAAAATGCATAAATAGGATTATGATATTACTTTTCTCTACTCTACTAATTGAATTGATATGCCTGATATATATATATATATATATATATATATATATATATATATATATGTGTGTGTGTGTGTGTGTGTGTGTGTGTGTGTGTGTGTGTGTGTGTGTGTGTGCGTGCGTGTGTGTGTGGTGTTTGTACCTGTGTATACGCTCGTGAATGTGTGATGGCTTTAGTAAAAAAAATTAAAAAAATAAAACAACATTCTAATAATTATTTTTTACTTTATCCTGCTCCGCTACTCCGTATTTGAGCACTTTATTGATTTAAATTTCTTGTTTTCGCTCTCTCTCACTCTCACTCTGCCTCTCTCTCTCTATCTCTCTCTCTCTCTCTCTCTCTCACACACACACACACATATATATATATATATATTTTCGATACACAATGCTATTTTCCGTTTTGTTGAGTATATTACTGTTAAATCCCCTTTTAAAGTTTCTCTAGTGACAAATATTTTTAATCATGTCCTCATAATTTGAATTATATTTAGTATATCTTAGACATACAGTTAAATATACACGCATATTTTGAGTGCCCTACAGTCTATAAGCAGTTGTATTCATACGTACATTTGCAAGAGAATTTTGATTTTATCAATATCTTAACTCCCCGTGAATGCGTTCGCTATTTTGAAGAAAGCATAGCCTATAAAATCTCGTATGCAAGATCCACTTTGGGTGTAGATATGTATATATTCTTAAATATCTCTCTCTCTCTCTCTCTCTCTCTCTCTCTCTCTCTCTCTCACTCTCTCTCTTTATGTATATATGTGTGCGTGTGTATGCGTGTCGGCTTGAATACCTTCACCTCCACTACAGTAGTAAGAGAGAGTGCATTCCCTGCCGCCAGAGAGTAATCGTTAGGCATAATTACCAATCCCCTTGCCCCGTCATCATGGAGCCAATTAAGGCAGCCTTAACCTATTTCAGTTAGAAAGTGGAATTCCTGCTTCACTTGCCGATTGCAATTTTCTTTTAAAATCCAAATTATAGAATTACTCGAATATCGTTCTCTGTGTACCAACCACAGCAAACACACGGTCCCACTTCACTTCTCATTCTTTCTCCCATTTTCAAAATAGTATCTTGCATATGTTGAAACGCGTGCCTCATATTAATTATAATTGCTTGTTAAAATTAAAATTAAAGGCGATGGATGTTTAAGATGCACTTGAAAGTTTCAATTAGTTCAGGTAAGTCTAAATTGAAATATACTGAAACTGAGCGATAATTGTATCAGAGGCCATCGCCATTACCATCCACTTTCACTTAAATTACTATTCCTAATATATGATTAATTCAACATTTTTTTTAGAAATATGTTTAATGTCACTGGGAAATCATCAAAATTACTGCTATTTTTATTGACAATTAATTCATCGTATGCATTAATATTTCGAACAAAACCAAGATCGGCATCTTCATTTTTAATATATTCTATAATGAAGAAAAGGGAACTAACAAAAAGTAAAAAAGGAATATTTTGAATGGAAAATTTGCTCCCCTTTATTTTGAATCAATTCCCATATACCAGTTATTACCATATTGGTATTCATTTTGATGGAGTAAACAGCAGTCTATCATCTGTATATCTGATTAGCTTTTGAACCATTAGAAATTACAAACCTCCCGTCTTCTGTTTTGATCGGCTGTGCCTTATTTCAGGACTTCATGATCCTTTTACGTCCTTTTCTTTGATACTTCTAATTTAGATATAAAAGATGTTTGTTGCTGATGGTTAAAGAACAAAGGGTCTTCTAAGGTCTCTTGAATCATCTTTTTATTCTGAGAGTTTTTCACACCAGCGTTACCTGATGGTCTTTCACCGGAGTTTAAGTGACAGCAAATCTCTTCAAGTCTCCAGGACTCTTCTCAGTATTCTGGCCGATCTCAATAATGCTGTAGTCTGAATAGTCTCCACTCATCCTCTTATTTCCATGTCCTCTAGTCCTTGTATCAATCTTTTCTTGACTGTACTAAGAGCACCTATTACAATTAGTTAAATCGACACTTTCATATTCCACAATTTTTAAGATTCCCTGACATGGTCAAGGTAATTATCCTTCTTTCTCTTTCTTTCAATTTTAATCTATGCTCAGCTGAGTCAGAAAAGTCCACAATTTTGCAAGTTCTCTTCTTTTTTGGTTATTATCAGGTCAGATCCTGCCCGTGGTGTAGTCGTTATCGTCGTAGGAAATGAACACGGCGAAACGAGTTCAAATCCTGAACCTGACTGACTGCATTACACATAGCACTAATACCCTTGGGGAAGGTATGAATCCAATTATTCTCCCTCCAGCTATGGGTAAGTAGTAGGACAGACTAGGTTCTTCAGCCTTGGTTAGGCAACTAGTCTAGGAGAAGTAAAACTCTGAATTCAAACCTGTTAAACTCCGCTTAAAAATTGACTTTGTGTCATATCCTACCCGAGCGGAGGGGTTGGTAAATAGTATCAGGTCAGATCGTCAGGTCGACATAACGTGATCCGTTTGTATGTCAAAATCCTATTGGAATGTGTATGTCATTTTCCAGGACAGATGCTGGTTTGTGCATATACCATTTGTTCGTATGGTCAATTTTGAATTTCACGTACAATTTCCAGTGGATCACCTTGCCCATCTAGTCGTATCTAGTCTTATAGTCTTTTTGAACCAAATTTGTTGCATTTGCTTGTTAAGTGATTCATTGTTTTCTCTCTATCACCACAAAAGCTACTATTTTGCTGGTTCTTATGACGTTGTTTTGTGCTGCTGTTAGAAGAAATTAAGTTTCAAGGATTCAAGTCGCTTGGGCAATCTAAAATCTGCTTTAGGTTTTTCCTCTGTCTTTTCACGTTTTTCTATGCCCTAGATATATTGATATTATCTTAATTCCCCAAATTTAGCTTTTGTTTTCGTTTTCTTTCATATCTTTTCTGTGAGCTGCGCACTCAGTCACCTTAGTGACCAGTTGTACTTTATTTACGTGTTGACTGCAAGTAGTTTTATTGTCTTTGCAAAAATACCAAGGTGTTTTTTGATATCATCGGCTAGGATACTCGATGAGTTTTAAATGCTTTAATTCTATTGGCTTACAGTGATGAGGTGTAGTGAAATATACAATCCTAACAGGAGTAACGGTTCATGACCGGGCGAAAAGGAAATTTAGAAACACTAGAGAATGATATGAAAAGACAGAGGAGAGGTCAAAATGAAGAAGGTAACCTTGTTATATAATTGCGGAAGGATTTTTTAATTTATCATTTTTCGATTAATACATCTTATCTTTCGGTTTAGTTAGTCAAAGAACCTTTCAGCTTAGTGTATGGGTTAGTTAGGTGCACATATTGAGTGCAGGTGTTCACGCGTTCGCGGGGAGGATATGACAATCACAGATATCAAAATAAAAAAACCAGATAGGAAATGACACTGGCGATGTGAATTACATCATGCCCGGAAGCGATGGGCTGGGATTCTTAGTGATTTTGAATAAAAGCAGTGAGCTGAGATTTGGATTTAAACGAAGCGGGTTGATTTCTCGGACATGTGAGAGGCCAGACAGATTGTGGACTGCGGGGTGCGCGCACGCGTTGGCTGAGACAGTGAGTTGAAAGCTGATGATGGACAAACAGTCAGCATAGAAAAATTGTGCCTCTCTCACCTCGTGTCGAAAAACCTAAACTTAAAGAAGGTAATAAAAGTTTCGAACCTATACCAAGAGAGTAGTCAGTGTTTCGTGTTTTTCGGATTCCTATGCGTATGAACATTATGAACGTTTTTACAAATCCGTTTATTTCACGTATTAATATACGGGTATGTTACACTGTTATTGGAAGCTATTTTGTGTATTAATTCATTTTATTTTATGGCTTTCACCACTTTTTATGTCTTTTAAAGCTTACATTTAAAATAATATATAAACATATGTAATACTTTACTGGTGAAATGTGAAGAAAATTCATAATTTATCATTATTTCTCTCCAATATTTTGATTTTTTTGAAAAATCACTGCTCAGTTACAGAAAAATATTCTAGTTTATGCTTATAAAAAACTGCTAAACTTGAATTCTTTGTGTTCCTTATAAGAAGGAGATTCCGTTTCTCTCTTAAACCTTCTTTTCTTTGCAATGCCCAGGCTTTCGAATGAGAGATTTCGCCTTTTTATCGCTTGAAATATCCACACAGTTGTTTTTATTCATATTTTGTTTTTCTCGTTATTGTTATTCTGTTAATATCCATTCTGCTTGTGTAGTTTCAAGTCGATATATTTAGTCTTTCCTTTTTGATGCATTGATTGTTTGTTTATGTTATATCTTGGATGTAAGCCCTTATACATCGTAATTAGTTGTCATCTCTTTTTGTGCTTTGTTCTGAGTTCTTCACTCATCCCTTTCAAGAATGTCTTAAGTATCTTACACAGGATACAGCCCAGGTGTTTATCTCTTTGAAAATATGCCAGCTGCGGGGCATGGTTTTGAGAGTTTTTTTCTCGTTCACCTGAGATTGATAATTTTTTTCATCTCCACTTGTTTGGGTGGTGTCCATTTCCATTATTCCCAAGTACTTAAGGTTTCTTTTCCTTGAAGGGTTCTCATTCTTACCTGATTTTGTAGTTCTAATCCTTTCGTCAATTGTTCTTTTCTACTTCACGTTATTTGCTTTATTTGCAGTAGACATATTTCTATGTCAAATTCCATTCCTTTATCCTTACTGTATATTCTTATTGCTTATATCAGGGTGTACATTTTATTTTCATTTTTACTGTTTGATGTCATCTATGTATATCAGGTGGTTATTCTTTCCTTGCAGTTCAGCTGTACATTTTATAAGTATGCGTTTAAGTGCCATTATTGCAAATTGTATGAAAGATAATAAAGATGAAAGCCTATCTCTGTTGAGATCTCTTTGGATTCAACCACAGCCAAAGTTTTTACTCCAGAGGTCAATTCTACTTTCCTGGGTTTCATAGCTTCACTTTATGACTAGTTAAGCCTAATGTGCATTTTTAGACTATTATCTTGCTTTGCGGGACTGCATCATGTTCCACCTCAATTTGCTCTTCTTGAGGATGTGTTGATTAATTTACTTGTAACATTTGTTCCTTTTCGGAATTATTAGAAAGTAAAAGATATCCTTCTTTTACATTGCTGTTATAATTTTCCACATCACAGATAGACAAATCATCAATGTAAAGTAATTGGGGGTGGTTCCTTTTTGGGATTTTTTGTCCAGGGTGGTATTTCCTTTTGTCATCCATTCAGCTCTATTCGTTTCTTCGAAGCAGCTAGGCAGTCTGTAATCGATAGATGTGATTTATTAAACCAGAGCCGATGTATGCTGTAATGGCCTGGTGTTTTTTGGTTCGAGTTTTCCAGTCCGGTATTTTTTCAGTGTTGGTCTTAGAGATTCCAAATGTATTGATCACCTCTGGAATTTCTTCGAGTTCTTGTCATTCTTTTTTCATCTTCTTTATCTTTTCAGCCTATCTGTTATGTTTTTCATTCCCATATTCTACTCTCAAATTGTTCTGCTCTCTTTGCATATCCTTGTCTATTCTCCACATATTTATTGGCTGAATTTTCTTTGGTTCTTTTGGAATATCCAGTTTTGATTGGGTTGCTTACACTTGCCTTGTTACTTTTTGTTTCCGATCTTTCGCTAATATATTTTCTTGTTCTAAGTTTAATTGCTACATTTGCTTGTTTTGGGATTTTGTCAATCCCTCCCGACATATTACTGTGTTTATCCATTCGGTAGGATATTCGTGATTTCATGTCGTGATTTCATGACCTGTTCTTATTGTTTAATTTCCCTTTCTAGGTTTTGCATTTGTGTTTGGGTTCCTAAGGTACACACTGATGTTATCACTGATCAATTTTAGCTCCTTCATAAAACAGGTTGTTAAATTCAGGGATGTCATTTATTGGGGTTTTCGTTAATAATGTGTTTATCTTTTCGGATTATACCCTGACTTGTTTCCAACTTTGATTCTGGAGAGATTGGAATATTATATTCTTTAAAGTCATGTTTTTCTTATTAAATTATAAAAATTATTTTGTTTTCTCATGTTAATGTATTTTTCTGTCATGTTGTTATGTCTGGTGTTTAGGTTTTCATTATTTTGCGTTTTAATTCGGTTAAGGGTTTCTTGTTTTCCAGCATTTAGCGTTTTCATTCAAATATAGCGTTCTTGTTGATATTCTTCCCTATTTTTTTGTTGCTATATTTCTTGTTCACTAGGTCAGCAAACCAACTTTTCATTATCATTCTAGTTTTGTCAGCAAGTATTTAGCTCGTAATAAATCTATCGTATTTTTTCTCATATCTATCTTTTTGTAAACTTGCTTTTAGTATAGCCGTGAAGAACATTTTTGTTGTTTTCCCAAGTCTATTTCTTCAACTGATGTCTCTTTGTTGAATTGTTGCCTTGCTTGTTATTTGTGTAACTGAAATTAGGAACAGCCTACATTCACAGAATTCTGATCCGGTCCCGCTTCTCGGCTAACAAGGGAACATCTGCCGAGAAGGACACTCTGACCTGTTGTCTGGGTTACAGAGTGAATTATGATCAAACGAGATTTCTTTGAGTTCTTAAACCATATGGCTATGTTCATTATATAGATGATTTTTTTATTGTTTCTGATTACGTAACGAAGCATTAAAATTTTGTCTATGGAGGAATAATCTTCACCCTTCTTTCTCATTTACTGTGGAAGAGGAGAATAACAAAATGCGGTCTTTTCTCGACATGTTCATCGAAAAAGGTCATTCATCCTCTGCTGCAACAAGTAAATATAGAAAGCTTACTTTCACAGGGTTATATGATAGTTGAGATTTTTTGACGCCTAATTAATTAACCTCATGAAGTGTCTCAGTCATCGATCATAGATTATTTATTCTGATAGTAAGACCGAAGCAGAGCTTTAAAAATTCATTTTTTAAGATAGGGAGTCTGGTGACGTTGTCTCGAGTAAACTTAAATATACAAGATTACACCAGTAAAATATTGTGTCCTCCTAAATTTCTAATATATTAAAAGCTCCTGCTGATTGGACTTGCCAGTCAGGTATTCGCTGATAAAATTTCCTCGTAGGCCATGTATTGTTTTCACTCGATCAAGATTAGAACCATCTTTACTACCATATCAGCTTTTTTGTCTTCCAAAAAAATTGCCCAAACCATACAGGAACCAAATATGATGACCTATAAGTTTCAATGTCAGTGTGATGCTGACTATATGGGTAGAACTATTCAGAGGTTATTGGAACATGTTAAGCAGCATGTGCCACGGGGAATACTTAGGTGGTCACAGTAACAACATCTGGACTCTAACGGTCGCACGAAGCCGCCATACACTGGCACTTGTGCAACTATAATTTTTATATTGGCCGGGATATAGAGATTAGTGCTTCTCTGCCTTGTACAAGGCTAGGAATAAGGAATGTTTTGTATTATTAAAAGCAATAACGATAATTGGATATCGCCCTAGCCTGTAAA
This sequence comes from Sepioteuthis lessoniana, assembly GCA_963585895.1. Classification (NCBI taxonomy): domain Eukaryota; kingdom Metazoa; phylum Mollusca; class Cephalopoda; order Myopsida; family Loliginidae; genus Sepioteuthis; species Sepioteuthis lessoniana. Next base: position 67,880,375 of record OY757928.1, read on the forward strand.
AGCAGAGGAAAATCATATACCCTTTAAATTCATTAGGGGAATCTGAAGTGTGATCTTTTCTTCTCCGCCACTTTGTTGGTCATCATCTCAATTGTATACATGAAGTGAATTTTTAAAAGCACTTGGTAATAATAAAAAAACTGGTTAAAGAGGCCTCTTAGTTACGTTGTATCTTGTTCTTGTTTCTAGCCTTATTTTACTCGTCTTTTATTGAAGTATGATTCCATTTTATATATATATATATATATATATATATATATATATATATATATATATATATATAGATAGATAAATTATGCTTTGATAAAATATTATCTGCATTAGGTTCTGATTTACACAACTGTTTCATGATCTTAGAGATTAACATAGTCAGTCTCTAAAAGTATATTATAAAGGACGGTATGTGCAGTAACATATATACCACATGAAATACTCTATAAAGTAATATATATATATATATGTGTGTGTGTGTGTGTGTGTGTGTGTATGTATATATATATATATATAGAGAGAGAGAGAGAGAGACTTATATACTTTTATGGCCGAAAATGGGGAAAAGTCGTAAATTTAGAAAACAGTCCAACCTTTGTATCTGAGATCGCCTGAAGCTGTCGATGTCCTGTCGTTGTCATCTGGTTGGTTACCTCAAAAAAGAATCCGATCGTTGAAGTAACCGTTCCTTTTGAGAAGAAATGGCGACAGTTCCCAAGAATATAAGCTGTGAAAATGTTAGAAATTTCCAAAGATTGAACATGAATAATGAACATGTTTTGTGTGGAACGAATATATTTTGGTTTTGTCGCCAGATTGACTTCGTCATATGCGCATAAACATGGAATATTTTAGAAGAAAAAAGAAAAAGAAGTGAACAATGATCGAACTCAAGTTTTATCAAGATAATTGTAAAATTCCAAAATAGTAGGGATATGGTTTTAGCACAGTTTATCAACAAAAAAAAATCAAAAGACATATATACGTGTGCTTCAGTGCGTGGTCAAGTGCATTTTTGAGGATAAAACAGATAATCAAATATCTATCTATCTATCTATCTATATACAAAAAAACACACACACACACACACACATGTATGTATACGGTGTATGTCGCTGTGTGTGTGCAATTTATTTTATATATATATATATATATATATATATGTGTGTGTGTGTGTGTGTGTGTGTGTGTGTGTGTGTGGTGAATTTAATAGGTTTACAGACGTTTTTGTACAGGCATTTAAAATTGACGTAGATTCTTGAAATTTCAGTATGTTATTGCTATACAACTTATAAGATGGCAGAGCATTTTTTATGATTACAGGTTCAAATGAACAACTACAGCAGGAATTTGAATATACCCTAATAAATACTGATTGTCATAGGTGTTGAGTTTCAAAAATGCAATCTGACACTTTAGAAGAAAGATTTGCAATAAAATTCTGTTTTAAACTTGGAAAAATGCCACAGAAACGTATGGAATGCTTCAGACTGCTTTTCGACAATTTTGCATGAATCGGGCATCAGTTTTTGAGTGTCATAAGAGATTCGAGGAAGGCAGGGAGTCTGTGAGGAATGTTGAGAGGTGTGGGAGGACGAAGGAAGTCAATACACCAGAGTTGATTAGCCAAAGGGTGATGGTTAGGTTTAGGGTTACTATGTTGAGGTTTTAAGGGAGTTCAGAAAGAGATTCCGTCGAAAGAGGCGAGCACTCTTCAAATCGGGTCAGTGGCATTTCCACCAGGAAAATACACCAGTCCACAACTCCATCCTTATCACGGACTATTTGACCAATATGGGCATCAAGACAGTTCGTCACCCTCCCAATAGTCCAGACCTTGCTCCCTGTGACTTTTGGTTATTCCCTAAGCTCAGAGGCTGTCGTTATAAGACAAGTGAGGAGATGAAAGAGGCTGTGACGAAGGTAACTGACACGTTCACACAAGAGGACTTCCATGGGACATTCCAGAAGTTGTTGGAAGGGTAAAACAAGTGCATTACAGCTGGAGGAGATTACATCGAAGGGGACTAGAGTTTTTCGTATGAAAAACGTCTGGAAACTTATTTAATGATCATCGTATATATATATATATATATATATATATATATATATATATATATATATATATATATGACTCTTTCAGTAGGAACTCGTGACTTAATGGTTACCATCGTTGGAAATACACATGGTGACCAATGTACAAATACTAGATGAGGATTTCTGCATTTCCCATTACACAAATAATTGTGGTAGAAGTATGAATCCAGCTTTTCTACCTCTCAGTTCGTGGAAAATATAGAACGTTACCCTCTTTTTAATTTTAGTATGACAACTTTTCAAGGAGAAACAAATATATATATATATATATATATATATATATATATATATATCTGACAGATATCTGGGATGATGCGTGAAACACAGTAGAGTTGAAGGATGAACACAGGATCCTATTTTAAATTACACTGTATTATAATTTTTCGGTTATAAAAGGACCATAATCCTCACCTATTTAAAAAAAAAACTCCTTTGTGATTATATATATATATATATACATGTCTGTGTGAGTGCGTGTGTGCGCACTTGCCTGTGTGTGTTTGTGTGTGCGTGCGTGTGTGTGTGTGCACTTGTTTATGTGTGTGTGTAAGTGTGTTTTATACCGATTAGATTGACACGGTTTTCATAATTAATAAAATTGAATTTCTGAAAAATCATAATACATTTCTACAACGGCAAAGAAAATATACTGGCTGCTTAAGAAAAAAAATAATGGTGAATCTAATTAATGTTTTTCTTGATATTTATGGAACCCCTCACCACGAGCAAGATACTGTGTTATACCGGGATAATCAGACAACAACTCTTATGTCTAAAGATGTATTCTAGTTCTTTTCTTTTCCGATTGTTATGAAAGCTACGAAACAGTTGAGCGAAGAAGAGAGTCGAAAACAGCAAAGATATGAAATCGGAGGACACGGTAAAGTTTTTCTAGGAACCTCACTGCCATTCTGCTCCGTTCTCTTTTCGCGAGACTGGTACAGGGCCAAGTCAAAACATCTAATCATTTAAACTTCTATGAGTTTTTCAACTACAGGGCCTACACAAGGCATCCCTCCCTCTTTCTTATCTGTTCATACCCAGTTTTGACTGGAGCAACTCTATTATTCACGTTTCTTTTCTTTTTCTAGTCTGCTTCTTCACACGTCTCAGCATTGGGAGTATAGCATTATCTCAAGATATTTTATCACGTTTGATTCCTTGTTTTAGCGAGTCACCTATTGCTCAGACCTTTCTATAACTCTCAACACTGTGCCGTTTGGCACAAGACCATCACCAAGTGCCTCTTGATGTCTAGTGATTCTTCTGCCAGATACTGGGTTCTTGCCTAGGGTCGACAATCTTCTGTGGCTCTACAATTTTCACATGCCCACGTAATCCTCGTTGAAACGCGTCCTTCCAGCATGTCAACCCACCATATTCACGTTTTTTTTTCGTCGTGTTTTATGTATTTTATGCCACCCACGTAAATTACGTTGCCTGTGAAAGGCATCTTCGAGTTGGTTTTATGTTATTCTATGAGCAAAGTATGTAGGTTTAAACTAAGATCTTCCTGTCTGATAGATTTCTTAAAATACCAAGAATAAAGAGTTCAGAGTACCTTGCAAGTCACCAATACTTATATATATGTATATGTATATATATATATATATATAGATATATAGATATATATATTGTCATCCACAGACAGACTGTTTCGTTCTATCAGAACTCTTCAGTGTGGCTAGACACGCAGGACGCTCGAAGCCGGGATCAAAACCCGGCCAACTTTACGTTAGACTAAGCTTCGGACCTGTCGGCCACCAAGCGGACTACGTTGTCTAAGGGGATTTTTAAGGTATTTATTTTAGCAACAGCAGCAGCAGCTTTTGTTTACATTTTTTATACCTTATCGGCTACCAGAGTGCTCAATTCTTACGAAGAGCTTTGCATTACGCTACGGGCTGCCGACAATTCCTTCGCCAGAGTGCTCAACCCCCATGGGGGAGCGTATATATTTTCATCCACAGACAGACTGGTGTGTGTCTGTGTATGTGTGTGTCTGTGTGGATTCATGATTTTTCTAAAGGCATTAAGGTGAAGTGAAACTCTCACGGCTTCAATCAGAAATTGAACGTCATTCATCTAACCCATTTTCAACTGTAATAACCATTACGCCACATGAGCTTCTTGGTCATTATTAAATGAAACCACATCTAATAAATTTATCAACGAAAATGTTACTAATAATTTCCACTTGGTCCCAGAAGGCTGGGAAAATGAATTAAAATTCTCAGACTGTAAGATCGCCCCAAAGCATAGAATTGAATATCGTGTCAATAAAATGAAAAAGAAAAGAGACAAAAAATTTACAAGAAGGTATCATTATGATCAAAGAGCATGAGACGAATTTCAGATACAAACCTGAACACCGGTTACAGAAGACTATAAACGTCAAATCGCTAGGTTCAGCAAAATCGTATTATAAAAAAGTGCAATAATTTACGTAAGCCACTAGATATAAATCAGTGGAAAAATATCAGAGCTACCAAAGAAGGATCCAACCTAGCCAATCATAAAAGTCGCTTTGTTGTTGTTCAGTTTGACTTATGTTAGGTTTATCTTTTCATCGTTGAAATTCTTCTGTAGATCAAATAATTTTGTAAAACTAATGTCGATCTCATAAAAATAATCAAACATTGACAGGAATCTGTACAATTTCGCAAAAGTGTTAAGTGAACAAAATCTTGTTCAATAGAAATTCAACCGAGGAATGTACATTTTTAGACGGAGCTGAAGTTTATGAAACAGTTGGTATATTCATATTATGGAAGATGATTAAAACATTTTAGTAAAGACATATTTATTCTGACATTAATTTTTTTACCCTCAAAAATTGTAGTTGCAAACAAACAGATGACATTTTAAAAAAGTGCTTAATTTTTGTTCACCAAAATGATGTACCATATGCGTTTATGTAATTTTTAATTTATTGACCCATCATCTATTTTCAAGATGAAAATACAGAAAAAAATCTGATTGTACAAACAATGTTTTAGACCATCCTGACTTAATCATTGATCATATTCACAAATGAAATATTGACTGAACAATCAGTCAATCAAATCTTTGGTTTTCTGTGAAGTTTAAAACAATGATATTCTTTTTAATGTCTTTTTACATGAAACAATATGAAAATAATGTCTCCTATTCATTTCCAAGAAATCTACTGAGGGTAAAGAGAGCACTGTATCAGCTTTAGATAGAACAAGCGTTCAGCTACCAAGCACTATATTTTCACAAGATCACTACCATTCCATATACTTTATCACTAACAGTGAACAAGAAGTTCCAGTATGGCGCAATCCACACCATCAGAATCTACCCACACTCTCACTGCAATGACGATGTCTTAATTGTCGTGAATATTTCCGTGTAGTGCACGTTTTTTCAGACTTATTCTCGTGTATGAGTCGATCAGATTTCTCTTTATTCTATAAGTTAACTGTTATTTCGAACATGGCATATCCATTACCTTATTGTTCCCACATTACATTTTTGGTCATCATAAACCTTTAACAGCAGGAGATAAATTTCATTTGTTGCAATATTTGCGTATAATAATGCACTCCATAATAACTTATAATACAGTAGTGGTTAAAATATCAAAAAGTTATCCAGAAGCAGAAACATATCGTCCAAGCCACTTGTAATGCGTGGTGAAAATATGTGAAAAATATTTCATGTATCAAGTACAAAATATCTGAATCGGATTGCCTAAACAAACTTTTCCTGAAATATACTCTGAAAATAAGTTGTAGTTGTAATTGAAAGACGCAAAAGTTAAAACAATTGCCATTGTTTCAAATGTTTAAAGGCCCTACTCAATTACAAGTAAAGTCCACTGGAGAAAAATGGGAAATATTTATCAATTAAAAATTGCCTAAAAGAGTGGTAGATTATAAAAGCTTTATTAAAATGAACGTCAATGGCCATGACGAAGGAAAAGTTTATATCGGATCTCGAGAATAAAAAAGAAGGCTTTAGTTAAATCACAAATAGAATTTCTTAAACAAATATACGAAAGTCACACATTACAATCCATTTACCATGAAGTTTGAACAAAGTCAGATTGTAAATAAAACTGACCATACACAGGAAGTAATCATGACAATATATGTGCCTAAAGGAAAAGCTATATTTTTAATTATTCCAAAATATTAAGAGATTGTTACAAAGAAATCAGAATTGGTATTGAAATGATGTCTCTAAAATAAACACATTTTATGCTGTTTGTCAGCTGTGATATATTTATGAACTTAAAAAAAATGTTCCAAAATCTTATTGTTGAGCGTTCTTTTGATATGTTTCAGTATAAAATAATAATTTGAAAACACCGTCTTGTCATATTAATTGAGGTGATGTTGGATGGATGCACGTGAAATCCTTAGCCTCATTATCGTGGACATTTTTTTCTAGCATTTAATCTTACATCACTGAATTCAAACTTTGTTTCCCGGATCTTCAACAATGGCTATATCCTTATAAACATATATCTAATATACACACACACACATAATGTGTGTGTGTGTGTGTTCATACGTGAGGGCATATGTGTGAATTATTGACGAGTATAGTAACAAAATCAAGTAAATGTCGGGTGAATTATAATTATAATGAATATTAGACTATTATGTCTCAGTCAAGTACAATGTAGTCCTTAAAAGTGTGATAGAATATGCATTTTAAAATAGTGAATCAGAATTAACCTACCATGATACCAATAATGGTTTGACCTTTTTCTCGTCATCTGTGGGGGAAAAGTCACTCATGGGAGGTATGGGAATTCTTCTCAGTCATACTATTTTCAAATCACAAAATAACATCCAAATAACAAAATGGTACACAACTGAGAATTGTTATATACTCATTTGTCGTATCATAACGACTCAATAATAGTAAAGACAGACGCACACAGAAAGACGCATGAAGAAAGGAAGCAGGAAGACTTTACAAATATATTTACCTCTCACTTTATTGCAAGGTTTGAAAAGGTTGTTCAAGGGTTGCATGTGAGAGGGTCCTGGAGACCGAACATAAACTTCATATTTTGACCCCACTGTTATGACCGTCACGCTGTGTCTTTCTTGTTCTCTTAGATGCTCAACCAGAGGTCTTGGGGTCCACTGCTGGATGCTGGCTTTCTTTACTGCATCTTATCAGCATCTTCTCTGGACCCCAGTTCATCAGGGCTTCAGGCCACATCGGCCTGGTGTGGCTTTCATTACCACATCTCGTCTCTAGGTCTCTGGAATTCTACTGGCAACTGCTTTGGCACCCTGAACTCAACTGAGTTAAATAATAATTCAACGCCCATACGATCGCCCACTGGATCTTTGAAATCGAATGTTTAATCGTCATCAAGCGGAAATAACTGTCATGCAGTTCAGAGGTTACTCTCTTCAGGTGCATCACTGTAGTGGCACAATGGGATCTTCACCTTGTCCCACATCATAAGCCTTAATCCGCCCACACGATCTCTTTCGATTACTGGCCATTGGAATGTGTCACTTCCTTCCGGTGTATCACCTTGGAATAGAATTTTTGGGCCGGGTCGAAGGTCAAAATATAACAGAATTACGTGTGCTTATTTGCAGTGATAATCTCTTTGTGACAATTCTACTAATGAATAATATATCCGATATCGGAGCCTTTTAGGACGATTAATTTTGCCTTGTTCACAACTTTTTGCTACTATTTCGCTGGGGTCTTGCAAACAAATTCTTTAGCACAATATATGATTATACTTTGCCTGGATTATGCACTTTGAAAATCTATATATCTTATAAAAGGCAATGTTTTTACACGGAAAAAGGCAAGAGGCAGACAATAAGCCACAATATCTATGACAGAGGGATACGCAGATGAGAGTACTTCTCGGAAATACATATGCGTGAGCAGAATTCCTACTTCATAGCCTAGAGGTGCAATGAGCTGTTGGCATCAGCCTTTAAATGAATGCAAATAAAACAGGTTAGATATGCTTTAAAGAAAAAAGTACTCATCTCTATTCTGTGCAACAGTCCTATAAAATTAGTAGACGTTCGCGTACCTCGGCACTATTATTCAATCTTCCAAGAGTGATGCTAACATACACCTTGCGAAAGCGTGGAATGATAATGACATGCTATCAATCATAAGGAAATAAATATATCAATATATAAAAAAACACAACTAAATGAAATGAAATAAAATAGAGATATTATGCAAGCTGCAGCTGTGTCCATACTGTTATGTGGATGCACCACAAAGGCACTGTCCAAACGCATACAATGCCTACGAGGAATCTTACGTACATCGTGGATGCAATCTTCATGAACATCCACTCCATGGCATACTGCCTATCCCCATCTTAAAAAAAACATTCAAATAAGATGAATGGAGCACAGCAAGAGAAGAAAGGACGAACATATAAGTGACCTTCTATTATAAACACTTATATATGAACGCGCTAGTGTCGGCCGACAAGCAAAAATCCACATTAGCTCTGTTCAAAAACAGGATGGAACCGAAAAGATATAGCAAGATCGATTAATGATTGGGATGGAGTAAGAAAATTCTAAGCTGTCATTGCAAGTTATATATATATATATATATATATATATATATATATATATATATATATATATATATACTGTGTGTATCCATGCAAACGTGGGCGTGGATATATTTCGTAGAGTGTGCAATTGTGGTTAGGTGCATTTGAAAGTGTTTGTCT
>OY757928.1:67891680-67896680 GCA_963585895.1 Sepioteuthis lessoniana
TCAACTATTTTTATACAAATAGTTACTCATCGCTTTTTCTGGAGATCAAGCGATAGCAAGTCATGCCTAACTATTAAATCCACCTTTTTAACTGTCTCCCTTCAAAACGTGTCTCTGAGTATGACACCTAATTGCATCAGATGACGAGGCTCAAGTTCGGGAGACCTATGGAGTGTAGAATAACCCTTCACTGTTATTGCTCCTAAGGCAACTCTGTCCTGAAGTAGATGTAACTTTATTGTTTCACCTATGGGTAAAAAGGTATGTTCAAAAATAGTTCATTTTCGATAGATTCTTGTGCAAAAAATATCTTTTTAGAAACTATTATACAAAAAATGTGAACATGTACTTCCAGTGAAATCAAATCCCTAAGTGATTCCTCAAAACAACCTTCGTGGGTTAACATGCCACTAAAATAAATCAATTAACCGATCAATCAATGCCTATTATAATGTTAGCATCTGTCACAACGTTCTTGGTCAATATACTTTTTAACCTCGGAAGAGAAAAAAAGGAAATCGGAAGGATATATGATAGAAAGACTTCTTATTTTTAACTTGCTTTATCAGCAGGTCTCTATGGTTAATAAGTCTAAAGTTACACGGATTTAAAAGTAATACTTAATGCAAAATAATTGTAATTTATTTGTGTCAAAAAAAAATATGAGTAGAAGTTAATTTTATTTATTAAGGATTAGTTTTAGTTGCTTAAAGCCGTATAACATCTAGAAAATAACTGACAATAATTAAGTGTTTCACTTTTTCTTCATCTTTTCTTTTTTGCACAAAGTAATTGTAGGCAGTTTAAGGACAGACACTTTGGAAAGTTATAAAGCTGCCTACAATCACAGGAATGATTTTCGTGAAATGACTAAATAAATAAATACAATTAAACCTTAATAACCCATTAAACACTTAACCTTTGCCTGTCATCTTCTGTAAAACAGACCAACAATATATGTATGTTAGTGTGTGAATGAGTGAGTGAGAGAAAGAGAGATAGAGAAAGAGGGAGAGAGATACAGAGAGGGAAAGAGAAAAAAAGAGAAAGAGAGAGTCAAATTAAATTTCAGAATGAAGTTATTTGCGTTTCATTTCTTACTTCTTGCTAATGCCCTTGGGTAAGGTCTGAGTTCATCTCTTCGACATCAAGCTATGAATAAATAGTTGTTGAAACTGGGCTATTTCGCATTCCTTAGACCAGCGCTCAAGGAGAAGAACAACATTGAATTCAAAATGTAATTATGTGACCTCTGAGTGCTATGTTGATGGCAATCGTTATGTTTGTGAGGAAAAAACAAAATTCGCCTCAAATATAGAATCTTCTCATGTTTATTTCTTTCGTTCAGTTATTGAAGCCGTGGAAATATATAAAACGGATGACAGTCACAATATGCTGTTAAGATTCGCGGGTCTTTATCGTAGGAACCAAAACATCTTCAATGTAAGTGCTACTTCTTTTTTATTCTCAATCAACACTTCGACTTGTTTCACTCGAATCACCGGACACAAAATAATATAGATCGAACTACATTGGATCTCAGTACTGCTGAGTCACACTTCTGGCCGCAAAAGGAGAATGATTGAGTCTGATGACTTCAGCAAATTTTCTTTATGGCTATCATAAAATAAGGGTATTAAAAAAAAGCAAAACTTTATTTTAGCCAACCAGACAAAATTTCCGACTGCTAAAATAACTTATCGATTCATACCTAACAACCATTTGCTTTCAGTGTGAGAAAAACTTGAGTTGTGTTATACCGTCACAGCAGTGTATCATTCTTCAACAATAAGATCATCCAAAAACTGTGATAGGTTCTTTGCAAGGTTTTTCACTATTCAAAACAAATCACCATCTTAGTATTTTTAATAATGATTGGCTTAGTTAATGATCCTCATCGTATCGACAGATGAACAACATATATATATATATATATATATATATATATATATATATATATATATATATATATATATATGCGTGTATATGTATCTGTATGTTGATTAATTGATTATTTCTTATTTATTTTGGAATAAACCTAACTCTTCAGCCGTCAGGATTCCAGAAAATGTGACAGACATGTAATCCAAATCACAAACTGATTTAGCCATTCTTTCTTAGAATATAAGTTCTCTTCTTGCCTACCAATTATATTTTGGACATTTATTTTCACGGAACATTTGACACGTGTGTATTCTCACGTTCTGTTATAGACATTTTGACTCGTTTATTCTCGGAAAAAAAATGTGTTTCTTCCCCATTGACTGATTGTCCTTCTCGCTGCTATTGTTGTTGCCTAAACTGTCCTTATTATCTTTACCTATCCATGCTTGATGCTTCTGCTGCATTAATTCATAGCCAGATTTGTTGCCCTAATTTAATCAATATCACCACGTAAAATATTTATACATACATTTTCCTCAAAAGACAATCAATCGTACTTTATGCTCCCTCATTATTCACACACAAACACAAAACACACACACACACACACACACACACATATATATATATATATATGTGTGTGTGTGTGTGTGTGTGTGTATGTGTGTGTGTATGATTGGTTCAGTTTCTTTTTGTTGAATGGCATATCAATCTTTCTTGGATATGTAATGCCAAGAGCATCTTTCTAGAACTGTACTGGCATGATTTAACCTACGCATATATATATATATATATATATATATATATATATATATATATATATATATATATTCTGTCGTGCTATCAGCAAGGATACTCCTTACCCTCTCTCGTCAGAACTCCCTGTCGTCCATTGCTTTCGGCAGATCCTCAGGTCTATATCCCGTATCGGCACAGAGCTGCTGTGTGTAGGTTTGAGCTGGACGTCCTGCCTTTGCTCGTCCGTGTGAAGGGGTCAAGGAGATTACATCACTCCCGATTTCGTCCCTACTTCCCCAGCAGTGTCTTGCGTGTCTGGTTCGTCTAATTTTGAAATTTTTCGTGATGAGTGGTAGGCAGTTGTATAGCTGCTGCTTTGTAGGGTGCTGTCTCCAGCATTCTTGTGTAATTGGCGTCAAGCTTCTTCTCCATCCGTTGACTCACCGTCCATGTGCTGCATCCATATAATATGATGGCTGCTTGGAAGAAACTGTATATATATATATATATATATATATATATATATAGTCATCCACAGACAGATCTGTTTCCTTCTATCAGAACTCATTAGTGTGGCTAGACAGTATCTTCCCGTAGCTGGGATCGAAACACGGTTGACTCAAACGTCAAACCAACGCTTCTAACCATTCAGCCACGAGGAGATATTTGCTGCGAAGTAAAATTAAATAGTTATGAATCACAATTACTATTGTTTACATACATCCATACAACGGTAGCCGAGACCTCAATTCAACAACGAAGAGGCTTGCAATAGACACTAATGGCAACACGATTACTTTTTCGCCAGAGAACTCAACCCCACGGGGGTATGCAGGTATTCTCATTGTTTAATGATTAAAGCGTTCGACTACGGATATGTATATATATATATATATATAGTCATCAGCAGAGAGACTGTTTGTTTTATCTTGTGTGTGGTTAAACACGTGAGACACTTCGAGCCAGGGTCGAAAAATACCTAACTTTACGTCAGGCTGATGACATACGCCTAGATCAATTCTTCGACTCAACTTCAGATAGGAAATGTATGCTGATGTAACAAATTTCGCTCGTTTACATTATATATATATATATATATATATATATATATATATGTTCAGAAAATATTCCTGTGCATCATGTACAAATAATTTAGCTTTTGCAGGCAGGTTGATGGAAACCGAATAGTTTGTTCTTTTCAACAATGCAAGAAAGTGTGAATTAGGCAAGACATTTACAAATAAGGAGACAAGACTAACCGAACAATAAAAAAACAGTAAAGCAGATGAATATCTTTGATGTTCCTATTCATTTGTTCTGATAACTTCTAACAATGTATAAAGGAGGGAATCAGTTTTCTAAAGCATATAACAGGTAAAATGATGACGATGTCCAAATATTGCACCAAAAATGACATTGAGAGTTTATGTGACAAGAAAAGAAGGTGAAAGAGGATTCGTCGTCAGTGTTGGCATGGACGTAGCAAATTAGTTACTTGAAGAATACATTAATTAAAGAGCAAATGAGGAGGAAAAAAGCAGGAACTAACACCAATATTACAGCCATAACTTGAAGACAAAATAGAAAATAGAAATTAAAGAAAATAGCAACGGGAAGAAATTAAATTTTGTGATTACTTCAGGTGAAAAAAATAGACAGTTGCACATGAAATAAACGAGATAGGATAACTGAGAAGAAACCAAAAGAAAAATACTGGATCACCATTCAGCACACAATAATGTTATAAAGGTTAATCATATCAAACAAAGATACATTTTACACCGGAGAATAGCAAATATAGGCTTTCTGTTAATATAGATTAAATAGTTTATCTCATAAGTGAATGCAGCTAACTTTAACTAAAAGAAGAATACAAGATTAGATAGGTCTATTTTGAAAAGAGTAGCAACTTTGAATTTTGCAAGGTATTACATTTTATCATGCTGACAAATGGTATATAAACAAACCAGAATCTTTCGAGAAAAAAAAGACTCAAACATTTTCTGAGACTTCAAATACAAACAGATCACTCAGATTCAAGACTGAGTGTTAACAAGCATAAAGAAAATAACTTTGTATTTTCAGGATGTTGCCATACCAATGAACTACTTAGTAAATGGAAAGAAAGCGAAATATTCGACAAATACTTAAAACTTGACGGAGAACTGAAACTTATGAAACTTGAAAGTGACAGTGATATCTGCCGAAAGTGTAGCTCTTGAAACATTTCCCATGAATATAGAAAAGAGACACGGTGAACATGAATTCGGAATAAGGATTGAAGCTATCCAGACCACAGCACTGTAGAAATCAGCTAAGATATTTGGAAGAGTCATGGAGACCTGCGAAGACCTGCAGAGACTTTGCTGTCACTCAGA
>OY757928.1:67899180-67926680 GCA_963585895.1 Sepioteuthis lessoniana
TCACATCGCAATTCTTTTTCAAGAGAGTTTGATTAATGGTCTCCAAATCGTATTCCTCTCAATACTTGGTCTGCTTAACAGGTTACAGTAGCCCATCATACGCGCTGTTTTTTTAAGTCATTTTATTCTCCAATATTCTTCCCTATCTATGTTTTTAATTTCCTCTTACAAGGGTAGTTGGTTTCTATTTTGTTTCCATATATGGTTGTACAGTAGCGGTACTAAAAAATATTTTATACCCGCATTGTGACTCGCCGTGGTAACAACTTGACGAATGTGAAACTCTGCTAAGCATACACCAAAGATTTATTTACTACTAGGTTACAAGCAGTTGCCGGGTGAAATAAAGGGATTATCAAAACATGAGACGACCGTTAACGAGACAAAAATAATTAACATATCATAGTAAGAAAGAGAGAGAGAGAGAGCAATCAGGGACCTTAATTTTTTTCCTGATTCTAACATGCTTGAACACGGGGTCTAACACCAACTCTAGGGTGCCCCTGAATTTGGAGCTCGTAAACTATCTTCTTACGTCTTCGTGGCTCGTTTTCTACTGAAGTCTTCATCTCATTGTGTCATGTCGTCGACACAAGTTGTCTCCTCACTTCCGCCTGTCTTGTCAGTAAGAGAAACATCAATTTCACGTAAGCACGATTTTTCAAACCTCCATTGTTTCTTAGTCATTTCCAGCCTTGTTATTCTGTGACTAGTGTCTTCTTCATTTATGTATGTATTTATTTATCTATCTATCTATTCATTCAATTTCTTATGAGTCGTTCAATTACGTTCTATGGTCACCAATAACTGATTTTTCAATCTCACCTCGATATTCGATTTTTCTCTTGTCTTATTTTTAGAGGGAGGTAAGACTTACATTTGCATACTTTGCATGTCATGGAGTACACTCAAGTCTTGATCTTGTTGTATTCTGTTGGAGGCTTGACTCAGAAAGAATACTTTTAAAGAATCGTACCACGTCTTAAAAATGCTTGATAGCTTATCTTTTGGGTTTAGTTCCAGGGTATGTACAGGCTCCCAATTTTGACACAATACACCTGAAGAAGACCGAAGGACATGATAATTGATTTTTATTTATTGCGGAATTTTTGTCCTCATCTTGGTAGTTTTTGTGTTGTTTCCGCAATAAATAAAAATTAATTCAAAGATGAAGAAGCCTCATCTGAAAAATGATTCCAATTAAAAAGACCGAAGGACATATTGGCTAAAACTTTGTGAGTAAAACAATGAAAATGAAGACAATAACACCAATATTCAAAGTGATATATATATATATATATACGTGTGTGTGTGTGTGTGTGTGTGTGTGTGTGTGTGTGTGTGTGTGTGTGTGTTACAACCACATTGTAGAAAATGATATTGTCCTACAAGATACGTATTTGCTAGTTAACATAAAACTTATCTCTTCTAAGTACAAACATATCAATCTATACTTCCCTTGAATAAGAAAGAGATTTTTTGTTACCATAAATGTTATAAGGTAACCGCTCCCTGGATGAAGACACCCACAACTTCGATATTGTCGCAGGCGTGCTGTAAGGAGAAATATTAGCTCCATACATGTTTATTATCTGACTAGACTACGTGCTTAAAATGTCTATTGATATAATGAAAGGTAATGCTTTCAAGCTGACAAAGGAAAGAAGCAGAAAAAAACCCTAACAAGCAATTTCGGACGCGGACTACGCCGATGACATAGCGCTTCTGGCAAATACTCCCACCCATGCCGAATCCATGCTACATAGTCTGGAACGAGCAGCTGATGGCATAGACCTCCATGTCAACGCAAAAAAAAAGATGGAATATATGTGTTTTAATCAAAGAGGTTACATCTCCAGACTAAATGGTAGTTCTCTGAAACTAGTGGACAAGTTCACCTATCTCGTAAGCAGAGTCTTATCAACGATGAAAGACATCAACTCGCGACTAGCAAAAGTATGGACACTTATCGATAGGCTCTTGGTCTTATGGAAGTCAGACCTGTCTGATAAGATAAAACGCTGTTTTTTCAAAGCCACGGTCGTTTCGATATGGATGCCCAACATGGACGCCAACTAAACGTATGAAGAAAAAGCTTGATGGTAATTACACCAGAATGCTGCGAGAAATATTGATAAAGTCCTGGAGGCAACACCCCACAACACAGCAGCTTTACGGCCACCTACCGCCCATCATGAAACCTATCCATGTTAGACGAAGCAGATATGTTTCACTATAAGATAAGTAAGGACAAACTCATAAATGACATATTCATGTGGACCCCGTCACATGGATGAGCAAAGGCAGGACGATCAGCTAAAACCTATATATAACAGCTCTGTGCCGATACAGGGTATAGCCTTGAAGAGCTCCAGAGAGCAATGGACGATAGAGATGTGAGTGGGTCAGGGAGATCCGTGCTGGTAGCGCGACATGATGATGTGGAAGAGTAATGTATTTCTTTATGCAATGAAATAAACAAACCGATAGATAGATAGATAGAAAAGCTTTGTTCATCGTTTTTACGAAAACAATTGGCCCGATGATTTGACGAAGGTTAATAATTTAGGAATTATTGAGAGAATGTGATCCTTATTAACATTCTGTTTGTTGCTCATGAATGAACACTTTTAAATAAACATTTTTTCTCAATAGTAAATGATCCCGAAAACACTCAAAGGGATTAAAATAGAAAAGCTAAACTAATTCACTGAATCCCCGTAGATTCTGCAATTTATTATGTACTTTTTAATATCTGAATTGAACGAATTTATTCATGCATTATACAATGTATTCTTAAAGATTTATTTGAGATTTCTCAGAATTTGCTACTTTATAAATTTATTTTAAGTTTATCGTTAACAAATTCAATCCCTGCGACAGAGAACATTACAGGTTTGTTTTTTTTACGATGAATGATTATTTCATTTCTAAAAATAACATCTTTTGAGCTCTCTTAGTGCATCATCAGCCATAGTTGCGTATTGGATCTTTATAGATTAACTTCAGATACTCCGAAATTTGATGTAAAAATTTACAAAAATATCAAGCATAAATACTATAGAATGCACAGATATTCCGTTAAATTTATTCACTTATCGAAAATATGTGCATGAACGACGTGTGCAGTATTTTATTTGATCAGAATTATCATGCTTCATACTCAAATATTTCTGTCTTGTCTACGGAGCTGAGAATACTTCAACTGTATACGTTGTAGAAAAGTAGGTTCCCATCCCATCAAAAATCTATTGTTCTGGGTAAATCTCTAAGCTGCATCGGATGGGGAAACTCCAGTTCAACAGATCTCATGAACTTGAAGAATTTGGGGATTATGAATATAAATAGAAATATAAAATGAATAAATTCAAAAGTAACAATTTCTCAGGTGGCTTATGACAGGAAGAGAAATCGATGCATGTCTAAAAAGAGAGACTTACTGGTGGCAAAAGAGAAATCCTCGCAGTAAGTATTTATCACTGCTATTGAAAGGAACTTTTTTCCCCTCGGCTGCTATCAAGGTAGCACACGTATTCGCCAAATCCTGGGCTTAGCGACAGTTTGTAACCTTAGTTAGAAGTCACATTTGCTTAACTAACCTCACTGAATAAAACTAAAGGACACACAAGGAATTTCAAGCGTATAGCTCTTCAAAAATGACTTGAATAAATTTCAATGCCCTGCTTGGGACACGCTCTTATTTCTATTGGTTTAGGATAACATTTACAACACAGAATAGTAATTAAACATCGAAATAAAGGTAGAGTTTAAAGGTATCCTAGTCTCTTCCCTTCCATCCTAAATTCTTTTTAACTCTCCAACACTAATAAGAAGACAAGTGAATGGGGTATGAAGAAGAAAAATGTCAGATACGAAACTCAGATTTATACCGACAGAACCCAGCAATCCACCGAAACACTACCATGAAAAATAAATACATCTTCTTATACTCCATTTCCATTGTTGATAGTACCTTTTAGGGTCCTTCCAACGGGTCAAATTGAAAGGTTTTAAAGTAATTATTAAATTGGACCATATGCAAAACAGAATAAAATAAAACTTCTTAAAATCAACAAAAAATGCGAAAAAGGAAAAAAAACTCGATTTAGTATGACGTGAAAACCAATTAAGCTTTCAATTAATAAAACAACTAATCAAAAATATACCGTTTTAATGAGTACTTAGGTGGTGCTCAGTCGGAAATATCGAACGTGTGCATTTGAAGATTACACAAAAGGAGTGGAAAACAACAACTAATTTTTCTTCTTATGAAATACGAAAAGGAAAATTGAATACTGAAAACCACTAAAAATCTTAGATACATAAAATATAACCACGAATAATTATTCTTTGTCAATTATCAACTGGTTAATAAAACAAAAGAAATTGAGACGAATAATTTCGGATTTCTTTGGTTTCGTAAATCAGTAGAATTAGAAAATTATCTCAGAATTTTTCTGGGTTCCATTGTTTGATGTGTTAATTATGATTTCAAAATAGGATTTTATAATACCTCAGTGATATTTTGATGACCCCATAGAAATGTGTCTACTGAGAGTGACCAAAGACATACAATGTATTATGTTACAGCGATCTGTGTCCCAGAATGATACGATATTTTGAGTTATAAAATATCTTCTCATAAAACGTTGCAAAGAAATCGTAAAAAAACAAAATACAAAAGTAATTCTTCTCAGGTATAGAAGATGTGCTTTTCATTTATTTGTTAAGTCAAGAAAAGGAAATATTTTAGGAGGAAACATATACACTAATGATACAAAAGTAACCAGACTAATCTCATATAAGAGCAAAAACTTGAAAAGACGTTATCACACATATACGGAAGATTTTTACAAACACACACACACACACACACACACACACACACACACACACACACACACACACATACACACACACACACACACACACATTAATTTTGATCTTTAATAGTAAGGAACAGATAAAAGGACTTAGATCCTGTTTTAATGATTCTGTGGTACCACAGCTATTCTTTTTTTCTCTTTTCAAAGAAAGTGCTTACAGGGGGATGGATTTCTCTAGTAAAAGTTAAGAAAAACATATTTTACTCAACCATTTCGCGTGTTTAAAATGCAATGACTTACCATCAATTTATCTTTGGTACGTGGAGTGACCTCTTGACCAACGTAGATACCTTTTTTTCTGTTATTTTCACCTCAAAAATTCATTCAAGTGCCGAAATCTTCTTCCCTAAATATAGCATGATCTCCATAAATATGATCTAACTTGTTCACGTCACATTATCCTAACGTTTGTCAAAAACATTAATTGCAAACTTGCACGGTATTCTTGCACGGCATTCTCGTGTTACTTTTTCGTGATAGACTTAAGATAAAACTCTCATTCGAGATTATTCACCTGAACGTGAATTCTACGAAGTAAAATATACGTTTTCTTGAGTTTTAAATATTAAATTTGATCTGGTAACATTCCTGAAGTTATTTATTAGAAACACCATGGGATTATATCAGTCATTCGGGAAGAGATATTGATCGGAGTGTATATTCCACTTGAGGAGAATATCTTTGAAAGAAAAATAATATTTTCTTCCACTGTTTATAAAGAGACAGTGCAACAGTTGAAAATATAAGGGTTACTTATCTTAAGATAAACCAATTATATTATTGACTTTTCTATTTAATGTTTCGTCGTGAAAATATCGAGGGAATTAAATACGGCAGCTTTAATACTGATAATTGAATAGGTATGGCCATTTGTGAAATATATTTTCATACTAATTTTAACTTCAATTTGATTTGGACTTAGATTCTATATGGTTCAAATTTTGACGATATTCCAGAAAGAGATACATCGATACTTACGGTAGTATCGTGAAGGAAGAAAAACATTGAAAAATACAGCGAAATCTTTTATTGGTTGAACAGTACAAACCAGAGGATATACAATATTCACAGTCTCTCGCAGTATGAGTGTTACACGAGATGACGATATTCAACAAAGGTATTTGTTGACCACCCCACCAAACGAGCAGCTGTGGTACAGGGCCTTTTTAAGTTGTGTCCGCACGCGGGGCCGTAGCCCAGACGTGCCCGACATTCCCAAATATTCTTCAAGCCCCTTCAGCATTCCCCTAAAAGGTGAGCCTCAGGCGCCAGGCGCTAAACTTAACCCCCCCGAGGAGGGTTAAAGCCTAGGGGACAGCCCTTTGAGGCTCAATGTATGTCCAGAGACGTGAATCACCCGACAAGATCCGTGCTGTTTATAATACGGCCGACCGAAGTTTGACCCATCTACAGGATTCAGTTGATTAAACAACTACCGACCACTACGCGAAAGATGTCTTTTATACATCCGGGCTACCCGATGTCAGGTTTTACGAGCCACGTCACAACACATACATACATGCGTTTTAACGTAGATAGCTAAATAGATACATGTATATTCCTTTTCTGTCTGTTTTTCCTTCATCACCCATTTCTACATAAAGCTTTTTTCCTTATATCCGGAAAACTTCTCTGCTACAATGTTATGCTACATTGTGTACAAAGTCATTCAATGATTTTCTAATTCACACTATCCTCGTAACAGATAGATTGAGAGATAGATTAATAGATATGTATTAGAAGTGTGAAGCAGAACAATATATATATATATATATATATATATATATAGATAGATAGATAGATTACTCAGAGTGACAAAAATAGAAAGGTATCATACAATAACCAATGTTTGTACAACAGCTTTGCTTCCAACAAAACCTTCATCTGATTATTACTCAGGATTCAGACATGGTTTCGGGACGGAAGCATCATTACCACTAACCCAGACCGCCCCAGCAGTATCTCACGACGCCACCAGACTTTGTCAGAATGTCGTCACTAGATTGGATTACCCTATCCTTGCTGTGAATCTTTACCGTGTATTTCCTCTTGATAGATAGATTTCAGTTTCTTAGTTTAAATGCCATATCGAGTTATTTCATGGCAATGCAATCTTTGTAGAAGTACACTGGGGGTGCTATTTTACCATTGAAGGGTGAATTCGGTTGTTAATACCTTTCCTAATGTTACTAGTCGTAAAGTAAACTTAATAGCATGACCAGAGTTCGAACTTCTACTTCGGCACGCTAGCAACTACACATCAGGCACTTCCCCTTCAATAGATAGAAAAATAGATTTATAGACATGAATCGACTGGGGTAAATAGATAAATAACTGCATGGACAGATAGACAGATGGATACTGATATTAATAAATTGAGTTAATCAGATATGAAAAGAGAGAAAAGCCGACAGACGGACAGATATATAGATAGATAGATAGGAAGACATAGATATAATAGATAGATAAATAGATGAAGACATAGATATATATTTATATATATATATATATATATTGATAGATAGATCGGAAGACATAGATAGATAGATAGATAGATAGATAGAAAGACATAGATAGATAGATAGAGAAAAAAGGATGGCAAACCTGAAAGGAGATGAGAGTAAATAGCAACTGATACATCGATAAATACATAGTAATAAAAAAACACATGGTAATATGTATACATATGGTTAGTCATTACAGCGGTATTGTTGTACCAAATGAACTTTTACGAAACTCCTAGAGAAAATGCAAAATAGGAACTACACAAAGATGACGTTTGCTGTTTTGAAGAAATCCCAGAAGTAGCACCTTACAAACCAATCAAGTACGACAAACATGTCATTCTAGGAATTGTTGGAGAAGTAAGGACGAAGACATAAATGGACGTTTTATTATGGACTCCGACACATGGATAGAATAGTGTTGGCTAAACAGAAAAAAACATATATTAATCCACTGAGTACGAATAATGAATGTCGTCAGAAGGACTTGCCAAGACTGATGTCCGGCACGAGCAAATAGTGAGAGAGAATCATGATGGGAATGAATTTTGTCGGTATATCTCAATGATGATGATGATGATCACATAGATATGAATAGATTGATTTACCTATGAATAAACAGACATAAAAAAGCAGATAGATAGATAGATAGATAGATGATTTGTTGGGTGAGTTTTATGGAATATTAACCTTTGTAGGTTGCAAATTCAATTTTGATACAAATAATCAGTTTATTTCAAACAACTGAATTTAGCATAAGAACAGTTTCAATCTTAAAAACAGTTACATTTCAAACACTTCAGTTTAGCCTAAGTACGCATTTTAGATATTTTTGACCCATAGGAAGGACCCTATCAGGTGTTACCACTCAGGGGCAGAGTGGACTTGGGGGCGATGGCAAGGAGGGAGTTCTCCACACTCCCGAAAGCTCCGGTATCAAAGGAACCTCACCTTCAGATTGTTTTGTGTCATTATTATGACATTCATTGGGAGTGCTTTTACCCCGCTGCTGAGGTGCATTCAGTCGATAGGGAAAATAGATAGATAGATAGATAGATAGATAGATAGAATGAGAATGATGAAGATTCAAAATCAGAGAAAGATGTGAATAGACTGAGAGTGAGAGAGACAAGGAGATAGACACAATGAGAGAGAGAGAGAGAGAGAGAGAGAGAGAAACTGACAAACAGACTAGCATTTACATAGATAGATAGATAGATAGAAAATGCGCACGTACTTTATACGAAAATCATTGAGCCAATGGTTTAAAGTTTGAACCATTTATAAAGAAACGCTTTTAAAAAAGATTTTTTTTTTAAATTTTAATAGTTAAGAAAACTGTCTTGTATGTGATGAATGAAATCATAATGAAAATCTAGCGAGACAAACTTCCAATACCCTCCCACAAGTGAAAACAATCAAAAACACATTGGTGATACTTAACAATACTATTTAAGTTTTTATCTGCTGACACTAATAAGTACTTACACATGCAAATAAACAATGAAGAACCAATCATACATATTTAAAGACACTTCTTCTTTGCATAATTTTGTACTGGCGACAAAACGTATGCAAGCAAATGACTGATCCGCACACAATCGTTTCATAGGCTGTAGACAAAGAAAGAACTACAGAGACACACAGCAAGTAACAAAAGAAAAATGAATAAAACGTTCCAACATGAAATTGCTTCATAAATTTTCTAACTAATTTTCCTTCTTTTTTTTTCTTTTCCTATTTGAAGCATTTCCATAAATAAGTCCTCTTGAGACATAAGCGGAAATCGCATTTTGTTTTATTCTTTAGAAAGACGGTTAACCTTTCACTATTTCTTATCTCACTTTTTAATGTTTTGTCTTTAAAACCATGTACACAGCAAATGACAACTATTTTTATTGCTTATGTCCGTTCCAAAACATATTCCTCTGTTTATTCTCTCTTATTGCACGATTCATCTCTCTTTCTTCTTGTTCTCTGTTTTCTACTGATTATGCTTGTTGCCCGAAGCACAAATAATGAAGAAGGCTTTGGCCCGAAAATAGTCGGTTGATGATTTATTGCAAAGAATATGTTTTCTGACTGATTGCAATCGTAATTTAACTGATGAGAGGAAAAAAAACAGCACATATACAGACATTCATATATATATATATATGTATATATATATATATGTGTGTGTGTGTGTGTGTGTGTGTGTGTGTGCTCCATTGCAGTCGTTTTTCAAATCGTACTTTTATTTCAATATGCTTGGCATTTAATCCCACACACGAAAGAGGTTCCAAGTATTCCTAACCTGTACTATTAATTTTTAAATGTATCCATTTGTCTCACCGATTTGATTTTATATACACCAATATTCAAGTCAGAGTGAGTCTCGTAGCATTGGCAATGAAAAGGTACATCACACTTTCAGTGTTCTAGAACATGAACCTCACAGCCAGAACACCAACAACGCATATATATATATATATATATATATATATATATATATATATATATATATATATATATATATATATCCTAAATAATAGGGTACATGTTATCGACATTTCTTTTAGAGAAGTGCGCATTAAATAATTTAAAATACTAAACTTAGATAAAGAAGCTATTTCTTGTTTAATTCTTAAGCATTTGCAGTCTATGTTTCCGCGTTAATTTTGGGGGGAATCGTGTAATGTTTCGAAATTCAAAATTACACAAATAAGAAGAAAAAGAAACTATTCCTTGAAAATATAATCCCCGAATTATTATAAACTGCATGTATAAACTTTTTTTTTTTATTTTTTTCATAGCGAGAAAAAAAAGTATCTTATGCCCATTTTAAATCCAACAGCGTATAAAAATCGTTAGCATCGTTTACATTTTTTCGCTAATTAAATATATTAATGCTCCCACAAATCTATAGATAAAGAACGATTTTCATTCAGGAAATTCTACACTGGGACAGATCCTATATCTTTTTGATATCACAAAGTCACGGGACAGAGTAAAATGAAAATATTTGAAAATGATTCAAAAATCACATTGGACGTTTCATTTTAGTTTTTCCTTTTTTTTTTTTGCGGCTGGTGCATTTAATTAGACATCTCTTAAACAAAAGAAGACGGTAGTTTGAATTTCACTGAGTGCCTATCGTTTATTTCTGATCCCTGCAGTTTTTTTGCTGCTAATGAAGAACAAACCTAGTTAAGATGAAAATGCCAGTTGTATCCCGAAAAACGTATCTTCCGCGAAGAGTTCAAAATCTTTACAAACGGTAACTTGAACTGCCAGAAGGTATCATAGATAATTCCTTTTAATGGCTGGTGTTAACAGACTAAAATTCGAATTTTGAAGAGAAACATAACCATTCGCAGACAAATTTAAATTTGAGAGTTCTTGCGAGGTCTTTCTGAACGAACAATTCTTTAAAACGCTTTAAAAGTAAGTGACGCTTTCCAAAATTAATTAAAATATACCTTTCCTAAATATTATATTGTTTCGAAATTTGTATTTTATCTTTCGAAAAAGTATGCGGATTCATGAACTATCGAAACTATCGATCTTATTTTTCCCCTTTCATTCTTATTAAAATAATAGGAACCATCAACGTTTTATAACGTTACACGCTGTCAAACAAATCTTATTAGAAAACAGTTATTATCTCATTTTTAAATGACTGTATAAAAGAAAAAATTCGATTAAGAAATAATGGCATATTTTGCTTTTTTCATTGAATTCATATCCGGCGTCAGAATACAAACAGTTATAAAAAAAGAGCTAAAAGTAAACAAAAAACACAGAAAGAGTAAGATGAAAGTATATTTAAGACATCAGAATGTTATTGGATATAAAGTTTCAGCGTGACAGGAAAATATACTTTTATTTATAGTGATGCGGATTTGTTCTAGTCAAGGTTAATGATAAAACAGTTTTAGATGTTCAGACTTATTATACTTTATATTACACCATACCATATGCTTTTTTTTTCCTGAAGAGCTATTCCAAATATCTCAATTTGCCATTTGCCCTGAGATTTTGGTTAGAATTTGGAAAGATGTTACTAGTGGTAGGCCAATTCATAAAAAAGCATTCCTTGAAATATATATCTATCTCTCTCTCTCTCTATATATATATATATATATAGAGAGAGAGAGAGAGAGAGAATGAATGAGAAAGAGAAATAGATTATTATCTAATGTCTAAAAATGTTATTTGTCTATTTAAAAGAAAAAAACACCATAATATACAATTATATATATATATATATATATATATATATATATATATGAATTCCCAGTTAATTATTAAAACAAAAAAATATTGTGGTAAAATAATGCTGCCGATAACAAATGACCAGTGCAGCTGCTTATATGAATAAGTTATTAGCCGTCAGTAGAATGTTTTACTGAGATAAAATTTACCATAATTACCAAAACTATTATGCAGGGTTAAATGCAGTTGGTACTACAAAAAACGAATTGCCCAGTTTGATAGAGCAGTAGAATACATCGACGAATGTCATGTTATGACACTAAACAATCTGATAGTGAGGTTCCAGCAATACTGGAGCTTTGGAGAATGTGCAGTACAGTTTCATCGCTC
Source organism: Sepioteuthis lessoniana (assembly GCA_963585895.1). NCBI lineage: Eukaryota > Metazoa > Mollusca > Cephalopoda > Myopsida > Loliginidae > Sepioteuthis > Sepioteuthis lessoniana. Next base: position 67,911,158 of record OY757928.1, read on the forward strand.
CACGGTTTTCTTTGGCCAGGAGTGGTAGTACATGATAAGGGTCATATCTACGGATCAAATAGAACTAAACTGTGTACTTATGCGAAACTGAATTTCTTGAAATATAACTTTTTTGTCATTTAAACTGCGTACTAAACTGAATTGTTTGACTTTCAACAGTGGGTGGACAAAAAATATGTTGATACTAAACTGAATTGTTTGAATTAGAACTGTTTAACTAAACAGCATAACTTGAAGCAGAAATGTGATTTGACAAACTATGTACTCATGCTAAACTGAATTTTTGAAATAGAACTGATTATTTCTATAAGAATAGATTTGGCGTTACATAAGGTTTGATATACCATAAACCCCAGCCAACAAACAATCTACACTCTCGAAAATTAAAAAAAATGTAGCCTCACTCAGAAAATATGTTTAATGTCATATTCACAATAGCCTTTCTTTTAGTGGGATGCAGTCATTGTTTTCTAAACCTCTTTGTCTCTGCAACGTTCTTTTGTGTATCAACAATAAATTAAGTGTATTGAATTAGAGGTAGAATATACAGGAATTCAAATAACGTTCTCACTGCCAGATACAATAGTTAGACCATGTGGTACTTTTTGAAACGTGACCAGTATACAAAGCATCACAAACATCATGCCAGTTAATTCAAGTGTCGGTACAAACCTATCCAAGTTATATAGTCATTAGGTAATAGATACACCTTCTCAGTTGTAGTAACGATATTATAATTTGAACTTCATAGATCCCTACATTATTACTCCAACAAGTGATTTATGCATGCAAATACTCAGATATCGTACGGTTTGCCTAAATAGATCTGTAGGAGACTCTACCAGTATCCTATAAATTTGGACCAACATCTTATTGTCAAGAGGGCTACCAAGTCAGTGGAAACTGATCATTCAAGTTTGTTTTTTTCTTTTGCAAAATATTGAAAAAATTCAAGATGAGTTATTTGGCAGAATATGCCCTATTCAGTTTCATTAGATCACTTTCATTTTCAAAACCTAATAAATCATTTCCGAAATATGTATTCATGACGAAAGCTTATCAAGTTAGACTAATTAGAGGAGCGAATAAAATTTTAATTAGAAATACGATTCAATATTAATCAAAGGAGACTTCGCATATGCCTCAGCCGATATATAGATTGGTTGCAGAAAAAGTTAATAATTTAAACAGAATGATTATCAAGAAAGTACAATAGTTTAAAATAATGCAACTGCATTATATAAGAACGGCAGGGATAGGTCCCTTCATAAAAAAAAAAGTATTTCTGTAAAAATCAGCAGTAAAAAAAAAATAGTAGATATAATTTCAATAGACGTTTACGAAATTATTTAAACTATAGGATGATGCCTTTTTTGACTGAGGTTCAGTATGTGTTTAGTGTCTCTTAAGCCGTTTGCTTCATTTTATATATATATATATATATATATATATATATATATATATATATATATATATATATATTTATTTATATATATATATATATATATATATCAATTTTTTTTTTTTACTGATCTATATCTATCATTTAGTTCTATCCATCTGTAAAACCAGTTAGTTAAATCTTAAGTAAACATACAATGTATGAAATTGACGAGACCACACAGCCATAAGCGTAAGGATCTATCAAAAATGAATTTTATAAATGACTTCATCCGCTTTTGAGACGGCATATCTGTAGCTCTAAGGAATTTAATGTCATGGCCATGACATCATTCCCAGGTCTATTTAGAGTCAACATTTAGGGACTCATATAATCATCAAATAGATTAGTTTGGGTTTTTTTAAAGTATTAGCTACGAATATTTGAAACAATAAACCTCTGTGAAAGGTATTTATAAGAACAATAGTTAAAAGAGGTTTTAACTCCCTACAATGTTTATTATTTGAAATTACTTGAGTCATATGATTTCTTGAAAGGAAAAAAAAGGCAGACTTTAGCATTAATAGCAATCCTATAAGTATTTAGCCATTATTGGAATATATTTCATAATATAAAACAAAGCAACCAATTAATATATTTAGGTGTTTAAATCTAATTACAGTCATAAAACCCACGATCCGATAAGTGTGTGTATGCGTCAGAATTAAAGTGTAAGAGGATGCAACTTTTGAAGTAAGGCTCCCCACTCTCGACAAAATTCATAGTGTATGTGGTGGATGTGTGGGGATGCGTAGTTTACAGGTGCCAATTGAAAGTTCATCACTTATGTAGCAAGCCTGGAACACAGTGTCTTAGGGATTCAGATAGCAAATCAAAGTAGTTGGGAGACAGATTCAGATAAGTTGAGTAGTAAGGAATTTTAATGAAACCCTCCCACATTCTTTGGTGTTGAAGTTCAAGGCTTTATAAATTAAATAGTGTTTCTTTCACTCAACTGACATGACAAAACCATAACAGATCTGAAGTTTGATATAGGCCGAAAGAAAAAAAAGAAACATCGGAAGTAATCGTGAATGGTTTTCTTTGGAAGTTGGTTGATTGTTTTGTTTTACGGCATATCAACTTTTTTCGGTCAATTAACGCAACATTAAATCTAAAACAATTCAGTTTAGTATAAGTACAAATTTGTTTTACGGACAGTTAAATGTCAAAACGTTTCTATTTCAAACAATTCAATTTAGTATTAGCACAGAGTTTCGCAATTTCAATGTCAAAAAAACATTCTATTTCAAGAGATTCAGTTTAATCGAAGTACAGTTTAGTTCTATTCGATCCATATATTGGACCCTATCAGGTGCTATCACTCCGTGTCACAGTGGACCTGGAAGCGATAGCAATGAAGGGGCACTCTGCATTCTCCAAAGCCCCAGCATTACTGGAATCTCTCCATAATATTATTTAGTATGATATCCAGGATATTCGTTGGCGGAGGTCTTACACCTCTGCAAAGCAAGAGTCGATGTATTCTACAGCTCCAGCCAACTGGACAAGTTTTTTTTCTTGTTGTGGGATTTTATTATGATGTGCCTTTTTTCCACAATCTATTCGACTATCAAGTGGTAATGTTTTTTCTATTTAATTATATTGCAATATAAAAAAGCCTTAATTCCACCGCCCTTCTTGCGCAGCAATTTGAGAGAATTATCGGAAGTTTATTAACATCTATCATGCATAGGGGAGAAATCCGATTTATAAATTCAGAAATATTTATGGAACTCGTGACATTTCAAGGACCTTTAATAAATCTGTAAATTATTTAAAAATTGAATATTCATGACTAATACTTTTAAACGCGAACATTTTACAAAAGCAAAGTAATTATTATTTAGAAAACTGATTCTTATTTTTACATAATTTTCCATTGGAATTTTGGGACTGTTTTAAAACTTGCACATGTCTATATTGCCGTTTCAATTCATTTTATATATATATATATATATATATATATATATATATATATATATATATATATATATATATATATATATATACTACTACTACTACAGGTAAACATAATGGAATTAGCACAAACCTAGGATGTTTACAGTGACCTTTTAAAAAAAAGACTGAACAGGCCTGACTAAATCCTCCTAATCATTTTAGGTGGCAATTTCGAAAAATGAAATAGTCTATGAGATAGTATATTTATTTATTCCTACAAACAAAAAAAAAACAAACTATGCTGCCAACAATGTCTTTATCAGCTGCCGATCCTTGATTCAATAAGGTTTTGATGCTAAATTCCAATCCCACTAAACTTTGTTGGTTTTACCTCAGATCATCGGAATGCTAGATCGAGATGTAGATTCATCGTAATATCCATTGATCAATTCAAAACACCTCTGCACCCAAGCGTTAATTCTTTGATGCACGATTTTAACTAACCCAAAAAATGCCATGTACTTACACTGAACGTGATTGAGAATATAATTTTCCGTTAAATCACGTCAAGTCAGAGTACAAAATCCCAATAATCAATCATTAATTCAATGAAGTTAACTTATAACCAAATGTTAACCTGATCAGAAAGATGAGACACGTTTTCCATTGTTCAAGTTCAAAAGTCTAATTTAGAAGCTGATAATCCGTACAGATATACAATAGGATCCGGTGTATGTGGGAAATACTGAATCTAGATCCCTTCAATCGATTTCCCATCGCGGTGCTGGATTCAGGCCGTTATCAACACAAGCTATTCATATTGCTGTGATGGCTCTGCTCTTTTTTTCAAAGTGAAGGTAATATTAAAACCTGATATTGTTAATGCATATCTAATTCTCAGCTGACGTAGTTGCGAGTGAATGGCCTTTCCTAATGCTCAATATATATATATATATATATATATATATATATATATATATATGTGTGTGTGTGTGTGTGTGTGTGTGTATGTATATATATATATATATAGTCATCCACAGACAGATCTGTTTTGTTCTGTCTGAACTCATCAGTGTGGCTAGACATGTTAGCTGCCCGTAGCTGGGATCGAAACCCGGTTGACTCAAACGCCAATCCAAGCTTCTAAACCCCTCAGCCACGAGGAGCCAGTAGCATCGAAGTAAATTTTAAATGGTTATGAATGACACTTACTATTGTTTACATACATCCGTTTAACGACTACCGAGACCTCAATTCATATATATGAAGAGGCTTGCAATAAAGGCTAATGGCAACACGATTTCTTCATTCGCCGGAGAACTCAACCCTACTGGGGTAGGGGAGTTATATATATATATATATTACAACTGTGTTGGTTATCACTAAATCACTTTGTGGGTTTGTGGCAAACCAAGTGCAATACAATATGGAGAGTTTTTAATAGAGCTATTATATAATAATAATAATAATAATAATAATAATAATAATAATAATAATAATAAAGAAATGTATATTAGATTTATATATTTAATGCCAGGGAATTTTCTCTGCGACCCCTGGGTTTCATGAAGTTTTTACAAAACAATAATCATCAGGCTGATAACAAAATGAAATGAATCGAAAATTGAAAAATACAGTCCAAAACGTTTGGAATTGAGCAGGAATCTTTTGGTATGCTTTATTAGTGCTTTTGTGTGTGTGTGCTTTTTTTTATGTATGTGTGTGTGTGTGTGTGTATTTTTTTGGGTTATAGTTGCGTATTATTGCGTGTGTATGCGTGAATGGTATATAGTTCATGCGTATGTAAGGGACATGCGCAGCGCATTGTTTTTACCGGATGTTAGTCGTCATTGTATCTGATAATGCTACAGTATTGTAAGGAAAGATTCTTTATCTATTTTTATATGAGTAGGTAATTATAACTAAAGAATAAAAGGTCATCACTGCATGTTGAGGGAAATAAATAAAGATTTGATTTTAGCGTATTTAAGCGAGTAAAATATGGTAAACCAGAATTAGACTGATATCGAGGAGTAAGGATATATTATATTGCAATATACTAAGGAATTTTTACAATATTGGTATCATATATGGAAGAGATTTGGGCTAGTTATAATTATAATTTTATAATATGTTGCGTATATATAGAGTTATCTGTGATATTACGCACATACGAAAATAATGAAGGGATTACAATAATAGTTGGTATTTTTATGTACGATGATGATTATAACTGAAGAGCAAAGTGTTGTCATTATAAAAAATAAGAAAATAGATGGTGGGTTTGGGAAATATGGGTAATAGTTGGTGGGGATTTTTAAAAAAGATTAACGTTTCATGACTTATACGCTATTGCAGTAAAATATAGAGTGTACATAATAGATAAGATGAATGTAGAGTGTTGAGGCCTATTATCAACGCTCATGAAAATATAAATTCAACATACAGTGGAGGTGTATGGAGAAGGGTATCGGGAATAAAGGAGAAAGATCGTACATATATTGTGGCGGGTGAGATGGTTGGTGGAGGAAAAGGGTACTTACAGTGCTTCAGGAATGGCGTGGTGTTGTTTGATTTTTTTTAGTGGAGTGGTTAGAAGGGTTATGTGTATGGATCGAAGTGTGAGAGAAGGTATTTATTCTCGTGCCTACATTTTGAAAGGATTTCAGATGTTTTATTTAGTAGCGTGTTTGCGATCGCTTGGTTATGATGGCTAATTTTTCGTGGAGGCAATGGAGGCCCATTTTTTTATGTTTTGTTGTAGGCAGCTGCTAGTCTTAGTACCTCCCATGTGATTGGGGGAGGGACGTTTATGTCTTTTAGGTGCCATATGTCCGAGGATAAGTAGGTGTTGGATGAATAGTTTCTGTTTGTGAAGGAAAATTTCTGATTGTAAAATCTCTGTTTTATGGTGCCCTCCGTTGTACCGATGTAATGTTTGACGGTGTTGTTAGTTTTTACTGTGGCTTTATATATAACGGTTTTATATAGGCATTTTCTGAGTAGGGGCAAGTGTTTTAACATCCAATAATTGCATTGTTTCGATGGGTGTGTTTTACTGGTTAGAGATGCGATTTTTTTTTTCATTTCATTTAGGATATATTCCTTGCGCAACTGCGCAACTGCAGCTGACCTAAAGGCTGTTTTTGTAAAAAGATTTTGGCTAGGGGACTAGTTTGGGGTAAGTGCTTGGTAATTAAGTTAAGGAAGTCCCTTCCTATTTTTGGATGTTATACATTTTTCGTTAGGTGGGTTAAACTAAATGATGCTCCTATTTCTGTGCTTATATTTGTCTTTTGATAGAGTGCTTGTCTATAACCGATGTATTTTAAAGCTTTTTCATATATCTCTTTGTGTTTGTTAAAATATTGATGTTTAAAGAGTTATCGGATAGCCTACGGGTGATAGATTTTGTTTGGTAATTGAGGGTGGGTGGTTTGAACCACACACACACACACACACACACGCAAGCACTCTTTAAGATTCTTACACAATCCCAACGGTTTTTGACTGTACTTTTCGATTTTCGATTCATTTCATTCTGTTATGTACTTGATGATAGTTGTTTTGTAAAAAATTCATGAAACCCAGGGGTCGCAGAGAAAATTTCATGGCATTAGATATATAAATCTTATATATATATATATATATATATATATATATATATATATATATATATATATATATATATATATGTGTGTGTGTGTGTGTGTGTGTGTGTGTATAATATTTACGACTTAAAAATGAGTTATTTTGGCAAGTTAACTGAGTTTACATTATAATGGCAATATTACAACATGGAGCAGGTATATATTCATACATAATTCTCGTTGATTACAGCAATGTTTATAGAACTGTTCACTTGGATAGCACAAAATTTAAAACTAATTCACTTGATGGCATAGAACAAAACACGAAACGAATAGCGAAATTAATAGATAATGCGTTTTATCTTTAACCTGTTGTAAATTGATTAGTTGAATGTTAAATCTTTTGAAAAAAAGGGTAAATTAAAGATTATGTCCAGTACGCGGAAAATGTATATGACACCACATTTCAGTCTTGCCTTTAGACGACTCTTATGATGCAAGTAACTTGCTCACAAAAGTCATTGGTCACAAAGCTCACACTCCATGCTCTCTCAATGTACTATTCCAATTGCCTGAATATATTTTTATCATATGTATCCATATTTTTTCGAATAACTCAATATTTCTTATCCACAACAGAAATACTATGATGTAGACAGTTATGCTGTGTCCTATCACGTCAGTGAGGATTAGTAAACGCTGATTCTACGATGGAGTAAGTCAAAAAGTTAGTCCTGAGTATGACACTAAACTACATACGATGGTGAAGTTCTAGCTCTGGCGATTTGAGGTATTCTGACCCACCTCATACTGACAATATTTCCAGTTTCACGCTGTGTTGGAGTAAAAGTAACTCTTAAGTTACTCTCTCTGGGTAAAATAGATAAGTTTTAGATGTATTACTCTTCGATCTGACGGTGTCCTACCCTCAAAATTTCATAAGAATTAACTACACACATGTAAAAATGAACGTACAACAAGGGCTCATCAATAGCCTCTAACCACACCATAACACTTGACGAAATGATATCCAATTAGAATTAATCATAAATAAATATATATATATATATATATATATCGTCAGAGCTCTTGAAGTTTATAACTCAATAAATTTGATAAAATTATAGAAGGTATGAATATTGCAGTTTTTAACCATCAAATTTAAATTAGGATAAAAACGAAAATGTATTTATTGAAATATAATGCGTTAGAGTCTGTTTTGTTGTCAATAATAAAATAGCTGAGTTGATTAAGGAAACACAGCATTGCTCTCTGTTGGTGTAATGGTTAGCAAGCTCGACTAGCAAACCTACTCGAGTGAGTTTGAGTCTCACTGGGTGCCCCTTTCATATGGCCTTGTGCTACATCTAAGCAAAAAGCTTAGTAAATTTCCATTGCTCAAAATTATTTATATCTAAAACTAAAGATAAAGGATTTTCTTGCCGATATTTCTTAAGATACTTGGATAATTAGTAATTGTTCAAGTAATTATTCTGGTGAATATCCTGAGGGGAATAGAGTTTTGCAACACTATTTTTTTTTCGTTTTCTGTGAAATGAACAGTACGATATATTATCGGTAGTTGTTTTAGAGAAGAACAGGTAATTTTTATTGACCAATGTTGAACATAAACGTTGTTATTTTTGGCTATTTATTTCCCCGTTAATGTGTTGGTTTCATCAACCTCAAGAAAATGAAAAGTATGAAGCAGCTTTTGTTTAAATATTTTAGAACTTCCCTTTGATGACTATGAGAAATACTCTCGGTAAGAAAATAAAATACAATTTTCATCAAACCATTTTCTTTAATGGCATCGATTTATGGAGATTTTTTTTCGAATTGCAATATGGCAGGAAATCCTGATAGTTAATATCTCCGTTTCGCATCCTTTTGGAAATGTTTGCTTAAATCTGCTTCAACGATGATTCAAAAGCTCTTGTAAATCACAAAAATATCTTTTATATTGAAACTTAACATATCCGATACGAACATGTTCGATCCAATTCGAGCTGTGTCTTTCCTGGCGATGCTCTATTCAAACATATGGTTGATATGTTGATGCAGATTCTACACTTTTCCTGTTTCTTTTTAAAATCAGTCTTATTTTCTTTTCTATGTTTAGTCTGGCACCCTGACAGAAACAAGAATAAGCAGTGAAAATATACATGAATGCAACAAAATTTGTGCTGAAAAAGTAATTTTACATGAAAAAATTTAATTACAATGTATGCCGAAGTAAGCCTAAGAAAACAAAATTCACGATTATTTTTCCTAAAAAACTCTATAACTGAGTAATTTACAAGATTACACATAAATAAGTACAACGTCAAGATTATTTTTTATGAAAATGATTATTTCATTCCGAACAAATTACAACGGAATTTGAATTCTGCTGAAACATTAAACTATAAAAAATGATATTTTTAGCCACACGCAAACATACACATACACATAAATATATATGCAATTTATCTATAGTTAGGAATGTGTATAAATATATTGCAATATACAAAAAAGGAAAATCTTACATAATAGACTGAGTGAATATTTTATTTGGTAAATAGTATAGCATTCAGATCACCATTAAACGCCAAGAATATGGTGAAAATGTCCTTTAAGGGCACATGAAAGCTTTGGTGTCATTCGAGGATTGTAAAGTCAGGAGACTAAAACCCTAGAAGTTAAGAGTTAGATTGTAACTTTAAATTAGTTTACATAGAAAGCTCCACACCAGATTTCCATCAGTGTCCCAATGGCCGACTCACGGCTTTTTGTACACGTCCGTTATGCAATTGAAGATATGTCTACATGAATAAAGATATGTGTACACACAATAACAGATAGACTTCGTATCTATTATGCACCCAAGTGAAGAGAGCTGAGTACACGAAAAGAAGACGGAACGGTGAGGTAATAAAGAGAATAGACCAAGGCCAAAGAAGAACAATATGGCTATACAACAAGCCCAAAAGAATTCTGTAATTTTCAGTCATTGAGAACGCATATCATTTCATTTTTTTCCTAAGAAGTTATAAGAACTATGTACATATTTATATAAAAAAGGTCAGGTTAAAGAATTTTTGATTAATACTGATGATTAGTTATCTTTGCTGAATATCAACTCTGGTTTAATCTAATATTTGAAAAAGAAAAACTAGGGTATAGTTTTCTCTCTATTTTTCAATTTTGTTTCATAATTATCACAAAATTAATTGGGAGAAAAATAGATGTGTAAATAGATAAAAAGCATGAATGAGAGAGAGAGAGAGGGAGAAAAAGAGAGAAGGAGAGAGAGAGAAAACGAGAGAGAGAGAAAAAGTAGGGAGAGAGATAGGAATCTTTGTCGGAATGAATAAAACATTACACGAGGTACTTTTAACGGGCTAGTAGCAAAACTTAGTGATAATGTTTCGACAATTCGTTGAAGCCACTTGAAGGAACAATATTTCAGATAAATTCCCTTGATGAATATTTATTTTCTACGCAATTGATTGGCATCGATAAGGCATCGTCTAAATAGGTCAAAATATAATTGAGCATTTACATACAGTATAGAATATATAAATATATTAATGAAGTGTGTACAGGTAAAAAATACAAGCAACACACACACACACACACACACACACACACACATATATATATATATATATATATATATATATATAATGCAGTGGTGCTGACAGCAAGGAGTGATCTGGCTCTCACTCGTTCTGGTTTATCATTTCTGGCTTGTCATCAAGACAAAATCCATTGTGCTAATGTGTGTAAGTCCTTACTGATTTGTAACCACAAGTGGGTCCACGAAGGAAAATAACTTATTCGGTCCTCCTTACTTTTTCCACTGCTGCCCATCATGTTTTGTTCCTCTTTCTGGGATGGTGTTTGAGATAGGACACCAGTACTTGTGCAACTGCTTTTTTGTAGAGCGTTGTTTCCATGCCTAGTCAAGACATCACGAAGTATTATTGCCTGGTTTTGGCTTTTAGTCCATATATTTCCTTTGCATCAAGATGGTGCATACGTATAGTAGAACAGCTGCCGCTTCAGCTTCAATGAAATACCGTTTGATTTAATCTGATGTATTTAATAATCATATGATCGTTAACCTGCGAATTATAATCAACGCTTTCTCTCTGTATATGTTAACATTGCTTTAAGTAAATGATATATTTCTGCTATGGTACTTAAATAAGTATTCTTTTTTCAGAGGCTTGATTCTTAATGTGGACGTGGCTCCCACTTGGTTAAATCTTAGAAGCTCAGTTTTATTAACGTTAACGTAAGAGGCAATGCTTCCTGCTGCTAGTTCCTTTTTATGAAGTAGAGAATTGATATTTTACCAGAAGTATTATATCATTAGCGTTGTTTGCATCTGTAATAGTTTCTGCTGGTTATCTTCTATTTATCGTCTTTTTTTTTAAATCAGAAACCATTTTCTCTTGCTAGATCTTCTGCGTTCTTAGAACGTAACCTTAACAGAGTACAAGCATATATCGTTATTAAGTATATCCTTACAGGTTGATGTCACCATTGGGTGAGCGGACCATTGTTTTTCTGTTGGTGGAAACCGTCATTTTAAGGGTGAAAGTTTCTTAAGAGGGGCTGTATATTAAGAGTAGTTGCTCTACCCTTCCTCTGTGTAGAGATTCGAATGCCGTGGAGAAATCTTCGAAAACACTGTTGTCTCGGGATTTTTTGGCACGTACTCCTTCCATGATTCAAAGGATAGTCATATTTATCAATGATATCATGAGGGCTTCCAAGCACATTCTATAAATGATTTTGTCCACTTCTGAAGTCTTTCTTCTTGGCCAGCAAATTTTAGGTTTGCTCTTGATATGCTTGTTCTTCTATTTCCTTCATTTACCCTCTGCTATGTTAATCGTGATTGTTTGTCTATTACAAAATTTACGATTTTATTTATTTAGCCTTGAATCTGTTAATGTTGCTATCTTTGCTATGTTTGAATTAGTTTTCTTAACTTCCTGTGAATAGGTATTTTTGTGGGTTCTTTTATTAAGCAAAAATTCTTTATCCTGTTATCTCATTTTTCATAACTTTCATAGACTTTCTGAGAATTCTGCATTTAAATTTGGTTTGGTTGCTAAGCACTCGGCTCCTGTTTCTCTACGAGCGAAACTTAGTTTTCATAATCGTCGTTTATAATGTATCTTTTAGATGTCTCCTGAAGAGTATCAAACTTGATTCTCAAAGTCACCTTAAGTTGATTACTCATATACTTCATGAAATTAAGAAGACGACTTACCGTAACTACTTACAAATTTATTTCCAATTACTGCTTTATCCCAGGTGAATTTTTTGCTGAGATGATTATATCATCAGGAAAAATTCCTTCAAAATATGAGCATACCTCACACTTCAAAGAGCTAATTACTCATTCCTTCTTTATAAATGTATAATCATAATATGATTTATAGTCATTTTAGAATATAGTCTTTAAGCATGTAATCCTTTTCTCGAGAGAAAATTTTCCAAAGTATTCACTATTTCTGGTTAACGAGTTGTGTAAACACAATTGGGCTAAGTAAACATTGATGTCTACACAAATGTTTAAATCGTTGTGATTTGGAAATGTGTCGGATAAGATGGTTCGTTATAGAAGGTGCTGATGTTTGTTTCTTTACTGGCTTTGTGGGATTGCAGTGTTGGTTGTTTGGTTGGTTGGGTTTTATGGCATATCAACTTTGTCGGTTTTTTTAAGCCAAATCCATTTTATGCAAATAATCAGTTCTATTTTAAACAGTTCAGTTTAGTATGAGCACACAGTTTAATTCTCAAAAACACTTCTATTTCAAAACAGTTTTATTTCAGATAATTCACTTTAGCAAAAGCACAGTTTAGATGTCAAGACACTTCTATTTTAAACAATTTGATTTTGCATAAATACGCAGTTTAAATGCAAAAAACAGTAAAGTCAAGAAAGCACGGTTTATTTCTATTTAACCCATAGATCGGGCCCTTATCAGGTGCATCCACTCCGGGTCACAGTGGACCAGGGAGCGATGGCAATGAAGGGGTAAACCGCATTCCCCAAAGCTCCAGCCTTACTGGAACCTCACTATCAGATTGTTTAGTGTCTTGTGCAAGACATGCGTTGGGGCGGGGGTCTTACCCCTCTGCAGAGAAGCAATCGGTGTATTCTAAAGCCCAAGTCGATTGGGCAAAGGATTGAAGTGTGAAACGAATGTTGTGTATAGGTTGCCATTAAATGTATCACACATCATTTTCGGGTTGATTTTTGTCTATGCTAATTACTAATCCTAAAGCATGACAACTGCGTATCATTTTTACATCTTTAATGGGTGTATGACGGAGTTTATCCATGTAGATGTCGGCAAAAAAGTCTATCCATTATCGGTTTCATGGTATTTTGGTTTGCGTTCACTAAATTCCTATCTATTCATTTACACATATCATACTCAGCTGCAAATATTGTTAAGGTAGCTGGTTTATTGTGTTTGAAGGCCTTCAGTTAAAATTCAATTGACTATATTTTTGTATCTAAGCTTGTTTTGGGATCTCAAACTCATTTTTTGAACACTGGGGTCAGAGATTCATGTGGATTATGAACGAAAACTTATTGATATTACAGCTGGATTCAAAAGTCGTAGTTTGTAGATATACCTAACCAAGAGAATGAAGGCATACAATACTTTTACCCGAGTGAGGTAGTTATTATGAAACATCTCTGAAAGAAATCATCCAGTTATATTTGTTTAATGATAGAGTATCTTCAACACCTTAAGAAAAACAAATCCCTGTAGAGATAGATCGGGTGACTAAAAAATGTTCACTAATTTCCCAATTATGAGGGTGACAAAGTATATCAAGTAATGACAGAGTTTTATTAAATAAAATACCAAAAATTGAGTCTACAAAAGGATTGTCCGGGACGGTACTGGAACATCACACAAGTAATTTTTTAAGTTCCTCATTTGTGTAAGTTATGTACCAACACACACACACACACACACACACACACACACACACACACACACACACACACACATAATTATATATATATATATATATGTGGTGGGGGTAGATATATACAAGTGTATGTGTGCCTGCGTGTGATAATGTGTGGAGTTCAATAAATAAGGTGAATGTTCATAAGGGAGTCTGGAATAGTATCTCTTTCTTCCCAAAAATTATTACTGAAGCGTCATTTCATGTCGTAATGTCGAAGAAAACTGTATCTATGACTTTCTTTACTGACCACTGCATCCCGAACATTTACTTTACAGGAAAACCATTATTTCCACTCCAGGAACTTCTTTTGATTCAAACTCTTGGTAGCAACTCCTTGTTCAGTTCATTTGTACCCAGCGCGTTTGCTTCTGTTAAGATTATATGGCATAAAATGCTCAGTCATAAAAATTCTCCAAGGAAGATGGGAGCAGCGAATTTGATGTAATTTTGAATAGATCCCAAAAGAAATATTTTGGCATATTAGAATAATTTTGCCGTGAACCCAATAAAAAGCAGCAGAATTTAAAACTACGGAAAAATGCTAAAAAGAAAATTCTATTCCCTGCGCCCAAATTCCTTTATATATATATATATATATATATATATATATATATATATATATATATATATAGAGAGAGAGAGAGAGAGAGAGGGAGAGATTTATACACACGGACAAACACATATCTATCTATCTATCTGATCCTGTGGGATTTTTATTTATGATTTTTATTTCAGTGGACATATTTACAAAGCGAAAAGAAATGTATAACAGTCATTTTAAGTTAGTTTTATATTGCAAACACATAGTTATTCATCCTTATAATAATATAGAGGTGTAAAATATGGATATAGGAGAGTGAGGGTTGGTGTTTTTTCACCTACATAGGCACACGCACAAACTTATTACTCACATGCACCCACCCATATATATATATATATATATGTATGTATATATATATATATATGTTAGCAGAAACAATTTGTTTCGAGAGATGAAAGACATTTTTTACATACTTTGGATTATAACACATTCACTCACTTCACTCTTATCTCTCAATTTCTCTTTCTTTCCCAATCCCTCCCCCTCCCCCTCTCTATCTCTAAAAATATACATGTGTGTGTGTGTGTGTGTGTGTGTGTGTGTGTGTGTGTGTGTGTGTGTGTGTGTGTGTGTGTGTCTTTATAAGCTTTGTAATTACAAATGTATATATATTCTTTTTTTTTACCTTGAAAAATGTTATTTTCAAATTCGCACAATATATTCTTTCACCGTATTTAATTGTAAGTATATGAACAATATTTACAGTGTAAATTTTTAGTAAAATCTAAACGAAAAGCAAATGTGATCACTGAAAGGGGGAAATTACTCTGATTTGACTAAACTCTAAGGGACGTAACCCATCAGTAGCATGATTCTAAGTTTTATATTTGAATATTTGAAAATTCGTAGGAAATATATTTCAAATCATGAATAAACCACACACACACACACACACACACACACACACACACACACACACACACACACACACAGACACACACACACACACACATTAACGTGTGTGTTTGTGCCTGTGTATGAATCTGAAATAGC
>OY757928.1:67931680-67961680 GCA_963585895.1 Sepioteuthis lessoniana
TGTGTGTGTGTGTGTGTGTGTGTGTGTGTGTGTGTGAGAGTGTGTGTGTGTGTGTGTGTGTGTGTGTAATTCTTATATATATATATATATATATATATATATATATATATATATATATATATATTGCAATTACCTTTGGATATACACCACTGACTCAGGTATGAATACCCTTTTAGCCCCAGCTGTGTTTTAAAATGTATCAATGCTAAGCTTTTACAATGATGCCTTTAAAATTATTTACGACATATAGTTAAATAACGCTTAAAAAATAAGCATAAGAATATATATATATATATATATATATATATATATATATATATATATATATATAAAGAGATAGGGAGAGAAGAAAGAAAAGAGAGAAATGGATATATTTATGTCGACAACTAAAAGTAATATGCAACCGTGCATATACTTTAAAATCTATCAATCTCTCTGTCAGTCAATCGACCTGTCTTAACATACACACACACATACACACACAGATATATATATATATATATATATATATATATATATATATATATATATATATATATATATATATATATATATATATATATACATATATATATATATATATATTCTCTTGTCTGATTTTTTGTGGTTGGGCAATTATAGATGTTCAAGGTTCTAATTATAATTATTGGTCAGCAAATAAATCGCGACAAAAAAAATCTTAATACAGAAACCCTGCATAGTGATATTGTTCCGAATATTTCTACGCAATATCGATAATTTTAAATTCGATCTTTTTATATTAAGTTTTGGATCACCTCTGGGTTAGAGTCAACCTGGAAATAAATAGAACAAAAGCGTGACTGCACCATACTCAAAGAACTGAAGCATCATCGTTGTTTATTATTTAGTGTTAAACTCAGGACACACTAGTAGATAAGACGTGAAGGAAGCAAATACGAAAATTTTCTGTGTGCAAAGTTTGTAATTTTTGTAGCATTATTAGCTCTCTCTCTTTTTACACAGATAAACTTTTAACAATACTGATCGTACCAATATGTACGGTATAGACAATAGATATGTCTATCATAAGAATCTTACTACAGTTCACCAAATTTACGTCTTTTAAACATTTTTTCTTCGAATTAAAGCAGCTTCTCTGGTATTGTTATAAGGATGCTTGAAATGATCTAATATGTACATTAAAAGCGGCTTCTGGCAGGTATTCATTTTAGATCTGTCTCTCAACCACTGTCTCCTTCAGTCCCCCACGCTGTGAAAGGGTTTTCGTTACACAGCACTATATGCCACTTGTGTTGATCGCTTAGGGAGGCATATTGCTCGATCCCTCTCCTTGTGTAAAGACAACTTCTAATTCACTACCACATATCAAGCAGCTACAAGTGATAGCATTTTATATCATAGATTGACAAACCAAAAAAGCAAGGCTTGAAAATTCAGTTGCTTTCTAATTTACGTTAAAACAAACTATTCAATCGACAAACTGAACGCTGTATCTGGTATACTAGTCTTCGTGTAAGCCAAACTATCACTCTTAGAAAGTACAATATGAAAAAAATAAATTTAGATATAAATATCCATCAAAAACGAATCAAACATCTTTCATTATGACTCTCCAACAATCCGTCTGTAATATATACGTGTAAAACTGGCGACCGCAGTCGTGGGTAACCCGAAGGTTTCTTTTTCAATAGCTACTACATCGAGGTGTTGGAAAGGACGCTACTCCATTCCCTGGTTTACTCCACTATGCCCTTGATCCGTACCTTATAAGGCTGAGTGTTAAGGAACGTTGCATCAAATACCATTTTCTGAGATTTTGGTTTGACTTGACCTGGGATTGAACCCAGGTCTCCCGCACCTTTGGCGAACTCTCTGCACATGAAACTAATTATTCTATACAAAATATACCATATTTTTATTATTTGCAATGAAATATTATTTAGTCAAAAAGAGTATTATATGCAAGAGTATTATGTAACAATCCAAAGCTAAGTAAACTATTTTTATGCATATTCATACAATATTTTTGTGAGTGCTGTGGTCTGATTGTACGAGGAAGAGAGCAGCATAAATCAGTCTGAAAAAGACTTCTTGATCAGACAGAAACAGAACCAGAAAGAACATTTTAGAAGTTGTATAGATGAAGAAAAAAAATGTAAGGAATGAAGAGCTTTTATGCAAATTTGATCTCTGGAAATATGAAATGATAATGAATTTATATTGTCTCACCAAATTTAACAATAAATATTAAATCAGCATATTCTTCTCTTCAAACAAATCTTTAGATATTAAAGAAACGTTCAATATCGTAATTAGTTTTGATTGTTTAATCGCATCTATGTTACCATCAGCTAATTCACTTTTATTTTATTTACAGAGTAAGTAAATAAGAATACGAATTACCTTGCAATATACGTTTGCATTCTGTTTTAAATCCATAACACCGGCCTTTTGGTAATATAATGAAACACAGACACACACATACACACACACACACACACTCGAGTGTATGTATGAGTGTGTATGCATGAGCGTATGTATGTATGTATGTATGTATGCGTAAACCTGAAAAGAAATCGGGGAAAAAAAGACATAAAAACACTTTCTGTTCTTTACAG
Source organism: Sepioteuthis lessoniana (assembly GCA_963585895.1). Taxonomy (NCBI): domain Eukaryota; kingdom Metazoa; phylum Mollusca; class Cephalopoda; order Myopsida; family Loliginidae; genus Sepioteuthis; species Sepioteuthis lessoniana. The sequence goes on from OY757928.1 coordinate 67,934,281, forward strand.
ACAATGATGTTTAGTTACCTGGTCACTTGCCAAATGGATAAAACGAGATAATATCTTTTACTTTCACTATCTCATTCACACATACACACACACACACACTATATATATATATATATATATATATATATATATATATATATATATATATATATATATAAGTACATTGAGACAAAATCTACAACGTTGCATTCACATGAAAGATCTCTCGCTTTGAAATGCTTTTTTTCCAATTAGATTGCTATGAGTACTAATCTGTGCTATTTTTGGCCAGTATTTTTTTCTTTATGAGCTTAATAACCTTTTCGCATTAAATGCAAATTTCGCTGCACTCTTATTCTATAATTATTCAAACAAATGAAAATTGGCTTAACCATAATGCGCCTTTTCCTTTCTTTTTTATTTTCCTTCTTTTTACAATAAAGAATCTATAAAAAGTCAAATGTAAAATTAGGATAGAATAATGAAAACTCTGAAAACCTAAAAAAAAAAAAAAACCTGTATGTACTCAAATATCTCCTGCTCCCAAATACTGGCAACTTGGCTAATAATCTCTAGTAGTAGTAGTAGTAGTAGTAGTAGTAGTAGTAGTAGTAATGTGGCATGAAGATTTTGGAACTGAACCAAAGTGCTTACCAAAAAGGTTGAAAGAACTGGAAATCCGACGAAAAATCGAAACCATCCAGACGACAGCCCTGCTAAAAACAGCAGGGATACTGAGGAAAGTGCTTGGAACCGTCCCAAATAGCCTAAGAAATCATTAGAAGGACTCAAATGTTCGAAACTTAATAGATGATCACATAAATAAAAATAAATTACAACGAATAACTAAGAAATTGGCGTAGAAATGAGAGGACTCAACAGTCTATTGATACAAACAGTGAAATGGTTTAAACAGGGAGCATGACACACACACACACACACACGCGCGCACGCACGCGCACGCGCACAGCACACGCACACTCAGACACACACACAAACATTTATATATATATATATATATATATATATATATAACTATCATCATCATTAATTCCAGTTGAGTGCTAGGATTTCCTTGATTTCTTTCTTTATCCGTCCCTCCCTCATATCAGTCGTGGAAGGTCTTCTAAACGACATCCCGTGTCCACACAGAGCTGATGATCTCTCTGGTCGGACCACACTGGCAAGTCCATGTGTTGAGGTATATAGAAAAAAACATCACTTGGTTCTTTAGCTGTTTTCTGCAAGTCTTCTTCGTATTACTAGGATTTTTTAAGATTGTTGGTAAGTAGCCGAACCGCTGTTGTTTTGTTAGGCGTTGCTTTCCGAACGAGTTCAAAACAGTTGTATCATTTTTTGTAGTTCCCATCAATATTTTTTCTGCATGTATTTGATAGTGTCCAGTAGTTACTGACACCAACAAAACATGGAAAAATTCCATTTTATTTTATCTGATAGATCAGATTTTTATATAATCGATGACCGGCCCACGCTTTCATTGAATGTATGTGAAAATCAATTTCAGTTGATGAGATATTGCTGGGGAAATATGAGAGTGTTTACTAATTTTAAAGGCTTGTAACTGGGGTGCAAGTGGAGATAGCTACTTTTTGTTTAAAGCACAAACTTTTTATTTTTATTTTTATCTTGTTATTCATAAATTTTTGATTGAGTTCATATAATGGCTCAAGACCCATGCTGATTGCTCTAGTTTTTGCAGATGTGATTTTTGTTGTGCCGTTAAATTTGTAAAAACCAATTGATTGTCTGCATATTCGGTGTCTATAATAGTTTATGCAGGATATCTTCAGCTATAGCATTTTTCTACCGTAATGACATTTTTTTATTTAAATAGAATATGTATATATAAATATATATAGGGGGTGCGTGCGCGCACGCATATATGTGCATGTGTGTGAGAGAGAGTGAGTCCACGTGACGTAATGGCAAACCTGGGGATCTGCCGACGTGAACTAAATGAGTTCGAACTCCAGTCGTGCTTTTATGTCCATTTCCAGACTAATACCCTGGAGAAATGTAGGGACACCATTAACTGCCTCATCAGCTGATTGAATAGTAGTACTGCTGTTCCTCTAGAAGAATTACTTTGGCAATATGTAACTTGTGAAGTCTGATATGCCATCAAAGAAAGAACCCAACTATATATATATATATATATATATATATATATATATATATATATATATATATATATATATATATATATCAAGTCTTGTTGAGAACACAAATTACGTTGTGTGTCTTGAACTATCAAGTCTTGATCGGCCTTCTCTCTTGGTAGCTTGACTAAATTGCATCCAGTATCCACACACCGCTGATGAATGTGAATCTTTCCCGATGTTTATTGATGTGTCTCTATATAGGAATCCACATGAGGACGTCCTTCATGTTCTTCTCTGCCCAGCGCGTCTTGTCTTTTTTTCTTGCATGGTTTGATAGAAAGAAGTTTCGTAGCTGTAGAACTGCAGTTTTGTAGGATGCTAATTAGGTAATTCAAAACAGTATGGAGCTTTCTTGTGTAGTTCCATGTGTCTTTTTCTCGCTTTGCTTCTTTAAAAAATATGTGCAGTGCTGCTATATAGTTGTACTACACGGCTATAAGTATAGAAATCTAAAAGAATCTATGTTGTAATTAATGCATAAAACTGAGATGAAATGAAGTCTTGAAAAGACTTTGTTCGGTTACCTCAAAAATAGTGAAAAATTAAAGTGCTGAATTAATTTATCATTTTACGTAGGGGTTAAATCATGTCTAAACTGTTGTTTTATTGGGTACATGGAACACATAAAAAGAAGCAAAAATTCTCATTAGAAACCCAATCAACCACCCAATAACATCTGAAAAGCCAGGTAGAGTAGTAAAAAAGAGGCCGGGAGTTCAGTCATATTCACTTAAAGTCCATTAAAAAGTATCAACCAAAAATTGACTGAAATATGATTCGTTGAGGAAAATTTTTCTCTCCGGGAAAACAATGAAAATAGGTTTTCTTTCTGTTAGTTTATCATCTGTGATGCTCCTACATAATACGTTCCATATTTAGCTGGATAAACTTTTCGAGTCAGTTATAAAAGTTAATATTCTTTGGTTTCAGAAAAACAAACACTTTACTATAACTCTTTAACAAGAATTGCAGATCAAAAATATATTTTTTATCCCAAACATAAAATTATTACCTTAAGAAAACATAGGCGTCACTAAACATCGACGAAAGGTTCACTGTCATGGCTTCTTTGTGGCCAATACTAAAACTACAAATACAAAAGCGTTAACACATGTTTTCAAAGTTTATTTTCCGGTGAACGTTAAAACTGATATAGTTGAAAATATTTTAGCAAATTGGTTTTAGGCTAAAAAAAATCTCTGCTTATTTTAAGCGCTTAAATAAAAACACGAAGTTTAATTCCCAACTTACATTTTAGATCGAACTGCTGAAAAAAAGATTATTTTCAAATTTTCATAAACTGATATCTTGCAAATATTCTTCAAAATCCCCTTCATCATCATCATAAGCAAGCCGTACGGACAGCATGAATTCCTTTGATACCCACTTGCCCCTCCCCCTCTCTTTCTCTCTCTCTCTCTCACTATTTGCCATCACTTTGGATAATTTTTTTGATGGCAACCAGTGTTCGCAGAGAGTTGTTGAGTACAATCGTTTAGAGCTCGTTTAACAGGATCAGTATTTAATTAATTGGCAATGCCTAGTATGTTTTGTTCCACTTTGATTGCTATTGAGAGATGAGGAAAGCTGCCGACAACTGTTGTTTTATTGGGTACTCCTTCTAAATCATCTTCAAGTCATATGATATGTAATCTTCTTAGATTTAACAGTCAATCATTTACTGCCAAAAAATTAGACCGTGAAACATTAGATTACAGATTCTTTAGACATGTTTGTGCAATGGTCATCTAAAGAGAGAAAACGAATCGCTAGTATTGACGGCCTAACAGAACGACGTAGAAACGTTTAGGAAAAGGTAAAATTTTGGACATAGTAAAATATCAAATGCAAACTAGACAGCGATATGCATTAGTAAATCAACACACAAAATCACCGAATAATGGAACATTGTTCTGAACGACAACAGTAACAGATAATATTGGGTGGAAAGTGTAATCTACTGGGAAATATGCAAAGATTGTGATTTGATCAGACTGATAAAGGGCAAATGCAAACAAAACAGAATTTTTCTCAGAAAATAAAAAAAACAAAGCCCTATGGGTCTGTCACGGTGAGATACATCAGACAATCCATCAGAAAGCAGATAGAGTTATCGTGAAAAAAGAGGGAAAAACGTCTGAGATAATTCTGTTTTCCGTCTCAGCAGAATAAAACTGAAAGGAGAAAGCCGGTCAATTATCTGGACCTCAGCAGACAACAGATGATATGGAATATGAGCATGATTGTCGGGCCGATCTTTTTTAATTCTAATGAAACTCAGGGAAGATAAGAGAATTTCAATCTTAAACTCTATCTGCTGATGATATTGCAGTTCTGGAGCTCTGCAGAATGTGTTACTACATTCATTGCATTTACTTGCAGGTGTACTCAAACCCAGAGTTGTAGTATCTGTTAGGGTCTCATATATGCTTTAATGAGATCTGTTTTAAAATCTTTTTGTATTCGATTGGACCGTGTTCAAGAAAATTTCTTAAGAAACAACTACAGAAAGAAAAATGCATATATTAACCTCCAATTCCCAAACCTCCAGGCATAAAATAACTGTAGACAGGTTGACATGCCGTTAAAAGAAGACGTCGAGTATATGGTGCTGATTTTCTGTCACTCAGTCTAAATTAGTAACCGTATGTTGTTAATCGAGTAAAAACTCAATGAAGTCAGGAAAAATAGTAAAACTTATTGAATTTATTTTTCCAGTAAAGCCCAGTAAAATCGATAAAAGTTGAAACAAATAAACTACCAAGTATACTCAAGTAATGAAAGACAAAGTTAATTGAATGACCAAGAATCTTTAGACTCAAAAAGGGGATTTTATTTTTTATAGTGTGTCATGAACAACCGGTAACTTTTGAAGTGAAAATTTGGTCCTAAAATGTCAATAATTATTGGAGTAATGATGGTATATCAAAATATTTCTGCGTATCGAGGAAGATGATTTCCAGTATATCAAGTGCTAAATACTGTCATTTAATAACCTTAGCTTATTTCGACACAACATCAGAAGTATGAAACACTTCGTGAAAGAAAAACTTACCAAAAAATGGTTTAACTCACACGAGGCATCAAGAATTTACTACACTTTATTTTAATTGGAAGATAGAACATATCTTACGGTACCGACTATTCGTAAGTGTTTAGCCATTAAAGTTTTGAGCAGGCATACTACTGTTTATTTTGTGATTGATTTAAACAGTGTTTCAACTTGTCTAGGTTTTCTTGTGTCAATGTGTCCTGTTCATATTATTTTTTTGTTTTCTCTTATCTATGTATTCGTATATTTTTATATTGTTATTTCTTAAGTATATTTTTCCACATGGTCTTATCGAAAACAAATACATATTAAACAGATATATTTGACCCATAGATAAAACGCTAACAGGTTCTCTCACTCTGGCTCAGAACGTTTCGAAGAATAATTCTTACTGTAGTCATAGGATTAGATGCTGGACACTAAAAAAACATCATTACTTTTGAAAATGTGAACAATGAGAAATACTATATAAAATATATAAAAATACTCACACAGTCTTTTTACGCTGAAACGTTGAGTGAATATATATATATATATATATATATATATATATATATATATATATATATATATATATACTCTGAGGGTTATGAAATAAAAATGGGCCATGAAAATGAAATGCGTGTACCCTGTTACTGTAGCTACGGTTACGGTTCCAAAGAATCCTGCATCGCTTCCGCCTAAGAAATGAAGATGCAATGTTGAATCATGACTACCCAAGATATGGTATTTGTGCAAACCGGTAGAATAACAAGGCGATCATTGTGGACACTTGCTGTAAATTTTTCTTTTAATGATGTTACTTATAATAATCATCATGGTCAGTAACGGTAGTAGTGACTACAGTGGTTTGTTTATGAATTTGTAGAACGACGTAAAATTCAGGGATGGGGGGGAGTAACATTATCATCTGAATGAATTGTGAACATTCTGACATGCGAAAACTTTAAACGCAGATTACATGTATTTATCAAATAATAATAATAATAATAATAATAATAATAATAATAATAAGAAGAAGAAGAAGAAGAAGAAGAAGAAGAAGAAGAACAACAACAACAACAACAACAACAACAAGAAGGGAGGACTGATAACGGCCATCAGAAACAATACTAACAACACGATAGATAACAGAATGACAAAAACTAGGAAACAAAAATGGGAAGAAAAACAACCCCATGGGCGTTTTAAACAACTAATAAACAACATCTCACACGACAAAACCTAGACATGGTTAACAAAAGGAAACTTTAAGAGAGAAATAGAATCTCTCCTAATGGCAGCACAAAGCAGCTCCATAAGAACCAATCATATCAAAGCGAGGATAGATAAGACCCAACAAAATAGCAAGTGCAGACTATGCGGTGACAGAGAAGAAACCATCAGTCACATAATACGCCAATGCAGCAAATTGGTACAGAAGGAGTACAAGGCTAGACACAACTGGGTGGGCAAGGTGATTCACTGGGGAATGTGCAAGATATTTAAATTTGACCATGCCAACAAATGGTATATGCACAACACAGCAACTGTCCAAGGAAATAACACGTAAAAACTGTTGTGGGATTTTGATATACAAACGGGTCACCTAATCTCGGCCCGAAGACCAGATCTTATAATAATTAACCAAAAAAAGAAAATCTGCAAAATTGTCGACTTTGCAGTTCCGGCTGATCACAGAATAAAACTGAAATAATGTGAAAAGAGAGATAAGTACCTTGACCGTGCTAGAGAATTGAAAAAAACTATGGAATCTGAAGGTGACAATTATACCAATTGTGATTAGAGCTTTTAGCACGGTAACTAAAGGAATATTAAAGGGCCTGGAAGATTTGGATGTTGGCGACCAAGTGGATCCATTGAAACAAAATCATTATTGAAAACTGCCAGAATACCGAGAAGAGTCCTGGAAACTTGAGGAGACTTGCTGTCACTCAATCTCCCGTGAAAGACCATCAGCTAATAATAATAATAATGTCGACTTTGCTGTCTTGGCTGATCACAGAATAAAACTGAAAGAATGTTAACAAAAGGATAAGTACCTCGACCTTGCTAGAGAAAAAGTATGGAATGTGAAGGTGACGATTATACCAATTGTCATTGGTGCTTTGGTACCGTAGCTAAAGGCTTATTAAAAGGACTGGAGGACTTGGAAGTTGGTGGACCAGTGGAGACCATCCAAACGACAGCATTATTGTGAACACCCAGAATACTGAGAAGAGTACTAGAAACTTTAGGAGACTTACTGTCACTCAAACCCCAGTGAAAAACAATCAGCTAACGCTGATATGAAAAACTCCTCAATGGAGATATCGATAATAATAATAATAATAATAATAATAATAATAATAATAATAATAATAATGAGCAAGGTGGTGCACAAGAAATTGGGCAATAAATCGAAGTTTAACGATGCACCCAAATGGTTTATTCACAAAGCAGAATCTGTCCTTGATAATGAAACTCACAATTCCAGTGGGATTCTGAGAAACAAACGGATCACCTAGTCTCAGCCAAAGAGTAATAAAAAAAAAAAGAAAAGTGTCAGCCTAATAGTAATAAAAAAGAAAATTGTCAGCCTAATAGTAATAAAACAAGAAAAGTTGCCAAATTATTGAATTTGCTGTCCCGAGTGACCACAGAGTAAAATTGAAAGATAACAAAAAGATAGATAATTATCTTGATCTTGCCAGGGAACTGAAATAAATTGTTAAACATGGAAGCGACGGTGATACCAATTATAATTGGTCCTCATGCTACAGCCACAAAAGGTTTAGAAAAAAGACTAGAGGACTTAGAAATAAGAGTACCAGTGGAGAATACCTAAACTGATATCGGAGAGAAAGCTGCGGATAGTCCTGGAGACTTGAAGACACTTGTTATCACTCAAACTCCAGTGAGAAACCATTGGCTAATGCTAGTGAGAAAAACTCGAAAAGGAGTTAAATAAAGATAATCATACATGGAAAACGGGAAAGTGGAATTCGCAGCATGTGGTCACAACTTAGCTGAGATGAAAATCTAAAGAAGATTCTTTCTGATAAACTCACTGAAAACACTGTTATTTGTTAGCAATGATTTCATTCAGTTATTCAGTTTGGTCGTTCACATGGGGCTACAAACAAACAAAATTGTCAGAATACTTTAATCGACTTATGTATATGGATAATATCAAGGTATTTGCTAAAAATGAAGAAATAAACACCTGAAAAAAATGACAATATGCAACCAGGATTTTGCATTGAAAAATGTACGATGCTGATAATGAAAAGGGAAAAAAAAGAAACAAAGGATAGAATACAATTGCAAAATCAAGAAGACAACAGAACACTTTGAAAAAAGGAAATTCACAATTAATTCGGAATATTGGAAGTGGACAGCATCAGATAAAGTTACCAGAAAAAATAAGAAATGAGTGCTTCAGAATAATAATAATAATAATAATAATAATAATAATAATAATAATAATAATAATTATAATAATTATAATAATAATAATAGATAAGACGCAACGAAATAGTAAATGTAGGCTATGCGGTGACAGAGACGAAACGATCAATCACACTATAAGCGAATGCAGCAAATTAGCACAGAAGGAGTACAAGGCGAGACATGACTGGGTCGGCAAGGTAATCCACTGGGAAATGTGCAGGAAATGTCAATTCGACCATACAAACAATTGGTATATGCAAAACCCGGCGCCTGTCCTAGAAAATGACTCGCATAAAATTATATGGGACTTTAACATACAAACGGATCACCTTATCCCGGCCAGAAGACCAGACCTCATAATAATCAACAAAAGAAATAGAATCTGCAAAATTGTAGACCTTGCTGTCCTGGCAGACCACAGAATAAATCTGAAGGAAAGTGAAAAGAAGGATAAGTACCTCGACCTTGATAGAGAATTGAAAAAAACTGTGGAACATGAAAGTAACGATTGTGCCAATTGTGATTGGTGCGTTAGGCGCAGTAACTAAGGGATTATTAAAGGGCTTGGAGGACTTGGAAGCTGGCGGACGCGTGGAGACTATCCAAACGACAGCATTGCTGAGAACAGCCAGAATCCCCTGACGAGTCCCGGAGACTTGAGGAGACTTGCAGTCACTCAGCTCCAGTGAAAAACCATCAGCTAACGCTGAAGTGAAAAACTCTAATGGGTAAATAATGATAATAATAAAAATCTTGAAACTAATCTCTGCAGTTGAAATCTCATTAAAAGCATGTACAAAGAAGCAGTGGCCCTCTTAATATACTCATGATAACTCTTATAAAGGACAAGGGAATAACTCAAATGGATGAACTGAATAGCAAATAAGTTGATATCTATTTACAAGGCTTTATAACTGAGAGTTGATATAGATTATGTGTCAAGACAAAAAAAAAAGGAGGAAGAAAATTTGTCATGATTGAGGATTACGTAGATCAAACAATAAAATTATCAGTAATTCATTAAAATCAGCAAAGAAAGTCTGATTAAAATAGCTAGTAACGCCAAATTCAACATAAGAACAAGTGAAAACGCAACAGAAATTAGAAAACAGAAATGAGAAAATAAAAATCTCTATCGATATTTCAAGCAACTAACTGGCGATATCATTCTTAATAGTAGCTTAAACCAGCGCCATTTATACGAAACGAAGCCAAAAAAGCAGCAAACTATTACAGGAGGGGTACGAGTCTAGGCTGAAGTGGGTAAAGAAAGGGATTTATTCAGAATAGTGTTATAGATTAGAATTTGACCATACAGCCGAGTGGTATATGCACAAGCAAGAATATATCCAAGTTGATAAAATGCGTAATATTGTCTGGAATTTTGAGATACAAACGAAACATCTTATCTAGGCCAGAAGACAAGTTTGTTAGTTTGCTATTTAATAGCATATCAACCTTATCGGTTAATTTAATTCCAAATCCATCTTTTGAGAATGACAGTACTGCTACTATTCAACCCATAGATATGAAGATAAAAGGTTTCATGCCTTTCCCAAGGTTATTTGTCCGAAATTGAGTGTAATAGCGCGACTGGACTTGGAACTCACGTACTGCGATTCTCCAGTTCAGTGCTTTAACTATTAAGAAAACCAAACCTAGTGGTAATTAACAATAAAAAATGATTTTATCATCTTATGATTTTGCTATACTGACAGGCTCCAGAGTGAAAATAGAACAAAGCAAAAAATAGAAAAACATTTAGAATTTGCCGAAAATAATCGTTTAACATGAAGATGACGTTGACACCTGTTCAGTTGGTACGCTTAGAACAGTCCCCAAAGAATTGGAAGAAGAATGGAGAAATAGAAAATCTGAGGAAGAACCGAGACCGTCCAACCACAGCATTAAGATCTGCTTGAATTGAAGACTCCTGGATACCTGAGGAGACTTACTGTCATTCTGACCCCAGTTAAGAACAACAATGTCTCTCTGATATTTACCCATAAGTAAAATAAAATGATAAGGGAATACGTAAGATTTATAAGTATCAAATCAAGAATGTATTAGATCAATTGGAGAAAAAGAAAACTATAAATAACAGGGAATATTAAAGGCAGATAGAATCAAGCAAACATGAAGGAAGTAAGAAAGAAAAGCAAGGACATTTTTTTTAAAACAGTGTTTGCTGCAAACATCTTATCGAAAGAAAGAATATGACGTTGACTTTCTTGTAAAATACTCTGAGCCTTTCTTAAAATAGACAATTGAGTCAGATGTACCAGAGAAGGAAATTAGCGTCGATGCACTAAGCTTTCCACTCGCAAGCTGGGATAGACATATTCTTTGTGTCAAAGTTAGGAACAGGTTGAATGTAAAAGATATAATTTCATTGAAATGGGCAGTGAAAGTAAAAGGAGACTAGATTGGAATTTAGGTGAAACTTACCCCTATTGAAATATTTCATGAACTGAATATTATCTCTTTTTCTCCATTGACTGAGTAAGGTAACATTTTGAGAGCAAAAAGAAAGTGTATTGTTGGGAAATAAACGTGATTTTTTTGTGACTAACTTGTCCTTACAACCATCAGGATCAAGTGGCAACTAGTTTTCTACGGATCCCTGATTATATTGCAATATATTAGGTTTACCTAGAATGTAACATGTTTTTACACTGTTATTATAAGGAAGACGTCATGTGGTTCGATAAAGGCGATGGATAGAAAGAGTTACTCTTACAATTAATAGTCAAAGCCCTACAATAGAAAACGATTTTACTTAAGCTCAATAGTACATGACTGTTCAGTTGTCTGGGTCTTGACATCTCTTTAAAAATCTAAATAATACACTCAAAATCTGAAGAGGCTACCAATACACAACCAAATGCACCTCTGTGTTTCTATCAGTATCCAGACTGGTCTGAGTGGCGACTGAACTTCTATATTTCTCTGTCAATCAAATCAGTTTTGTTCAAATGGTTTTTCGAAAATAACACCACATACATTCACCTCCCCATGTTCTGTCATATTTGAATTGGTTAATATTTTTCATGCCCGAAGCTAATAATTACTGGATCTTTTGTTATTCAGGCATTTCAATAAAAGGAGATTAACTCATGTATAAAGTTTCGTTTTTACAAATCTAAATTTGTGTTTTAACACTAATTTTATACTTTGCATATTGAATGTATTAAATGAAAATATAACAAGGAACCTGTCTTACAATAATTAAGTGAATCCTTCTACAGTACTGATGGAAATTATATCAAATTCATATTCCGCACAATGTTTTATAACATGATATGGCAATACATAGTTTCAAAAACAATATAAATGTCATAAAAAAGATAATATTGTTTATATAATTACAATTATAGAGTGCATTCGTTAAATGAGAACTAGTTTATTAACTAACACACGAAACATCGGATTTTGTTTTAAAGGATTTTTAATCCTTCAGTTAGACAAGTACTATTTTTTAATTGTGTGATATCTTTATTTTACAGAAAAAAAATGTAAAAAAAAAGAAAATTGTATTTCGTCGATGTTCAAATAGGCACAGACTGCCTTAAAAATCAGCTGTCAAAATCTTGTCCAAGCAGGCAATACTAGAAGTGACGGATAATATTTTATTAGTTGAATGAGACTTAGGAATTTAATCAGTGTGACGTGTTTCTAGACAAGAAAAATAGTATAATTGCCTACTTGGTGAGTTTCAATTCCTTAGCATTGTTTTTATTTACTTATTTTGGAAAAGAATGAATGCCGTTGAAAATTTAATAATAGGTATATCAAAAATTGCGTATATGCATGTAATATCGTTTTTTACACACATGGAAATCTTTGAGGTTTTATCTAAACTAGAAGTCAAATATAATATTTTATTTTTGTGAGGACCGAACACATCAATTTCGTGTCGATAACGTAAACGACTGCTTTAAATTCAAACTCAAAACAAAATCTATTTTAGCGAAGCGACAACGACAACAGTGATGACCACATCGGGACTATTCGAGCTGCAACTACAACGAATGATGATGCTGATTAAAAGGAATGCTGTATTAAGATGGTGCCGATGCTACTGTTAATTCATGATACAGTTAAAAAAAAGTTAGCAATTTTTTTTTTTTTTTTTTCAATTTTTATAAAAATGAAGTTCCTTAAGTTGGACAAATAAAACCTAGTTATCTGGTTAATATCTGATATAAAAGAATAAATTACACCCTTCGAAGTAGAATAATTTTAGAATACGGGATAAAAAATCCTTTAAAATGATTTAAAACTAAAGCTGATATATATATATATATATATATATATATATATATATATCATTGTGTTTTTGAAAGACTCGTCAAGTCCTAGATAGATAAATAGATAGATAGACGTGCTTGTATTTGAGTGCAGAGAGAAATTGGAAGATACTTTATTATTCGTACATATAAAGAAAAAAAGAATAAATGTTGTTGGAGAAATGATCAGGAAATATTTCCGAAAAAATAGTTATAGCCCACTGTTGTATATATCTATCGGATATCTAAGGAAATATGACTCATACGGGAGTAATTCGAATTTGCCTCAATAGATACTCTTGCGCATTCACATACGATTATACACACAAACTCATAAATGACATTCTATTAGAAGAGATGTACCATACATGTGAAAACTATAATATACACATACACTCATATGTATACCGACACATGCATATAAACATAAAAAGACAAACACACAAACATATAGACGCGTGTGTTTGCGTCAGTGGAGGGTTTTATATTTACCATTGTATGTTGGTTTGTGTATATAAGAGTAAATAACAACAAAAATCAATAAATCAAGTACATATATATATATATACATAGAGAGATAGATAGATAGAGAGAGAGAAAGAGAGAGGGGGAGAGAGGGAGAGAGATGCATATATATGAGTGCGCGTGAATGTGCTCGTGTATAAGAGTGCGTGTGTGGATGCCTGTGTATATTTGTGTAGCCCTGTGCATGTGGGAATGCGCACACGTGTATATATTCAAATAAGCTTAACTAAATATATATTTTTTCTTGCTATTTCTCTCTCTCAGTATATATATATATATATATGTGTGTGTGTGTGTATGTGTGTGTGTGTGTGTGTGTGTGTGTGTGTGTGTGTGTGTGTGTGTGCGTGCCTGTGTTTTCTTGCCTATTTGTATATATAATCATATACATGATTGTAGATTTACTTTCAACCTTTCAATATGGATAATTAAAATTGGTTAAAAAGAAACATTTTCCATACATCTCACGAATGTTTACATGGAATATATATATATACATATATATATATATATATATATATATATATATATATATATATATATATATATATATGTGTGTGTGTGTGTGTGTGTGTGTGTGTGTGTGTGAAGTGTATATACGAGTATATATCTAGAGTATGTACCAATCAGATTACTAGTCGGTAAGAAATTATTTTTCTCATGTCATACATCGTCGTTTTGTTATATATTACACAAGCACGAAATTACAAATAAAGATTCACACACACACACATACACAGACACACACACACACACACACACACACACACACACACACATATGCCACACACACACACACACACACACACACACACACACATATATATATATATATATATATATATATATATATATATATATATATAGTTCGATTGGTAAGTTTTTACCATAACAAATATAAAATTCGTGCATAAACCTTGCTTATTTCACGTTCTGTCTACAGTGCAACAAACTACAGCCTATCTGAAGTTATTATGAAAAGGAAATAAACCACAATAACTCCATAAGTTAAGAATCAATATTAGTCAAATTCTAACACGTTTGTCTCCATCTTTATTAAAATATGTAAGTAATTTTGAGCCAATTTTATTGATACTTATTGATACAATTTTCAGATACTTAGAATTAAGAAAATTAACCGAGTTAAATTAGTTTTCTGTATATTCTGATATTAGTGAAACACCTCTGGGTTTTTACTGAAAATATTACTTTTTATTTATTCATGATATATGTTACATAGGTCACGTGTCAGATGTAAAAATTGCAAAAAAAAAACAGAAAATAACGAAGTTATTTAGTGACCAAATGACCACTTTAAAAATATCAAAAGAAAAATCATAATATTGAAAATATAACTATTTTGAGAACCCGAAATAAAGGAAAAGGCCTGAAATATTGCTTCCTCGAGATGAATGTAAACTAAAACGGATTATTGGGAATCAACCTATTTTAACCAGTGCTCAGGTCTTTCAAAAGGGATCCAAGAAGAGCTAAAGATATAGAATAATTTGTCAATTGGGACCTATATAGGTATCCAGGAAAACGACCTCTCACTAAATATTTTAAACTCTCCAAATTGGGCCTAGAAATACATGAACAGTGACTTCTCTAAAGTAATTTTCACGGCTGAATCTTGACTGACATTTGATTAACCCGACGGATGAGCAAAAAGCTGGATTTTATCCAATACAGACTTGCCCGTTACTAAAAGAAGGAAAAGTAAAAGGTGATAGTGTGATTATATCGACCTGAATTGTCTTCCACACAATTATTGTACTATTCAAAGTCGACCAAACCGTTAAAATATACAATGCAAACTATTGCAATTTTAAGGACAACAATTTCTTTACGTGGTACAAGCTACAGTCTCGCAGTTTCAAAGTGAATCATGTGTTTATGTACGACAATGCCCCTTCTCATATGTTTGTTTAAACGTGTATTATTTAAGCATAACAGATTTACTGGAGTGAAGATAATGGAATAGCTACTATCAAATCCTCATCAGAATCTGATCAAAAATCTACGATCAATAGTGAATATTAAAATTATATGAAGGTGATAAACAGTATAATAGCTAAGTATATCTATGAGAAGCAATTAAAACTAAAATGTCGGAAACTGAACCTATGAAATTAAAGCTAACAAAGTCAGTGGATAATAGAATAATGTATATTCAGAAGGGTCGCTATATTAAAATGTAAAAGATTAAAAACTTGTTACATATATTTGTTATTTGTTGTATTAAAGTATTGATATATTTTGGATGATTTTATTACCTTATTATTTAAATACATTGGGATCATTTCCTATTCCCTAATGACTTCAGACAGCAGATTGTTTTCTAGAATACATGGGTCAGGTATTCTAAAAAAAACATTTGGTATTTCTGAAACAAGATTAGAATGGAACCATTTAAAGAACAGACCATTAATGACAAGAGGAAAGACAGCACTACCACGCTTTTTAACAAACTCAAGAATCCCATCCAACTGAATATGCTTAGATTTTTCTTGGATGAGAGAAAAATTCTGCCCGGAGCAGATGATGAACTCATAGAACTACCGTTGATTTTTCTCTTTCCTAATAAGTTGTACCGATAGTGATGAAAACCAACACTCAGTTCCCATCATAGTGAATAATGTGGTCACAAATATTAAAGACGTTACACCTCCATTCATCGTCCCATATATTCTCAGACTCAAAACAGAGACCTACACTAAGTGCAAGGGGAGTAGTGCTGTCCTGGATTGTAAACTTGGTTGATGGAAGACCTTATGCCTGGCAAGAGGATTCTGCGCCGTGATACACAAGCAGTATAAATCAGTTTTAGCTGCGTGATAATTTCTGCGACCACATCACCTCGACGTCTGCCCAACGGACTCCACAGATTCCAATCACTTTGATTATTATGTGTGTGGTGCTGATAATTGAAAGACCGACAAAACTTCGAGCAACAACAAAGATTACCTGGACGCAGAATAGCGGCAGCATTTAACAATTTAAACAAGGAGACGGTTGGAAAGCTTGGTGTTTTTTTCTGAATAAATTCAATCTATTGTGCTTCAAAATAATTTCTCGTAGTTTTGTTAGATATATTTGATAAAGTGAGAAGACGGTTTTTTAAAAATCTATATTGCGTTTAGACGACAATTTAACTATCTCACATTGTGTATGCGTGTGTGTGGGTGAGTGTGTATGTGTGCGTAAGTGTGTATGTGGGTGTATTTATGTGTGTCTTTACATATGTCAGACCGAGTATGGGTATATATAATAACAGCATATATCACCCACACAAACTCAAATACAAAGACACATGCACACACTTATATATAAATATATATATATGTGTGTGTGTGTGTGTGTGTGTGTGTGTGTGTGTGTGTGTGTGTGTGTGTGTGTGTGTGCTTGCGTGTACATGTATGTTTGCTTGTGCGTCTATATATGTCTGCAAGTAAGACTGAGTGTATAAGTCTGCAAGTAATGTATATGAAGTATACACGCTAATGCACATTTATTCTGATGTATAGGAAAATAATGGAACACGCATACAGATACAAACATAAGAGGACAACACCACACACACACACACACACACACACATATATATATATATATATATATATATATATATATATATATATATATATACATATATATATAGGCAGAATATATACAACAGATTTGGTCAGCGCTATAGATTGAATTTGTAGCTCATCCTGCTTATACAAGGCAATATATATATATATATATATATATATATATATATATATATATATATATGTATATGCAGGTTTTTGTGTGTGCGTGCGCACGCGCGTATGAGTGTGTGAGTGTGTGTGCGCACACGTGTGTGTGTGTGTGTGTGTGTGTGTGTGTGCACGCTCACACGTGTGTGTGTGTGTGTGTGTGTGTGTGTGTGTGTGTGTGTGTGAGAGAGAGAGAGAGAGTGCGGATGTATATGTTCGTGCATCTATCTGTTAAAAAATTATACGCGAATCTGTAGCTTGTGACAGTCATTTATAAATAAGCAGACTTAATACTTAAGCATACATGTGCTTTTGTTCTTCTGCCGATGTGTATATGTATATTTCGTCTTCACCAAAATGATTTCACTCGAATTTATTTGAGATTAAAAATTAAAAAATCTATCTATCTATCTATCTATCTATCTATCTATCTATCGTTGAATTATTGAAAAACAAAACATATACAACTTCTAATTATCTTAGTGGAAACATTATACTAACCTCCCTGAATACTTGTAATTCTCATTGATTGTAACACATAAGTTAGCCAACTATTTACTTCTGTCTGTAATCATCATCCCGCGTGTCAATTTATAAATAAAATATTCTTATACATTCATTCTGTTGGGGACAGGTCACTTTTAATATCACTCGTATCCCTAAAGTCAGATTCCAGATTACTTCTAGCAGATAGAAATAGAGATTTATCTATGTATCTGTCTATGACAATCCACAGTAAACGGAATCTATTCATAACTAAATATATAAGTATATTTCTTTCTTCCTCTCTTTATTTATTTATTCATTTCCTTATCTAACTCCGTCAATTTACATTAACAATCCCCCCTCTCTCTCTCTCTCTCTTTCTCGGGGGAATCTCACTGACGTTATCATAAAAATGTTGGACGGCGGACTGGAAGGAAGCAAGTTCGAACTCCAACCACGCTATTATGTTCACTTTTGGACAATTACCTTTGGGAAACATATAAAACCCTTATCTCCCCCAACTATGGGTTAAATAGAGCCACAACTGTTCTTTTACAACGATGGCTTTAGTATTAGATAACATAGGAACGTGAATATGCTATTAAAAAAAGAAAGAAAATAAAGCTCTTCCTTTCCCTCACTGTAACCCTCTCTTAATCTATCAATCTATCGCCACTTTCTCTCCCATTCTCTGTCCTCTGTCCTTCTCTCTCTCTCTCTCTCTCTCTCTCTCTCTCTCTCTCTCTATATATATATATATATATATATATATATATATATATATATGTGTGTGTGTGTGTGTGAGTCTGTTCATTAATAACTTACTCATTCTTTTCTGACTTATCGTTGTAACCAAATTTCTATCTATATCTCTATCTATCTATCTATCTATACATCTATCTATCTGCCAATCTATCTATCTATCTTTGACAATTTACATTTGTTCTACGTCTCAGTCTTTTAATATCTATCTATCTATCTATCTATCTTGGTTTCCCAATAGATGTATCTTTCGGTTTCTCTGTTTATTTAAATTTAGCCAGCTCATTTATTCATATCTTTATATATATATATACACACACACACACACACACATATATGTATATTTCTTTCTTTCTTGCTTGCTTGTTAACTAGCTAATTGGTTATTCATATCTGTTTACCCTATTCTTTTTATACTTAACACTGTCAATTCCTATCTATCTATCTATCTACCTATCTATCTATCTATCTATCCTTAGTCAATTGTCCCCATTTTTGTCCCTGTGTCTGTCTTTCAATAGCAGTATGTCTGATTTTATTTCTCTATTCAAATTTAGACGACTCAGTTTATTCAATTCTTTATTAATATCTATCTATCTATCTATCTATCTATCTATCTATCTATGTGCGCATTGATACTGCCTTAGGATTGTCGGGAACTCAATAAATATAGAAATCAGTAGCCATATACAACATCTTATATTATTTATGGGGTTCGGTCTACGTGAATATTTACTAAGCCTTGCTAAGTTTTACACACGATACCGTACCATTTCAAGTTAAAATTTGGTAGCAATTCTATATCACTGTAAGACGAGTCTAGCTTGTTAATCCGAAGTCTGCAATAGGCTACTGTACATATATGTGTATATTTTTTTAAGGTTGGCTTAGGATTACGCTGGAACGTAAAACGAAGAAACCAATGAGGAAAAATCAATTCACCAGAAAATAAAAGACGATCTTACTACCACTTGCTTTATAAATCGTTATAATTTAGAAATGCATGGAAATATCTTCTGTATATAACTCAAAAAGATACAATAGTGAAACTCCTGGTGGCTAAGACCAAACTTACCCTACAAGTAATTTCTATTCGTGATATTCTTTGTACACATCGGATAATAAAAAATATCTGGACACAAAAATATTTGAATCTTTAAATATTTAAACATCCAAATGTTTTTTCCAAAATGTAGTCTTCTATTTTTAACATTTTTAAAAGTGAAATTTCTCTTCATTTCACTTAATTATCGAAATAAAAAGGAAATTAAAATATTAATAGAAAGACAATTTAACGAAATATCCCTGAAATTTTGGACTTTGATAAAAGTTCATATTCGTGCCGGTAATATCATGGGGTTCTTTCTCCTATGAATAATTCTATTGTTCAAAGAACAATAAGGAAGAAAAAGGGTTTAACATCTGTTTGATCATCGAAATGGTAAGCGCGTATGAATCGTCTTCTTCTTCTTCTCCTTTTCTTCTACTTCTTCTTTTTCAACCATTTTTATTTTTTTATTTTTTTAATGGCATATCAAGTTTCATAGGTTATACAATGCCAAATCCAACCGTCAAGAGGAACAGCTGTAGTTCAAGGATAGGGTTCTAACATTTACAAAAGGTATTTGTTCGACAGTGAACATTATAAAATAAGTGGGATTCGAAGTCACTTAATACGGCGCTGCAGTTCAGCGCATTTGTCAATGAGCACAGTATCCCCACTCTTTTTATTACTATTACTATGATTATTATTACTCATTGAGATTTTTTCATATTAGTGTTAGCTGATGGTCTTTCACTGGAGTTTGAGCGACAGTAAGTCTCCTCAAGATTACAGGACTCTTCTCATATTCTCAGTATCAATAATGCAGTAGTTTGGATGGTCTCCACACGTCTTATTTCCAAGTCCTCCAGTCCCTTTAATAATCCTTCGGTAACTGTACCAGGAGCACCAATCACGATCGGTATAAACGTCACTTTTATGTTTCACATTTTTTTTTTCAATTCCCTTGCAAGGGAATTTCACTTTCTTTCAATTTTATTCAGTGTTCAGCCGGGACCGGAACGTCCGCAATTTTGCAAGCTGTCTTTTTTTGTAGCGGATTATTATAAGATTAGGAGATAAATAGGTAGGTCAAAGTCCCATAGGAGTTTATATGTATAATCCTTTCACGTTTCCCACTTGGTCCAAATATTTGTCTATGTTTTCGCTATTTTTAAAAAAATCTATGACATGTTCATTTTCATTCTTGTTAATTAAGACTAGAGTTGGTCATCAGGCTGGCATTTGGCAATCGCTTTTTATCTGAAAATCCCAAATAATTTTAAGCGTTTCTTTCGAGTTTCAGTATCTACTATAAAATAGTATGGTCTAAATTTAATTTCCAGTTCAATTGCCTGTGGATCTATTTCCCCACCTATTTCTGTCTCATTTTGTTCTTGTTAGCTGCTTTATTTTCTACATCATTATTATTATTTATTTCTTGAGAGATTTTCACATCATTCAGGTGATAGTTTTTCACTGTAGTTTCAGTGAGAGCAAGTCTCCTCCAGTCTCCAGTACTCTTCTCAGTATTCTAGCCGATTTCAACTAGGCTGTAGTTTGGATGGTCTCCTCTAGTCCTCTTATTTCTCCGTCCTTTACTCCTTTTACTAATCCTTTTGTGACTTTACAAAGACCAGCAATTATAATTGGTACAAACGTCATTTTCATGTTTCACAGCAAGGTCAATATATTCATCTTTCTTTTAGCTTTCTTTCAACTTTTCACTGTGGTCTGCTGGGACAGCAAAGGCCACTATTATTATTATTATTATTATTATTATTATTATTATTATTATTATTATTATTATTTACTCCTTTAGAGTTTTTCACATCTGTATTAGCTGGTGATTTTTCACTGCAATTTGAGTGAGAGCAAGTCTCCTCTAGTCTTCAGGACTATTCTCAATATTCTGGCCGTTCTCAGTTATGCTGTCATTTGGATAGTCTCTACTCGTTTGCCAACTCCCAAGTCCTTCAGACCTTTTTATAATCCTTTAGTTACTGTTCCAAACTCACGATTGGTACAATCGTCACTTTCATGTTCCACAGCTATTTCAATTCTCTACCAAGGTTAAAATACTTAACCTTCTTTTTACATTCTTTCTGTTTTATTCCATGGTCAGCTGGGACAGCAAAGTTGACAATTTTGCAAAGTCTCCTTTTTTTGGTTATTATTATAAGGTCAGGTCTTCTGGCCGAGATTGAGGTGATCCGTGTGTATGCCAAAGTCTCATAGGAGTGTATGCGTGTCATTTTCTATGACAGGTGTGCATATACCATTTGTTCGTATGGTCAAATTTACATTTCTTGCACATTTCCCAGTGGAACACCTTGCCCACCCTGTCGTGCCTCCTTTTATACTCCTTCTGTGCTAATTTGCTGTATTCGCTTATTATGTGAGTAATCGTTTCCTCTCTGTCACCGCATATTCTACATTTGCTATTTTGTTGATTCTTTTCTATTATCGCTTTGATACGATTAGTTGTTATGGCGTTGTCGTTTGCTGCTATTAGGAGGGATTCCGTTTTTCTCTTAAGGTTTCCTTTTCTTAGCCAGATTATTGTTATTATTATTATTATTATTATTGAGCTTTTCTCATCAGCGTTAACTAATGATATTCCCCAGGGGTTGGAATGACAGCAAGTCTCAGGATTCTCCAGAATACTGGCTGATCATTATAATACAGTCGTTTGGATGGTCTTCACTCGTCTTCTTATTTCTACTATTGTTTACTCCATGAGAGTTTTTCGCATTTGTATCATCTGATGGACCTTCATTTGAGTTTGAGTGACTGCAAGTCTCCTCAAATCTCCAGGACATATCTCAGCATTTTGGGCCTTCTCATTAATGTAGTATTTTAAATGGTATCCACTCGTCTTTTTATTTCCAAGTCCTCCTGCCCCTTTGATAATCCTTTGGTGACTGTACCAAAAGCACCAATCACGATTGGTATAATTGTCACCTTCATGTTCCATAGTTTTTTTTCAATTCCCAAGCAAGGTCCTGCTACGTATTATTCTTTTCACTTTCTTTCAGTTTTATTCTACTGTCAGCCAGATCAGCAAAGTCTACAATTTTTTATTGATTATTGCAAGGTCGGTTCTTCTAGGCGAGATTAGTTGATCCGTTTATATGTCAAAGTCCCATAGAAGTATATGCGTCATTTTCTAGGACAGATGTTGGGCTGTGCATATACCATTTGTTCGTATAGTCAAATTTAAATTTCTTGCATATCTCCCAGTTAACCACTTTGCCCCCCAGTCGTGTCTAGTCTTATAACGCTTCTGTGCTAATTTGCGGTATTCGCTTATTATGTGATTGATGATTTCGTCCCTATAACCACATAAGCTACATCTGCTGTTTTGTAGAGTTTTGTCAATTCTTGTTTTGATATGACTGGTTCTTATGGCATTATTTTGTGCTCCCATTAGGAGAGATTCTGTTTATCCAAGTTTCCTTTTTTTAGCCACGTATATGTTTCGTGTAAGATATTGTTCGTTATACGTTTAAAACACCCGTAGAGTTGTTTTATTCTCATTTTTGTTATTTAGTTATTGTCATTCTATAGGTCTTCGGGTGGTCAGTATCCTTTCTGGTGGTTGTATTCAGTCCTCCTTCATACTTTGTTGTCCTCTAGTCGATGTATTGATGGGTCAACTCAGTCTTCAATGCTGGCAAATCCCCTTTCTTCCTCCTTTCTTGATACGTATAGCCTGTCAACGTTATCTCAGAAAATCTAAGGAGGTGTACTGCCAAGGTATTTATTCCTTTCATAAGGTTTCTGCTAGATAGTTTAGTTTCGAGTAACTTTCTGGTTCTCCTGAGATATTCATTCTTAATTTTGTCTTTCTTCTTCTTCTTCTTCTTCTTCTTCTTCTTCTTCTTCTTCTTCTTATTATTATTATTATTATTATTATTATTATTATTAACTTTTTTTTTTTTTTTACGCATTAGAATTTTTCACATCAGCGTTAGCTGATTGTTTTTCACTGGAGTCCGAGTGACAGCAAGTCTTCTCAAATCACCTGGACTTTTGTCAGTATTCTGGCCGTCCTCAATAATGTAGTAGTTTGGATGGTCTCCACTCGTCCGTCAACTTCCAAGTCCTCAAGTCCCTATAGTAAACCTTTAGTTACTGTTCCAAACGCTCCAATTACATTTGGTATAATTGTCACCCGCATTTTCCATAGTTTTTTTTTTTTTAATTCCCTAGCAAGGTCGAAGTACTTATCCTTCTTTTCAGATTCTTTCAGTTTTATTCTGTGGTCAGCCGGGACAGTAAAGTCGACAATTTTTCAACCGATAAAATGAAACGCAGTTTCTTCCAGGCAGCGGTCACATCGATACTGCTATATGGATGTACTACATGGACGCTAACAAAACGGCTGGAGAAGAAACTAGATGGCAATTACACAAGAATGCTGCGTGCAATCCTGAACAAGTCCTGGCAGCAACACCCCACAAGACACCAACTGTACGGCCACCTGCCCCCTATCACGAAAACTATTCAAGTTAGACGAACCAGACATGCAGGACACTGCTGGAGAAGCAGAGATGAACTCATAAGAGATGTACTCTTATGGATCCCCACACATGGCCGCGCAAAAGCAGGACGACCAGCTCGAACGTACATTCAGCAGCTATGTGAGGATACAGGATGTTGCCCTGAAGACCTACCTAGGGCGATGGACGATAGGGAGGAGTGGCGAGAGAGGGTCAGGGATATCCGTGCTACCAGCACGATATGATGATGATGATAATTAGATCTGGTCATCTGGCCGAGATTTGGTGATCCGTGTGTATGTCAAAGTCCCATAGGAGTTTATGTGTGTTAATTTTTAAGACAGGTGCTGGGTTGTGCATATACCATTTGTTGGTATGATCAAATTTAAATTTCTGGCACATCTCCCAGTGGATCACCTTGCTGACCCAGACGTGTCCAGGTTTATATTCCTTCTGTGCTAATTTGCTGCATTCGCTTATTATGTGATTGATGTTTTCATCTCTGTCACCGCAAGCCTACATCTGCTATTTTGTTGAGTCTTATCCATTCTCGCTTTGATACGATTGGTTCTGATGGCGTTGTTTTATGCTGGTATTAGGAGAGATTCTGTTTCTCTCTTAAAGTTTAATGATATTCCCTTGGAGTTTGAGTGACAGCAAGTCTCAGGACTCTTCTCGGTATTCTAGCCGATATTTGTAATAGTACGATTTGGATGGTCTCAATTCGTCATCTTATTTCAATTATTATTATTATTATTATTTACGCATTAGATTTTTTCACGTTTGCGTTAGTTGAAGGTCTTTCACTGGAGATTGAGTGACAACAAGTCTCCTCAAGTCCCCAGAAGTCTTTTCATGATTCTTGCCCTCTTCAATCCTGTTGTCGTTTGGATGGTCTCCACTCGTCCGCCATATTCCAAATCCTCCTGTCTTTTAATAATCCTTTAGTCACTGTGCCAAAAGCACCAATCACCATTGGTAAAATTCTCATTTTTATGTTCCATGTGTGTAATTTTCTAGGACATGTGCTGGGTCGTGCATTTACCATTTGTTCATATGCTCAAATTTAAATTTCTTGCACATTTCACAGTGGATCACCTTGCCCATCCAGTCGTGTCTAGCTTTGTACTCTTTTTGTGCTAATTTGCTGCATTCGCTTATTATGTGATTGGTGGTTTCATCTCTGTTGCCACATAGCCTACATTTGCTATTTTATTGAGTCTTATCCATTCTCGCCTTATGATTTGTTCTTTATTATTATTATTATTATTATTATTATTATTATTTAATTTTCAGCTTTAGCTTTCTTACAAAGCTTCACATGTCTTTATATTAGACAGGAATGTATGTATTCTATGATATGCATTCTCTGTACTTTTGTTTTTTGATGCTTCTTTTGGGTGTTATTTTACTAATATTCTTCTTAAAAGAAGTGTCTTCCTCGAAATATTTTTCTTTAAATTCTTTCCTATTGGCTGACAAAGAGGGCTATCTTGCTTATATGTTAATTTATCACTTTTTTTGTTCATAACCAGGTTTCACACTATTAATCGCTCGGTGGTAATATTAAAATTATACATTTTTTAATTTCTTTTCCAAGGGGTTTTGTATTTACTTTTTTATTTTGTACTCTCATATTTGGATATTATTTTCTGTTGGCACTGACATATCAGTTTGAAGGCATGTTTCTTTTAAATTCATTTCTAATCCATAACCATTATATCTAGTCTATTGCGCTATTATTATTATTATTATCATTATTATTATTATTATTGTTTGCTCCATGAGCGTTTACCGCATCAGCGTCAGCTAATGGTCTTTCGCAGGAGTCTGAGTGACAGCAAGTCTCCTCAAGTCTGCATGTCTCTTCAGAATTCTTGCCGTTCTCACTAATGTTGTTGTTTGGATATTATTATTATCATTATTCACTCATTAGAGCTTTTCACATCAGCGATAGCCGATGGCTTTTCACTGAAGTCTGAGTGACAGCAAGTCTCCTCAAGTCTCCAGGACTCTTCTTAGTATTCTGGCAGTTCTCAACAATGCTGTCGTTTGGATGGTCTCAACTCGTCCGCCAACCTCCAAGTCCTCTAGTCCCTTTAGTAATCCCTTAGTTACTGTTCCAAACGCACCTATTACAATTGGTATAATTGTCACCTGCATGTTCCACAGTTTTTTCAGTTCCCTGGCAAGGTCGAGGTATTTATCCTTCTTTTCACATTCTTTCTGTTTTATTCTGTGGTCTGCCGGGACAGCAAAGTCGACTATTTTGCAAGTTCTCTTTTTTTTTAGTTATTATTATTATTCAAAGCAATGTTTTCACATCACCGTTTGCTCAATATCTTTCACTGGAGTGTGATCGACAACAGATCTCCTCATGTCTTCAGGACTCTCCTCAGTATGCTGGCCGTTCTCAATAATGCAATAGCTTGGATTATTATTATTATTATTATTATTATTATTATTATTATTATTATTATTATCGTGGCTTTATTATTGTACTTAGTGGTAATAGTGGTAGTAGAATTTGTTCGTAAAATGTGTAGTAAAGTTCTTTATTAAATTCTCTCGGTTATCCGCTTCTTTATCTTTACAATTAAAATATTTAAACAACTAATCTGGCCACCTAAACGCTGTCCAATTATAGAAAATGACCGCTTCAGTATTTTTGTGAACATATCGTCATCCTTTATTCAACAAAACGTTATGATTATATATATATATATATATATATATATATATATATATATATATATATATATATATATAGTCTAAAATTTCGTTTTCCTTCTTAACTTAGCATGCGACCACGTAATAACACGTAGTCATAGACTCACACTAGGACACATTCACTCAAATATGACAGAAAGAACTAAGTCAAGAAAATATTTTTTTTTAAAAGATGAAAATAAAATGCGCTTCTAAAAGAACACAAACACATACACATACATGTACATAGATGTAAAGCAAAAGCGCGCTTATATACGTGATAGAGAGCACACAAAAAGCTGGGGAAACACAACGAAAAATAAAATAAGATAGAAGTGGGTTTTAGAGCTTCAGTTATGAATTCACTATCTAGTAGCAAGTTATCGAGAAATTTCAGCGCATATACGCACATACTTAAATCTCTCAATCTATATTTGCACACATACACACACACAAACACACCACACACACACACACACACACACACACATGCACACATACATACTGCACACGCAAACTCACGCGTGTGCACTTTCACATATATATATGTAATTATGCTGTCGATTTATATCAATCTAACATAGTCGGCGCACTCTCTGCTTTGCAGATACACACGACCTAGCAAGTATATATATTGTACATCATCGTACAAATCACTATGTATATTGGTTGAATGAATTATTCTTATATT
>OY757928.1:67964180-67979180 GCA_963585895.1 Sepioteuthis lessoniana
CATCATTATAGATTTTAAAGAGTTGGTGAACATTCGAAGAATCATATGATTTTGTTTTAGTGCCAGAAATTTAATTTTTTGTTTTCTTTTTTATTATCAGAAGTTGATTACATTTGTCATTATATGTTTATGAAAATATATGAGAATTGTGTTCTGTTATATTTCATAGATATATTAATGAGTTTAAAAAATGTGTTACTCTTTTTCTCTTTTTAATAAAAAAAAAAAATATTTCTATTTTTTTTCTCTGACTCTGTCTCTCTTTGTCACTCTCTATCTATCTATATCACACATTTTTCTGGTTTTCTATTTTTGCATAAACCCTTATAGATACATATGCTATAAAAAAATTATCAGTATCTAACTTCTGTTTTACTGTCTTTTAGTTTTAGCACATAAAAATTTTTTTGTTCCATATCAAATTAAGTTTAACGTTTACAGTATTTTATCTACATATATTAAGGTTTTGT
Organism: Sepioteuthis lessoniana; assembly: GCA_963585895.1. Classification (NCBI taxonomy): domain Eukaryota; kingdom Metazoa; phylum Mollusca; class Cephalopoda; order Myopsida; family Loliginidae; genus Sepioteuthis; species Sepioteuthis lessoniana. Next base: position 67,964,651 of record OY757928.1, read on the forward strand.
GTTATATTTAACCTTTCATTATTTCTTCAATGCATGTTAGAGATTTATGGTATCAGCTTAAGAATACCTTTAAATACAAGTTTTTCATTTCATGTTTATCAGATTGAAATTCAGATAAAGAATAGAGACCGGTTTAGCTTGCATCCACCGTTCGATTAGAAATTTTAAACATTAATCTGACTAAGAACGTTTAATAAAACATATGAAAAATTATCAACATTTAATCTACTTAACAATAAGATTGAAACTTAATTCGAAATATCATTTAATGTCCAGTTCAAGTTCTAAAACCACAATTTTTAATGAAATATGACAATTTATTTTATAACACTAAGAATTGCAGTATGGAAAATAAGGAAGAGAGAGGTGTAAAGCAGAAGGAAAGAAAACATCGTGAAAAATGTACACCATGGTTAGTAGATGGCCGGGAATACTTCTAATAACATCCAGAACAGTGTTATTCTGGCCGCATACATATGAGTTGTCACAACAGAGGTAACCGTTACATAAAACGTGGGACAATATAAACTTGCGAGGTGTAATAAGATTTTTGGACGTCATGCCTGAATCTAACAATAATTCAAGGTTTTAATGTCTCTATGTAAGGCGAAAAGGTAAAGAGCTAGAAACCGGTTACCGAGTAGAAATACACTAATATGTATGTATGTATGTATGTATGTATGTATGTATGTATGTATGTATGCATTTATCTATCTATCTATCTATCTATCTATCTATCTATCTATCTCACTTTGTTTAAATGTATCTATGTATATATCTTTTTCAGTTTTTATTTACGTGTGTATGTATGTAGCAAACATTCTTATGAGCTGGGTGCGACACTAGGTAAATTTGCATGTAAATTTTTAAGGGGAGTCTAACAGGTATGAATTCTGAGTTTTTCTTCTCTTCCACCCGTCGCAATAACAAGGTTGAAAGAACCCTCATATCTGCCTATGGCTGGAGAAAAAATATTTATATTCATACCTTTCCGAATGTATGTATGTATGTATGTATGCATTACGTATCTATCTATCTATCAATCTATCTATCTATCTTTGTATTTGTAGATGTATGTATGCATGTATTACGTATGCATCTATCTATCTATCTATTTTAGTATTTGTAGATGTATGTATGCATGTTTTACGTATCTATCTATCTATCTATCTATATTTGTATTTGTAGATGTATGTATGCATGTAATACGTATCTATCTATCTATCTATCTATTTGTAGATGTATGTATGCATGTATTACGTATATATCTATCTATCTATCTATCTTTGTATTTGTAGATGTATGCATGCATGTATTACGTATCTATCTATCTATCTATTTTAGTATTTGTAGATGTATGTATGCATGTAATACGTATGCATATATCTGTCTATCTATCTGAATGAAAGGGGAATCTGTTAGCCGAGCCACATGTAAGGTGTTCATATTACCAGACAGCAGAAAAGGCGGCATCCACCACATAGTTTGGACTTGGCTCATTTATATATCGTCTGTTTAGTCCCTATACTCGACATTTTTGCTGCCAGCAGCTACAAACAGACGATGCTGCTGTTGTAGAAGTGTAAAAGTGGCTCTATTTGCTTGATGCTATATTCTTCCAGGAGGGTATTTATGCACTCGTGAACCGGCGGAACAAATCTCAATGATGACTTCGCAGATAAGTAGCTGAGCAGTATTAGTAAAATGCGCGCAATGTTGTTGCTTTTTTATTGTAAACACATGCTGGTCTTAGGACATTTCTAATATAGTGTCGAACGAATAGTTTTGTAGAAGTGGTTGATACAGCTGTGTATTTTTCAGAGGTTTCAGTGAAGAAGTATTTGAACATGCTTAAAGCCTGGGCATTGAAACATCAATATTACCAGGCATGCAAATAGATTATCTTCTGAGATAGCACAATCTTATCTAAGTATTGTAAAATATAGTAAGCGCTCTTGGAGTAACGGTTACTGTGGGACGAATTAGACATGGTGATTCAAGTTCAAATCCTCCATGAGGATGTTTGCATTTCACATAGTACTAATACTCTTGGGAAACATATGTATACTACTCTTCTCCCTCCAACTATGAGTAAACAATCCAGCAGACTAGATCCTTAAAGCTTGGTATAGCGACCGATCTAGGAGAAGGAAAACTTTGAATTAAAACCTGTTAAACACTACTTCACAATGATCTTGTTTTGTACCCTTTTGGTTCGGAGGGGTTGGATAATAAGTAGAGAATACATATTTTTTTAAGAAAGCATCACATTTTAATCATTTACTTCTAAGAATCAACGACAATGTTATATTTTGAAATGCAATATTTGTATAGGGTTTTGTTAAGCTCTGTCATATTGACAGAGTGTTGAGTTAAGGTACCTGGAATTATGTGATTGAGAATATCTTGCACTTCTCATTGTATGAAGTCAATCATAAAAACGATTTCAACAAGTGATTAACAGCTAAATAAAAAAACTAATTGAACGTTGTTTAAAGGAAAATCGAAAGATTTTAAAGAAAGATTAACCAAAATATTATACACACATGTAAACATGTAGAAATGAAACAAACAAACACAATTTACATGATAAGTGTTTCTCTGTTTAAGTTTGTATGACAAATTCCATCAACTTGTGTGATCGCATCTATATTTGTAAGGCACGTTTTGAGTTAAAGTTATTACTGACGATTTGAGTTCAAATTTTAAACGGAGCATTTGCATTTCACTTTGGGCTAATTACGTTGGGAACAGTATGAATTCATCTATTCTCTCATCACTTATGGGAAAATAGCAGGACAGACTGTGGCCTTTAGCTTGGGTCAGCTAACCTGTCTACGAGAAAGAAAACATTACTTCGTTTTAAACTGAATTTGCGTCATATCTATCTATCTAAGATGGGGATGGAGTACTTAGGGACATACGTATCTATCTCTGCTCGTATTTAGAAAATTTTTCTTTCACATAGAGTCTATAAAAATAAGTGCTGTATACTTGATAAAGGGTTATCTTGTAAGTTGCAAAATCAATTGGTATTCCAGATTTGACGATCAAAAGTTATGAGTTATAAAGGAGTGTCCATTAGAATAACTTCTTAGATTCGGACGTTAAAAATTCGTAAGATTTCATAAATCCTATAAAAATATATTTTGCGAAAATAAAAAACAATGTTTTCCATTCTGTTTTGTTTCCATTTTCACTTTGTTTTAAATATCATATTGCCAAATACTTGCCCTCTCGCTATAAACACTTGTAAAGCCTCACGCTAGGATTCTGAAGCACTCAATTAGTCACTGCCTCTGGTATTGCTACGATTTTTATGATGAAAAATTATTTCAGTTCATCAGTTGTCTGTTGCCTACATTTGACGATTTGAGCCTCCAGGTATCACCAGATGAAGTACTCACCGTGTTTTGGGTTAAGTCGTTTCTTTTTTTTCAATATGATTTCATCTTCACCATTCCAACGGATGATAGCGACTAAAATGACATATCTGCTAATGCTCCAAGATGCGACTCCCACCAGATCACAGCTTCCAGGGCCGGTAAATGGAGGGGTTTAAATGCTCCATATTATAATGCTTCTCTCTCTCTCTCAATCTCTCTCTCTCTCTCTCGCTCTCTCTCTCTCATATATATATATATATATATATATATATATATATATATATATATATATATATATATATATATATATATATCTTTTTGAAGGTTCTGGGAATAAATTTATCTACTTTGTCAACATCTATTGATAAATAGTAGAGAAAACTGCGTTTTTGAATATTGTTTAGGCAACCAATTGAAAAGTCAATCCAGCTGTACTTTACTTAAAGAATTATCATGAACTATGTACTTCTCATGGTCGAGGGGCTGGGTTAATATGTTACCACATTTTAAATAAAGATAGATATTCGTGGGAATGCGCTTACGAATACACACACATACAAATATATATGCATACACCTCCTGAAATACACACACACGCACAAACATACCGACACACTCATGTTTGTGTGTGTGTGCGTGTGTGTGTGTGCGTGTGTGTATGTGTGTGTGTGTGTTTGTTTAAGCCAATAACTAATTTAACTCCAGATCTGGTTTTATGAACATTTTTATACTTCTTGTAAAACATTTTACTACAAAATAGAAATTATTGATCATTAATTATTTGTGAATGTATCAACAAGAATATAAATATAAATCAGTTAAGAGATGTAAATTGTTTTATATAAACTTTCATTATTTTATGAATAATTGAAGATGTGAGAATTAATTTTTATTTATTGTGGACTTTTTGTCCTCATCTTGGTATTTTTCTTTTGTTTTTTTTTATTCATGCTGTTTCTTCTTTCACTACGTTTCAGCCAAATTTCACCTCTGGCCTTTTTCAGGTGATTTACCGAAACCTCGGATAGGAATGTTGAGTCTTGTAACCGTATCCCAAGTAATTACTGCCTTCCATAGTTGTTGTCTATCGCACCACGTTTTTGACCGAGTAAACCTCTGGCCGGCTTGGGGAGGATTTGAACCCGCTATCTTCTGACAATGCTCACCTGGAACCGTAGAGACTCAACGCCTCGATCCGCTGCGCCACGGGCCCTGAAGTCCGCAATCAATAAAAATTAATTCTCAGATTAAGAAGCCTCATTTCAAAATGATTCCAATTAAAGACAATTGAAGACTTGTTACATTCTTACGATGAGATTCAAATTTGAATCGTATATGATTTGGTAATAGATAATATCTAAAAATAAAATTTAGACATTGATTAAATCCTAGTGGAAAAAAATCTTTTTTTTTTTTTATTCATAGGGAAATCAAGAGTTGTGAAATAAAATCTTTACAGGTGTGGGCTTATATATATATATATATATATATATATATATATATATATATATATATATATATACCGAAATGCCTTATCAAAGTTTTATCAAAGATGACTAAGTAAAACAGTCGGACGTTGCTTTTTCATTGGCTTGGTATTCGAAACCACTGACAGAAAAGTTTATCCCAATTATAACTGGAACTACTTGAGGAAAACCTAGAGTTTTTGATAATGTGGATTCATCTCCAGCTTATACAAGATGACTGGATCCTCATCTGATAAAGCTTTTAGTGATGCGTTTTTTTGGGGGGGTTGCGCACGTGTTTGTACTTTTGCGTGTGCGTATGTGTATGTGTGTGGGGGAGTACGAACACACTCGCTTAAAACGTATATATCCGGCAAGATTGTTAGTTAATAAATTCAAGATTTGGTATGAAAAATTTTCCAGCTGACGGAAAGAAAATCTAAATTTAAGTTCGCATATTTATTGGTTTCAATTTTGTATTGATTTCTTTAAGACAACTCTGTATTTAGTATGTGTAAAACCTTATAAGTATAGACTCTACAAAGAACATAGATATATGTACAATCGGGTGAATCCTTCACTCAGACATTCGATAGATATAAAGATGGGCAAAGTTATATACGAGAGTTTTATTAAGAAAAAAGACATTATGTCTATTTTTACACTTCTGTCTCGACGTAATAATTTTATTCAATGAAACTAACGAAATTTAATAAAATTTAATTCTAAAAAGACGTTTTATGAAGAACGTGTTTAAACTGATAGCAGAAAAGATCAAAAAAAGAAAAAAGAAAAAAATAGCAAACGCTCTGGAAATGTCTAAAATAATGAGAAAATACAAAGTCTACATAAAAAAATTCAATGAGAGATGTACGTTCACTTCTCTGAAAATTTTTTCGATACCAGGTTGGTATGAGATTTAAATGTCTCTTACACTAAAACATCCAGAGTCGTTTAGAAAGCTGTTGCTGATAGATAGATATAATGAAATACAAGACAGAAAGCAACATAATGAATAGCCCTTACACACATATTAACAGGTATATATTTTCAAAGAAATATGCTCACCCGGCATATATGTGGCTGCATGTTTTGGGGCTTTTACTTGTGTATGTTATAATCGGAGGGACATATAATACTCACATATGGACATAACACCATTTTTCACTCACGTTTTTTAGTGGCAAAGGATTACACTTTCAAGTTGGGATGCAAGCAGGTGAAAGATGACTCGAGGAGCAGGAGGCGTTTAGCAGGCAGGAATGAGGTCAGCGTTGAATGAGTAAGATAATCGCTTGATTATTGAAATGATTTTAAATTAGCAAAGCATGGAAAAACGGCAGTGATCGGATTATTATCACAGAAGATTTTGCCATGTCCGAAGAGTTATATAAATATATATATATATATATATATATATATATATATATATATATATATATATATATATATATATATATATATTTCATTGAACTTAATAGACATTTTTCCCCGCCGAATATCATAAGATTAATACGGCGATTCAAAAGGATTAACAAAAAATAGAAAAAATGTCTATTATGTTCAATCACATATCTATCAATGAAGAAATTCTGCCAGTATATATATATATATATATATATATATATATATATATATATATATATATATATATATATATACATATATATATATATATATATATATATATATATATATATATATATATGTATATATTGATGGGTGGGGAAGTCTATTCTCGAACGCATACTAATTTATGCTACAATGTCTATAAATTTTTGCTCGAGAACATGATTTAGAATTATATGTTCAGTATTCAAACATTTCTTCGAAACACATAGAATTTAGTTCTGAAAGAAATAGTTCTGCTACCGAATCGATGAGTCGCTTTATTTTTAGATGTGAAAGTGTCCGAACGTTGCATTGAATGATGATGAATTAGGTCAACCCTACGAAAAGGTTAGAAGGAAACCAAAAAAAAAAAAGAAAAATGATTCTGTTGACTTTTAAGTTGCAATTGCTTGAAAAAAGTAAACAATACTAAAAGTAATGGTAAATTTAAATATAATGAGCAAAATGGTTGTTTAAAGTTTGAGAAAAAGTTTCTGTCGAATAATTTCCTTCTTGCAAATTTCTGTTGGTTGATTTGATCATAGTTAATTTTTTTTTTTTTATATTTCCTTCTGAATCATCCAAATGCAATACCCACCTCTCCTTCTGTCTATGTCTCTCTATCTTTCTCTTTCTTCCCACCTCTCTCTCTCTCTCTCTCTCTCTCTCTTTCATTATCTTGCCTAGAAGGCTGGGGCTGTAGAATACACCGACTGCACCTCTGCAGAAGGGTTTATACCCTACCAACGAGTGTCCTGGTCATGACACTAATGAATATGCAGTAATGCAAGAGATTTGTAGAATTCGGAGTACCCCTTTGTTGCCATCGCTCCCAGGTCCACTCTTACCCGGGGTAGTAGCATCTGATAGGGCGCTATGTATAGCTCAATGAGAACTAAACTGTGTACTTATGCTAAATTGAATTGTTTGAAATGACACTGTTTTAACATGTAAGCTTTGGGCTCATGATAAACTGAATAGTTTGAAATAGAACTGTTTCGACATTTATTTGTGCAAACAAAAACTATACTTATACTAAACTATGAAATCTCTCTTTACTTTCTCCATCTCTCTTCCACTCTCATCCTCCCTCAAGATGCGTCTGTATTTATGATGAGTGTGTGTGTGTGTGTGTGTGTGTGTGTGTGTGTGAGAGAGAGAGAGAGAGAGAGGGGGGGAGAAAGGGAGACAAAAGGTCAATTTCCAAGCTAGTTTTAACTGATAATTTTCCTTTACCATGACTGTTTCCTAAATCAAATCTGCCTCATTACTTGTTTGGGGTTCTGAGATATTCATATATCGATGCCTTTCCAACGGCCAGTAACGTAAGTATGCAAACAGCGTCATCCCGTATTTGAATTCGATTCGCGGATAGCATTTTCTGTGAAGACAGCCATTACGTCAAACGAATCTCGATCGCCTGCGCAAGTGCAAAAATGTGGGTATTCTGGGAAAATATTTTTTAGGTATAGTTTTTAAATATGACTTACAAAGTATATTTTTATTCTGTTAATCAAAAATATGAGAGAAGTACATATGTTCATTATTAAGTCAGGGAATTGTACACGTGCCCTCTCCTTGGTAATATCTTCCCAAAATTTCGGCCGTTATATTATCTCGCCTGTATCATGAGTATGTAAAACATAGTAACCCTCAAACGATAATCTAAAACTTCATTCACTTTTGTGGAGTCTGTCTATTCTGTGCAATGCCAATATCTACAAAAGTATAAACCATGATCTGAGATTTTTACTCAACCGGAGGAAGAAAAGAGTCAGGATTTAGCGCAACATATGATTTTATGCCATTGGTAATCGGCAAAAATCATACATTTTTTAAAAAATTGTCATGTTAATTTCAAATATGCTGAAACTATTTCGATTAAATTTGACACTTAAGTTAAAGCTCTTCCTTGCTGTTACCATCGAATTATGTATTTGAAATCGTACATTACTGAATCATCATTTATACAGAATTACAATACATTTCTAAGATTTAGAATAAAGTTTCCAGAACGGTTAACTACTACGTCAGGTACTTAGGGCAAGCCAGAAGGTACAACAACTGAGGTATAGTGAATATACTCCCATAGAACTTACCAACACAAGACTAAAGCCTTCAGTGAATGATAATGATAATTCTTCATTCTAGAAATTTAAACAAAGAACATACAAATAAGATAAAACTGAGTAAGGTAAATGATCTGATAGAGTTCTTTTTCATGAGTTATTTTACCGTCAGTGTGCTATGATGTTTATTTCCGCTTCATATAATTTCTCAGGTCAAATAGGATTGCTTAGCAATGTCTATCTCTTCGAAAGTCTCTGTTTTGATACATTGTATTAGCAGTAAAGAGAAATCCCTGGTCTGATGTTTAGGAAGAAGAGGGGCAAGCTAGGTTAAATTTTTCACTCGTTTTGAAATCACGATAGGGCACATTTTAAACTGGTTGATAAAGAGAGATATATTACCCAGCCTCGCTTAATAGTTTACGAGAAGCTTTTAAGGAAGATCAAGGCATGAAACGACCATTTTTTCCTTTTCTTCTCTTCTTTTCTTTTTTTTTTCTTTTTTCTTCTTTTGTTATTTACCTTTAGATGGTGGGTGGAGCAATATATTCATTGTTTTCAAGCGAAGTGTACTATTGCCTCAGCTAGGACTTGAACACATTTTCCACACATATAATGCATATCTCCACTCATATATATATATATATATATATATATATATATATAATGAAAGAAATGTAAAAAAACATTCTGCGTATGAGGTGATAGGATATTATTAAATTTTGCAACGAACCTGAGCTCGTTTTTTTTTGCACACAGAGAAACAGTTTCAAGTATTGATGTCTTATACGAATAATTCTATTTAATATTTATGATTTGTTTCCATACATTTAAATGCTTTCAATTATTACTATATAACAACCACAATTTAACAGCAGCCATCTGCTTGAACACTTTTAAGTAAATTTAAGTAAAGATTACTTTATCGGCAATTTCATTTTTAAATGAGTTAGAATTAATTTGTTTGCATACTAGTATTGCTTTCGTCTCTACATAGTTGTTTTAATCATCGCTATCTAACACTTATACATCTATTGAATAATAATCATTTATTTCAACGTGGTACATACCCAGGCTCAAAAGTAAATTTTTTCTATGTTACAATTATCTGATATTGTATGTTGATAAACATAAGGTCGGAGCTGTTTTTTAAATTTTGACAACGTGGGAAATGTTTACTGCAATGTCCACCTCTGAATTGTGAGAGGAATGAATGTACAAATATTAAGTAATTTGATCCGGAGGTCGTTTGACACAGCATAAAATTTGATTTTTTTGTTTTGGATAAACAAAATCTTCTTGGTCTCCGTCGTTAAATGTTCAACAACTATATATACACCATGTGAACGTCTGAGTAACCGGATTAATTTGATTTATTCAGTATTTAACCTGCTCTTATTCGGTTTGGGACCATATGTGGTCGTTAAAAAGTTACTATAAAACAAAGAATATTAAAACAACCCATTATTATTTTTGTGCTAATTTTCAACTACTTTTACAAGTATTTCTACTTTGAATAATTAGTCCAAGAGAATGATACATAATAAGCGAAGGTTGGAAATTAGCACAGAAGGAGTATAAGACTAGCAACGATTCTGTGAGCAAGGTGATCCACAGGGAATTGTGCAAGAAATTTAAACTTGTCCAAACGAACAAATGTTATATGCACAACCCAGCATCTGTCCTGAAGAATAAGATACACACATCCCTTTGGGATGTTGAGATATAAACGGATCAACAGATCTCGACCATATGACCTCAACTTCTATTAATCAACAAAAAAAGAGAACTGGCAAAACGGTGGACTTTGCTATCCCGGCTGACCCTAGAGTAAAATTGAATTAAAATTAAAAGGTCAAATACGTTGACCTTGCAAGGGAATTGTAAAAACTGTGGAACATGAAAGTGACGTTTATACCAATTGCAATTGGTGCTCTATGTACAGTTACCAAAGGATTAATAAAGGAATTGAAGAATTTGAAAATAAGATGAAGAATAGAGGCCATTAAAACTACTATATTATTGAGATGGGTCAGAATACTCAGAATAGTCCTGGAGACTTGAGGGCACTTGCTTTGACTCAAACTTCAGTGAAAGACTGTTAGCTAACGCTAATGAGAAATTTCTCAATGAATGAATAATAATAATGATAATAATAATAGCATTAATAATTGTAATTAGGAAAAAATCTTAGCAGAAGTAAGAATCAAGGCATATTCCAGGGAGAGGTAATAGCATCATTAATATTTGTAATAGCCATGGTGCCACTCAACGACATACTCAGGAAATATACAGCTTGATACAAACTAAGTAATGCGCAAAAACAGATCAACCATTTAAAGTAGATGGACGTCATCAAACTGTTTAAAAAAAAAAAAAAAAAAAAAAAAACGGAAAAGAATTGGAAATCCTAATACAGACAGATATAATTTTTTTTATTAGTGGCGCTCGATGAGGCATTTAGCGTTAATACTCCTAGGAAAGGTTTGCATTCACAAACTTTTCCTCCAAGTGTGTGTAATTAGTGCAGTAGACAAGGCTCTTCAACTTTGGTGTTGACGATGGTCCAGGAGAAGGAAAATTCTGCATCGAAACCTGTTAACTTCGCTTAAAAATTGACATTGTGTCGTATATTGCTCATATGAAGGGGCTGGTAAATACATATATTCCTAACCATAGTTTCTTTGAGTTTTCCACTTCATCGTTAGTCGATGGTTTCTCACCGGAGTTTGAATGACAGCAAGTTTCCTCAAGGCTCCGGAATACACCTCAATATTCTGACCAATCTTAATAATACTGTAATTGGTATGGTCTCCATTCGTCCTCTTATTTCCAAGCCCTCCAGTCCCTGTATCAATCCTTTGGTGATTTACCAAGAGCACCAATTACAATTGGTATTACCGTCACTTTTGTTCCAAGGTCAAGGTATTCATCCTTCTTTTCGTTTTCTTTCAATTAAACTATGTGGTCAGCCAGGAAAGCAATTCTGCTAGTTCCGTTATATTCTTTTTCATAACAAGGTCAGGTCGTTTGACCGATATTAAGTGATCCGTTTGAATCTCAAAATCCCAGAGGAGTTTGTGCGTGTCATTCACCAGGACAGATTCTGGGTTGTGCATATACCATTGCAGCTTTCGCTTTATATGCGATTGATCGTTTCATCGATATTTCCACATATCCTACATCAGCTATTTCGTTGTGTCTTATCTATTCTTGCTTTGATTTATCCTTATGGTATTGTTTTCGGCCGCGGTTAGAAGAGAGTCAATTTCTCTCTCAAGGTTTCCCTTTTTAGCTACCTTATTATTATTATTGTTATTATTATTATTATTTACTCATTAGCGTTTTCCACATCAGCATTAGTTGATGGTCTTTCACAGGAGTTTGAGTGACAGCAAGTCTCCTCAAGTCTCCAGGACTCATTTCAGTATTCTGGCCTTTCTCAACATTGTAGTAGTTTAGATGGTCTCCACTCATACTCAAACTTCCAAGTCCTCCAGTCCTTTTAGTAATCCTTTAGTTACTGTGCCAAACGCACCAAATTATCATTATTATTATCATTGCTTTGAAATTCTTTTTTACTGGAGCGTTAGCTGATGGTTTTCCACTGATGTTTGAGTGACAGCAAGTCTCCAACAGCCTTCCAGATTCTTCTCAGTATTCTGGCCGATCTCAATAATGCTGTTGCCTGAATAGTACGTATTTGCCCTGAAGGTGTTTTCTCTTTTCGCTCTCTTTAAATTTTACTTTATGGTCTGCTGCGACGGCAAAGTTAACTGCTTAGCAGATTCTCTTTTCTTTATTATCATTATTTCTGGTCTTCTGGCCCAGACTAGGTAATCTGTTTATATTTCAAGATCCCTGAGAATTTCGTGCATAACATTCTTCAGGACAGATTCTGGGTTGTGCATATCGTTGTCGGGTCATAATTAAGTGTCTTGTACGATTCCCAAAGGATCACCTTTCTCGACCTGTTATGTCTCGTCTTATACTTTTTGTGTCAATTTACCGTTTTCCCTTATTATATGAATGATCGTTTCGTCCCTCCCTGTATTTGTTATTTATTGTTTTCTATCTATCTTTGATTTAACTTAGTTGGTCATTTAAGCGCTGTTTTGTGCTTTAATTAGAAGACATTCAAATTCTCTTAATTTCTTTATTAAGATTTGCATATTTTTATTTAATTCTTTTGAGAGTTTTTACAAACAGTGTTAGCTGAAGGTCTCTCACTGGAGTTTGAGAGACATCAACTCCCTTCAATCATCAGGACTCTTCTCACTATTTTGGCCGATCTTAAAAATGCTGTTTTCTTGATGGTCTCCACTCGTTCTCTTATTTAGAAGTCCTCCAGTCCCTGCATCAATCGTTTAATGAATGTACCGAGCGAAACTATTACAATTGTTATCGTCGGTACTTTCATGTCCCAAGGGTTTTTTTTCAATGCTCTAACAAGATATAAGTTCTTATCTCAGTTTTTGCTTTTTCTTCCGTTTCATCCTATAGTCAGCTATTTGGCGGGTTATTTTATTTCATTGACTATTACAGTCTGTATGTCTGACCGAGATTAGATTTTTTCTCAAAATCGCAGATGAGTTTGTTGGTCTCATTTTTCGGGACGAATTCTGGATTGTGCATGTAAGATTTTTTTTCGTATGGTCAAATGCTTTTGCATAATTCCCAAAATATCACCTTCCCCACCCATTTATTCTTAGTCTTACTTTTTTTGGCTTTAATTAACGGCATTCGCGTAATATGTGATTGATCGTTTCATTTCTATCACCACATTTGCAATTTTGTTAGGTGTCGACGATTCTTGCTGTAAGATAGTTATTATGGCCTTTTCTTTTGTGCTGCTATCAAAAGAGATTTAGGGGCCTCAATGTTTTAACAAATTGCAGAGGCGAAAATAAGTCTTCCTTAAAGATGCGTGATTTCTTTGATTTTCACCTTTGCTGAGGTTTGACTTTCTTCTACTAATAACACATTACGTATTCCCAGGCTTTATTGAAGGTGTTCTCTAAATTTCAGATGTTTTACATTTTCAGACATTTTATTATCCAAGTTTTTTAGACCCTAGTAGAGACCGTTTTTTGACACCATGCCATGGCTACATTTTCCACCTTGTTTTTATAAGTATATTTATCATTTTCCATTGTTCTAGAAATGTCACAATGAGTCAGAGAGCAACCTCTACCTCTCAGAGAGAACGTCGATAAGTTTTCGTCAAAGGTGTAAATAATTTTTATGTGTATAACCCTAGGATAATACTTGACAATTACCCCAAAAATTTATCTCGTTTACATCAGCGCCTCTGATCATAAAGATCACAAGCGCTGATGTAAACGCTCAAATATTTTCAATGTGACCACGATGGAATCTAAGGTCGCCGCAATATTAAGTTCGCCGCAATATTAAGTTACGTTTAAAAAGAAAGGAAAGGTGCATATATCTTAAAGTCTAAAATCAAAACTAGTGCAATTTGGGCTGTATTTCTAAGACGAGGATGATCATAGAGAATGCTACACTTTCTTCTAAACTCTCCGTCTGGTATAGCTTTTTCTTTGGCTTCCAGATCAATCAGCTTGTCAGACAGCTGCATCTCAGCTCATGGAAAAGTTAAAACTGTCAAAACTTTGAAATAAGCTAATTAGTAATGTCTGATATGTTGTTCATTCCCGAGTAAACGAAAGCATCAGAACCATTAATATTTTCTTAGTGCTTTTCCTCTAAGTATAGCTCCATATTTAGAGGTTATATAAAAAATCAGTTTCCGTTTTAATGCTGTGGTCAAACGAAAAAAATGCTTTGTGCATTTGGAGAGAAAACCTGAATGAAACTTACACACACATAGACACACACACACATATATATAGTGGAATAAACAAATTGTCCAAAAACGTTCCCATATATCATAATTACAAATAAATCGATGCCAAAATTATAGGTGTTTTTTGTTTTATGCAGTTAATTGCCATGTTAGAAAAGAGGAACGGCATGG
>OY757928.1:67981680-68099180 GCA_963585895.1 Sepioteuthis lessoniana
AGAGAAGCCAAGAGAGCTGCTTTAATGGTGAGGTACGCCATACTCTCTAGATCTCCAGAGGTGAACTCTCACCACTAGATGAACTTTAATATCCTATTCAGCCCATCTCTTGGTTGGGGGCGGGTTATCTGTCTGCAGGGGATACACTCAGAATATTTTAAGCCCCATGGAGTGGGAGTTATCTTTCTCTCTCACGGTAATGTGTATCTGTGGCCAAGCAAAAATATTCCGATTAAAATGAAAAGTATTGAAATCTTAATTTTCATCAAAATATTCACCTTGATATTAACCATATCTGTCACAGTAAATTTTCGATTAATCAACGCTCCTGTTATGTTTTTTTTTTTTATATGTTGTGGATTTGCACTGTCGTGTTTGCTTAGTGACCACCATGTCCTCAAATCTTAACAATGACATAAATTTTCAGATGAGAAAAAATGTGATATGGAACTAGATCTATTAAGAATTGAAGTGTTACATAAACAAATGTTTCGTCAAAAAAAAAAAAAAAAAAAAAAAAAAAAACTTGTCTAGACATCATCATTGCATTATATCATATTTAAAAAAGAAGATTATGTATCTGGAAATATGCGGCAATTAATTTCAGACATATGAATAAATATATACACTGTCATTTACCACTAGACTAATTCCCTAATCTATTTTACTGTAATCGAATTGCCAATATTTCCAAAAAGAATATATACTTAGTTTTCGTGTGACTATAACATAAAAGATATCTCACCACGTGATGGATTCAGCAAACAATAAATATGAACTTAGTCCTAATTTTAGTCACATGATTGTCTAATCCACATAAAAATTTAAGTAAGAATGTAAAGCGTTCATAATTTGGTTTGGTATGGTTGGGTTTTATGACATATCAACCATAGTTGGTTATTTAAAGTCAAATCCTGTTTTTACATATGTATGAAATGTTTATGATTTATAAACTCATTTTGTAGATACACACAGTTAATTGATCAATTAATCTATTTCTAACAATCCAATTTAGCATGAGTCAACAAAGTTAAATGGTTCAAAATATTGCTATATATAACAAATAAGTCAAATAAATATCAGTCATTTGTTTTCACACAGTTAAATGATCAGGCTGGTCTATTTCAAACAATTCAATTTAGCATGTCGTTTGTTTTCCCTCAGTATAATAGCAAACAGTTCTATTGCGCCAATAAATATGACCATTTCAGGTGCTCCCACCCTGGGCCAGAGTAGAAACGATGACAATGAAGGAGTCCTCCATATTCCACAAAGCTCCAGCATTACTGGAGCCTCGACATCAATTAACGTCACATCAAGACACGAATTGAGAGAGTTTTACCAGTTTGCCGAGAAGCAGTCAATTTATTCAAAAGCCCAAACCGACTTGGTTATTTATACATTTTTTTAGGTTTTAGACTTAGCAAAGTTGAATCGATAAATTTTTATGTAGTTTTCGCATTTTTTATCTTAGCATTTTCGATTATATATATATATATATATATATATATATTGAGAGAGAGAGAGAGAGAGAGAAAGAGAGAGAGAGAGAGAGAGAGAGCAGAGGGGGATGCTTTAAGAAACATTAGTTTTAAAATACTTTAAAATTCTAAAATAACCTTCCTTTTGGTCTCATCTCATCTGAGAAAATACGGTTACAGACAAGTAATAATGAGGAAATAGACGTGAGGTTACGACTGTCGAAAAGCCTGCTTGGGGGGAAGAAAAGAGAGCCGAAAAAATAATCACTGCCTAAAATCCAACAAAAATATTCACCTGCGCAGATTGCAGGAGGCTCGCCATAACGATTCCGTCAATTTTGCTAGTATATGGTATTGTTAAAGCTGAACTTAACACATATATTGACAATGTGCATTAATTTAAGGAAGACGAGTACAGGTAAAGGAAAGTGACGGCAAATAGCGATAGTCTCATCAAACGGAACATCGGTGTATAAACTTGCAATGTCAAAGGAGCTGATAAATGAATTGTTGGGATCAACAGAAGTATTCTGAATCAACTTTTAGCAAAGCTGAATTTGTCACTAATTCAATATTTAGAGAAAAGTTTGTAAAATGAGTTCAAGTATGTCAGCTAGCCATTTGGCATGGTGATGTTTGGCAGAATATAATATATATAAAATATGTTTTATATTTGTGAATTTTTGGGAGTTAATAAAACCGTGGTCTCCGAGATCCAAACGGCCGCATGTTTTTTTGGATTAAATATTTGTTATAAAAGATGAGTAATTCACGTTGTAAATGTTGTTCCTGTATGAAAGTCTTGCCTAATACATCGACGCTTCCTAAGTTAGTAAATTTGGAGGCGTCATTAAGAATGTGTGCTATTTTGTTAATGAAGTCATGCTTGTTGTGGATATAACAATTATATTGTTGTTACGCAAGGACTTAGGTGAATTGAAATGTTCCGGGTGCAAGTAGAAATCATATTAATCAATGTTGGAACCACATCACAAATGGGCAAAATCGGGATTTTTTTTGGCTTATATTTCTTCCCCCTTAACACAGATTTTCTACGGTCACCAGCAGATGACGTTTTTTTCATCACTACATGTCTGTTACAGTTATGCTTCTAATGAGACGAGAGCGAATGGAAGGATTCCCTTTTTTAGAATTGATACACATTTTTAAAATGCATACATTTTTTAACAATTTTAAATTATCTTAAAATTCTTAAGCATTTTAAATAAGTTTCTTTTAAAATTTTTAACGTACCACAGAGTACATATATATATATATATATACGTAGAATATTAAAAAAGTTTCCAGACTCTTTTGTACTGGCATTTAACATTGTCGTAGATTCTTAAAAATTCAGTATGTTATTGCTATACAGATTTTAATATGACCGACCAATTTTTATGATTTTAGGTTTAAATGAACAGCTACAGCAGCAATTGGAATACACCCTACTAAAGTCTGATTGTCACAGCTTCACGTGAGGATATATATATATATATATATATATATATATATATATATATATATATATATATAACTCATTAAAAAATGTACATTAGTAAAGTAGTAGTTATCAGTAAGACATTTTTCTTCTTTTTTAAACATATTACCTATAAAAAGTTCAGTCTTCACACTTATCTTAATAAGATATTTTCTAGATGAGTGAGTTAAACGCTTTTACTACACAGATGCGAATATCGGCAATTGACAGAAATAGCCGACCTTAGCATCTTTTTTCCTGTGCAAAAGATTTATCATCCAATGGCAATAATGTCCACATTTTCTTGCGTGTAAACTGGTACAATAAACAGAATTGTGAAGCGGTGTAGAGGCTAACATACCAGACGGAGTTATTGTAGTAAGCGAGTTCGAACTTTAGTTGTGCTATTATCTTCACTTTCGGACTAATACCCTTGGAAAAGGAATGAACTCCGTCAGCAATAGATTTGGTATGAAATAACCCATGATGGTTGATATGTCATTAAACAAATAACTAAACTGAACCTGTAATTTTTCCGTCCAAAATTGGAGATCGAGAATGACATGAAACGGTAGTCATGTTAAGTAGCGGGGGGGGGGGGAGGTGAGGCCATATTGGTAAAAGCGACCGTTCTTTAATTTTTCCAAAAATTTAGAGAGTCACCATTTATGTTACTTTGATGATTATGAACAAAATTCTTACTCTGCATGCAAAGCTAATTCCTTTCTTTTTTCGACTTGAATGAGAATAGTTAATGTTTGATGACATTTTCTTTAGTTCTCACTGTTAATTATGTTCTATTGACTCGGAACATGTGATTACTGTCCTTTTAAATAAACTAAAATACAGTAATTTTCTTAAACTCAGTGATAACTAATTGATTTTGTTATTTTCTACATTCTCATATTACGAAGTCAGAAAATATTATAGGTTGATGGGGATTTGTCCGATACTCCGCTCTTTCACTTCAAGTAAACATTCAGGATATCGGCTGGACGGAGGAAAAGAATTCGTATAAACATCAGTAACACCGAGCAGCAGCATCAACAAGAATAATTTCTTTTAGAAAAGACCCTTTTTAATCCTAGTTTTATTTATATGGTTAGTTGTTAGAAAAGCTGGTTTCTAGTATTACGTATAACCTGTAACTGACGGTGTGTTTTGTTGCATAGTTTGGATATAATCATCTCTCTAGTCTTCCTCGAACTCTATTGTATTCTGAGTAGTAATTTGACCCTCAGGTCTCTCTTTGTGGACTCTTTGAGCCTATCTTTCCGCGCGGCCTGCGATGATCTTGATTAAATCTACAAATCAACACATATACATATCTTGTAACTGACTCATCATTCGTTTGACGTAGATACACCATGACCTTAGGATATTTACATTTTCAATTCGAATTCTGAGTTTCGAAATTCTTTTTCCCCATAAGCCAACAATGCCACTTGTCAATAATATAAGAGGGACACTCTTTTCTTGCAAGGGTAGAATTTTTCAAAATTGGCATCTCAGTCTCACATAACAAAGCAGGAGTACCTGCTTACTCGCTATTCCATTATCATCATCATCATGCCGTTCCGCTAGCACGGATATCCTTGACCATCTCTCGCCACTTCTCCCTATCATTCATCGCCTCCGGTAGGTCTTCTGGGTTACATCCTGTGTCCTCACATAGCTGCTGTATGTAAGTTCGGGCTGGTCGTCCTGCTTTTGCTTGGCCATATGTGGGGGTCCATTCCGGTTTATTCTATTTAAGCAGTCCTCATAATGCGTTCAAGTCAAAGCAGGCACCTTTTCACATAAGGGGGATTTGGTAATCATTACTAGTTTATGAATTGATTCTCTTAGAATTTATTTAATGGTCTGGGTTATCATCAGTGACAAGAAATCCTTTCAAATCTACTGAAATTTTCTTCTTCTTCTTCTTCTTCTTCTTCTTCTTCTTCTTCTTCTTCTTCTTCTTCTTATTATTATTATTATTATTATTATTATTATTATTATTATTTCTGACAGTTTCTTACGTTGATGTTAGCTGATGGGCTCTCATTTGAATATAAGTTATAGCAATTGATCTTATGGATTTTTTATCTTTTTTACACATCATCGGTAGCTGATGGTCTTTTATTGGAGTCTGTGAGAAAACAAGTCTCCTCAAGTGCCTGTGACTCTTCTCAATATGCTGGCCGATCTTAGCAATACTGTAGTTTGGATTGTATCCATTTATCCTCTTTTTTTCTAAATCCTCTAGTCCTTTTAACAGTCCTTTGGTGATTGTACCAAGAGCACCAGAAAATATCACCGTCTATCACCGTCATTTTCATGTTTGTTCAATTCCCTAGAAATGTCGAGGTGCTTATACTTCTTTTCGTTTTCTTTCAATTTTACTAATTAACCGGGACAGATTCTATGTTTTGCATATACCATTTGTTGTGCATATACTATTTAAATTTATTGCACAGTTCCCGGGGGGACAACTTCCCACCCAGCTGTGTCTAGTCGTATACTCTTTTTGTGCTGATTTGCATCATTGCTTATTATGATTGATCGTTTCGTTTCTATCACTGCATAACCTACGCCCTCTTTTTTTGAGTCTTCTCTATTATTGCTTTGATATTGTTGGTCCTTATGTCGTTGTTTTGTGTTGCTATTTATAGAGATTAAGTTTTTCTCTGAAGGTTTTCCCGCCTTAGCCTTGTCGATATTATCTCGAGTGGGATGTCGCTTGTTAGTCACTTCAAATGTCCACAGAGTTGTTTTTCTTCTCATTTTTGCTTTTTATTTTTTTTCCATTCTGCTGATCCGCGTGTCGCCAGTATTATTTCTGGTTGCTGGGATCTGCATCCCTCGGCGTTTTTCTCTGTAGTCTTCAAGTCGTTGTATCGATTTGTCAACGTGGTCTTCAGTGCTGGCAAGTCCTCTTCCTCCCTCTTTTCTTGACAGAGTATATGTTATTATTATTATTATTATTATTATTATTATTATTATTATTATTATTACATAATGGAAGTCTGAGTAACAGCAAGTTTCTTTTTGGTCTTTGTATTATTGTCGATTTAACCATGGTCTGCAATTTCTCGTTTATTTATCTAATTTCCAATTTCCAATCCGTCTTCTTTTTCAAGTCTCCGAGGACAGTTCCAACTGCTCCTACTAAATATTTCATCAACGTAATTCTCACGTTCCACGCAATTTTCAGTTGTCTGGTAAGATCTATATATTTGTTTATCTATTAGCTTTTTGTTATTTTCAATCTAGGGTCTACCGAAACGGCAAAACCCGATAAAATATCAAGTTATTTGCTGCGTGTTAATTTACAGTAGGTCTTCTAGAGGGGATTTGGTAATCCGTTTGTATCTCAATTTCACAGAGAATTTATGAGTCAAATTTACGAGTAAGGATTCTGGTTAGGGAATTTAAGATTTGTCAGCTTGACCACATTTTGGTCTCTTGCACAATTCCCATTAGATCAACATTCCTAACCAGTCCTGCATGTTCTTGTATTTCTTTTTGAGACATATTACTGTATTCACTTAAGTAATAAATTATTTCCAATCTGTGATCCAATAATTTACTCTTGCTGTTCTTCAAAGTCCACTAATCAGCAGTTTCCCTAATTTATTGTTGAATGCAGAAAATTAGCGCGAAAAAAGTATAAATCTTGATACGACTTCATGGGGAAAGTGATCCACTGGGAATTGTGCAAGAAATTTAAATTTTACCATACAAACAAGTGGTATATTTTTGTGTTGACATAGTCCTTATGGCATTATTTGGCAATTAGAAAGAAAAATACGTTTCTCTATTGAGGTTTCACAATCGTAGGCATTTTCAAACCTATTCCCTCAGAATTTCCTTAAGGTTGCGTCAAAAGTATTCACACAATAGTTTTCCTTGTTTGATGGCGATAATAATTTTCTGTTTTTTCTGTTTGTACTTTTGTTTTTTTTTCTACTCATATTTGCGTTAACGTCTGCTTTAACTTCTTCTTCTTCTTCTTCTTCTTCTTCTTCTTCTTCTTCTTCTTCTTCTTCTTCTTCTTCTTCTTCTTCTTCTTCTTCTTGCTCTAGTGGGTAGAGTGTTTGCCAATAATCCGCTAAACTTTAAAAATGATACTTGATACCTCCTTACTTAACACTAAGAAAAAAAAATGTTACGTATCAAGGGTAAAGTGGAGCAATCCGGGAAAGAAGTAGCGCTATTCCCTACACCTCGATGTTGTAGCTATTGAAAAGGGAGCCTTCTGTCGCCCTCGACTACGGTCACCAGCTTTTATCATTATTATATACTCCTTCAGAGTTTTTCACTGGAGTTTGAGCGTCAGCAAGTTTCTCAAGTCTTCAGAACTCTTCTCAGTGTTCTGGCCGTTTTCAACAATGTTGTAGTTTGGATAGTCTCAAATTTCCAAGTGCTCCAGCCCTTTTAATAGTCCTTTAGTTATTGTATCAAATGCACCAATCACGTCACTTTCATGTTCCATTTTTATTTTTAATTCCCTAGTAAGGACGAGGTACTAATCTTTCTTTTCACTTTCTTTCAGTTTTATTCTGTGGTCAACCAGGACAGCAGAGTCTACAATTTTGTAAATTCGCTTTTTTTTGTTGATTACTATAAGGTCTGGTCTTCTGGTCGATAGTAGGTGATCTGTTTTTATGTCAAAGTCGCATATGAGTTTGTGTGTGTCATTCTCCAGGACACCTGCTGGGTTGTGCATATACCATTTGTTTGTATGGTGAATTTTAAATTTCTTGCCCACCCAGTTGTGTCTAGTCTTATATTCCTTCTGTAATAATTTGCTGCATTCGTTTATGATGTGGTTGATGATTTCGTATCTATCACCATATAAACCACATTTGTTGTGTCTTATCTATTCTCGCTTTGATTTGATTATTTCTTATGGTATTGTTTTGTGTTGCTATAAGTAGAGATTCTTTTTCTCTTTAAATGTTTCCATTTCTTAGCCCCGTCTAGGTTTTCTCGTGAGAGATATCATTTATAAGTCGTTTAAAGCGTCCATAGAGTTGTTTTTCTTCCCATTTTTGTTTCCTAGTTATTATCATTCTGTTAGTCATCGTGTTGTCAGTATCGTTTTTGATGGCTATAATCAATCCTCCTTCGTATTTTTCTATGTAGTCCTAGAGTCGTGGCATGTATACATCAACACTACCTTCAATGCTGACAAGTCTTCTTTTGCCCTTTTTTCTTGATACATATAATCTGTCAACGTCGTCTTTTGGATGTAGTGCTTTATGCATGCTCATTAATTTCCTTCTTCTTTGGTCCATTATCTTAAGTACCTGTCTCGTCCAGTTCACAAATGCTCTGAATATTTAATGAGGGATACAACCCAAGTATTTATTCCTTTGATAAGGTTTGTGCTAGATAGCTTTCTAGTTCTTCAGAGATATTTTTACTTGATTTTCTATTTCATCTCCTCATGTTGATGGTTTCAGCCTCCAAGATGGCTACGTATTAGTAGGTTTTCTTTTTTCCGAGCGTTTTAAATTTGTCATGATTTGGTAGTTCCATTCCGTCAGTCAGATGTCGTTTGCCACTTTTCATTACAAACATTGCACATTTTCCTATGCCAAATTCCATTCCTATGTCCTGAGTGTATATTCTAACTGCGTGTATTAGAATTTCCATTTACTCCTTGATAGTTTTTCACATTAGGTTTTCTTCAAGAGTATTTTGTGACAGCAAGTCTCCTTAAGTCTCCAAGACTCTTCTCAGTATTCTGACCGATATCAACAATGCTGTAATTTGGAAAGTCTTCACCTGTCACGTTTTTTCCGAGTCCTCCATTCACATTCTTTCAATTTTACTCTTTGGTCTTCTGGGAAAGGAAAATCTACTATTCGGCAAGTTCTCTTATCTTTGTTGATTATCGTAAGGTCTAGTCATCTGGCCGAGATTAATTGATCCGTTTGTATCTCAAGATACCAATGTTGTTTGGATGTTCCATTCTTCAGGACCGATTCTGCGTTGTGCATATACCATTTTTTCGTATGTCAAACTTAAATTTTTTGCAAAATTCCCTGGGAATTACCTCGCCCACTATGTCGTGCCAAGTCTTATATTCTTTCTGTGCTAATTTGGTGCATTCTATTATTATTATTATAAGTCTATTATATTGCATTCTATTAGTAGTAGTATTATTATTATCTAATTTCTTTTTCGTTTCTTAGAAAACCTCACTGGGTCTTTACCCAAGACCAAGGTAGAGGGAAGTTAGTGATTATATGTATTCAATGGATTTATGTATTACGCTGCCACTTCTGGTTAATGCTTTCATTCACATTGATATTACACTCCCAAGGAAAGAGTAGTTCCGCAAAGTGCAATCTTTAGTACTTCATAAAGGCTAGGATTACCAGGTATCTTGTAAATGAATTTATCGGTCCACTCACTGATCATACTCTGGGCCCCAAATATTACTAGCACGGTTAGTTTTAAGGTGTCACATTTTCTTTATTTCTGTTTCCATGTCGTTGTATTTTCTCATATTATCATATTCTTGGATTGGTATTTCATAATCTTTTGACACAGACAAATCAATTAGAAGGCACTTTGTCTTTTATAGTCCTAAACTATTATATGTGGTTTATTGTTCTTTATTTTTTTTATCTGTCTGGATAGCAATGTCCCAGAGATTATTATTATTATTATCATTATTATTTTTATTATAATTATTGTTGTTGTTGTTGTTGTTGTTGCTATATGATGAACAACTCAACTCAGTACTAGCTTATGGACCTGTATTTTACATCAAGTAACAACAAACCAACTCAAATTTCTTATGTTCGTTTCAGCTTTTTTTACAAGTTGATTTGTTCCCTCCCTAAATTCCGGGATTTTTTTATGTAGACATTAGCCTTTTCTTTGGTTTCAAGTTGTTGACTTCATAGACTCTGAGTTGAGAACACATGGGTATCTGTCAACGAAATTATTTTGCGTAATCATAAAAAAAATTAACAATAGAAAAGAAAAAAAAAGAATAAAAGAGTTTAATGGAATGACAAACTTGAAAGGTGATAGAAAATATCAAACAGTTTTATAAATACGTAGAAGGAAATGCGGTCATCACTGTTGTTGTAATTGTTGTAGATGTAATTGTTGTTGTTATTTTTGTTTAGATTAGTATTCTATTAAAAAATTTAAAAATATATATATGAATCATCGAAGGAATATAGGTAAATTTAATGTAAATGACACGCACGAAAATATTTTCAGAAGAATAAATAAAAAAGTTATTTTTTTCAAAACCATGAATTAAAAAAAAAAAAAAGTCAACAATTATGTTGGGAAGACGAATAATTTTATTAAAATTATTTACACCAGCTTGCCCGCTCACGCAGCTCTTTGCTATCTGTACTGCTTATACAAACCGATTCAAGTGAAAGGCTGCCGTTGTTTCATCTACCTTTTCTCATAACTTCTTCATGGCCACAGTTGTCGATATGAGATCTAGTTTACTACTATAACTCCCTCGCATAGGAAGCAAACTATTACCTCTACATTTAAAGTCACTGCAAATATTAAATAAATACAACTCTATTATTTTGACAATGATAAATTACAAAATAATCTAGTTAATGTGATTTGCAGTGTTTGATTTTAGACATTGATTTACGTATCCCGAAAAATTTAACCCCTTAAAAGGTCAGTTATTATTCAAAAGCGTTGTACTGCATCAAACATCTTTTATTAATCCACGTGGAAACTCAATTTAATAGTAGTACAAATAAATGAATTGTAAGGTCTACATTAAATTGTTTCATTAAAAAGATTGTTAAAGAAGTATTTAGGTTCTTATTCAAGATCTAAATGCTTTAAGCATGAACAGATCGATATTTTATGAAGAAGTAATTTACGTTACTAAGGCTACCAACAGTGTTTGTACAGGCACCTCTTTTATTCAGAAACGCTTTTCTTAAAAGGGCGTAAGATGTATTGATATATTGTATGCGGCTTATTGTGAATAATGCATCAGTGTTTACCTAAACATATAATAAATAAAAAAATAAAGGTGATTTTTTAAATAGAAAATTATTATTTTAACACTTTTTTTTTCACGTAAATAAACTATGCATTTTTGAGAATTGGTTTATGCCAAAAATGTTTTAGTTTCAAAAATATTTGTTTTGAAATTGTTAGAAATGAACTCAAATCAAACAGAGTGTTTCAGACTTATACAGAAGTAATTAGTCTGTTTTTGCTTTTTTCTGTGACTGAGGAGTAAAAATCATGTTATTTTACAAAGAAAATGCTTGCTGTGTAAGGGGAAGGAAGTTTCAGTGAAAGAGAATTTTACTGATGGGCTAAATATGTTTTTTAGACAAGAATTGGAGTTGAAATGACAGTCCTTGGTGTGGAAATACATTTTCCAGTAGAAACAACGGCCAATAAAGGCGGAGTTGCTTTGGTTTCTTTGTTTAATGGTATACCAATCTTTTTTAGTGATTTAATGCAAAAGCCCTTCGTTTTGAAGAACAAAATTGATACTTTTTAATCCATAGTAGAAAAGGAGGTCTCAGAAGACAGGAAAGGAAACATTACTATTGATTTTTAAAAAAATGAGCAACTGTAAACTGTGCTACCTATTGGCAAATCAGCAGGCAATTGTTACCACATTTTTAGAATGGTAATGTATATATATATATATATATATATATATATATGTGTGTGTGTGTGTGTGTGTGTGTGAATACTTATTGACAGCTGACCATCGGATCAAATGCTAATCTAATGACTGCTATCTTAATTTTTCGGTATATATATATATATATAGAGAGAGAGAGAGAGAGACAGACAGACAGACAGACAGACAGAGACAGACATAGAGAGATGCAGACAGACAACTGAGATACTTAATGACAAATAGATGTACCGATCTTAACTATATCATAATTATTTACAAAGTTTTTTCTTAATTTGGCACACAGGACTCAGGTTGTATCATCACCTATTTAACATCTGTCCAATCTCATCATTAGTTATCCTCGGTGATCTAATGGAAGTCGATACTTTCTGCACGATTGGACTGTAAGGCATACACAACTATAATTTTAGACAACGGTTCAATCTTGCCGAAGAAAAACTGTTATGAAATATTACTATTCTTATATTTTTCACACGACAAACTAGTTGATTTCACAATCATAACCCCGATGTGATGACAAATTGACAGCTTATTTCACTACCTGATAGCATTCAAACAATTACAAGTTGAGATGGACTAGAGAGCAATGGATAAGTTCGAATTCATCCGAATTACCTATACTTTCTCTTGTGAGAAGAAAATCAGACATCATACAAGAAAAAAATATATTTAAGTGTACTTGTCTAAAAGGAAAATAAATCTCCGTGTAAACATTATACATAGGTACTCATCAAGCAGAGATGAGATCTGATACAAAGTCAACAGTAATGAGCGCACAGTGAGATTCAAACTCTCCGTGACTGGTGCACTTTTTCAACTTTATAGATATTACAAAACAATATATTTATATATATATATATATATATATATATATATATATATATATATATATAATCATAATCATGAAGTCGTGCTTCTTAACTCTCTCTGTCTCTCTCTGTCTCTCAAAGTCCGCCTTGATCATCTATAACTGTTGGCCGGTCCTCTAGCTGACAATAAGTGTCCACACAAACCTGATAAATGTAGATATTTGCGTGTTGGTTAACACTGGTTTGCCCTTTAGTTTGAGCCCACTGGATTATTTCGTTCATGAGTCCATCCCGGCTTCCCTAGCAGAATCCAGCAAATCTATGTGGTCTTATATGGATTACTTGTGAGATGACAGGCAAATGGCTGTAGAATTCTTTCTTTGAGGGCCGCTGTTTTCATGCTTTCTTCAAAACAGCACGCAGAATACTTATATACTTCTACTGAAAGTGATATCAACATAGGCCAAGAAAAGGTATGGACTACTATCGACAAGTTATTGACCATATCGAAATCTAATCTCTCTGATAAAAGAGAACTAGAATTCTTCCAAGATGTAGCTGTGTTGCACAATTGCATGGCTGCACTAGCAAGATTTTAATAAAGCGCTTCATGAGACTATATATATATATATATACATATATATATACACACATTTGCAAGAGAATTTTTCGTTTAAACCTCTCTGCCGTCAGGAGAGAAGTACCTCATTGATTAAAAACAAAGTTTCCCTGGATTTAAAAAAGAGCATTTTGATTAAATCCTTGTAAATGATTCATGATGGTTGAAAGCCTGCACTCACACGCACTTAAACACAAACGCACACGCGCATACACACCGCTACACGCACAAATGAACACAAAAACGTGATTATTACACCTCGGCTAAATTCTTCTATTTTTTTACTGAAAATTTACCGAACCTAAGATATCTTATTTAGTAGAACAACAAAAATAAATCCCTCTGACTTGTTAAAAATAATTATATCTGTTTGTTTTGATGAACAATGTTAAAGAGAAAGACTGCTGTTTCCCCAATGTCTGTATTTTCTCTCTCTCCTTCTCTCTCTCTCTCTCTCTCTCTATATATATATATATATATATATATATATATATATATATATATATATCAGGGCATCCAGTTTATTACGAAGGCTAATCGCCTTCATGAAGTGGGAAATAGAGTGCCTTACTCTGCGTCCCTGGAAGATTAATTGCCTACCACCATCTGTGAATGTGATGTGAACTGATTTTAATGAGAGAAAATACACTTCAACCAACAGTCCACGCTTCAGACTTGATACCTCTTCCAATGGACTTGGTGACCCCAACTATTAGTCGTACCATGGTGAGGATGATCTCCGCTGTTGGTTTCGAGAGGAAATAAAATCTATAAATAATTGGTTCTCAAAATCTATTTGTAAATCGATTCAATACCTTTTGGCAAATTCATCGATCACTTTGTAGTAAAAAGTATCAGTCCCACGCTCTATCTTCATCATCGAAAGATATTTTTTCCATAGAAATCAAAACCAAATAACTTAATCACAGTTTACTTTGGGAATACCGCCTATAATAACCTACACGATTTAGTAAAGGTGAAAATCTAGGAAGCAGCAATTGTCAGAATAAGACGCAGTAATTTGGTTACTTCTGCAATAGCTTGGTTTCCTTCTATTTCTTATATTATCTCGGTGAATTCTGAGTATGATCGACGCTGATATGATCGACGCTCATTCAATCTTTAACATAAACTCATTGTAGCTCACATTTCAATCCACCTTAATCTGATACTTTTTATATAAATACAAAGTTGAAAATACTTTCATCGTTTTTTTTTTTTTTTTTTTTTCGTAAGCATGGAAAAACATCAGATTTAAAATTTCAACAAACCAGAACTCTCCCATTGTTTAAAATGTTTGCTCTACATAAATAATTCAAAATGTTGTTCAGAATCGAATAGAAAATATTTCGTCTTAATCCATCCAACTATAAAACATTTCTATAAGCAAGTCTTTGATTTCAGCCGCACGAGGCAATAAAGATAAGATCACTTTAGTAGAAAGTGTCCGCTAGCTAAATACGGCTGGAGAGCAAGCAAGGGAATTTCTGCTTTTCAGAGACTTTTTCTCCGTGATCGCCGCCACTTTATTAATCTCTCTCTTTTTTCCTGCACTTAGCACAAACGGAATAATAAAACAGGGAAGACAAAGCCCACGTCCTTTTCGAAAGATGATTTCAACACAAGTAAAAACATGTTAGCTTTTCTACGATTGTCAATGTTTCGCCCATCAAGTCGTATGATATGTATCATACTCCTTACGCAAAGGCATTAGGGAATCTTTCGCTAACCATCCTACCTTTTCCCCCAAAGCAAAAATACGAAGAGGATAGTAAAATCATCAATTTTTATAACACATTTCTACTCTTGGAAAAAATGTAAGGTATGCAAGTATATGCGTTCTATACACGGAATATTCTCTCTTAATAAATTGCACACACACACACACACACACACTTTTTTCATAAGTTTTATAATTTGGTATTTTTTGTGTCTACATGCACATATATACGTGCTTGCTTGCTTGTGTGTGTGTGTGTGTGTGTGTGTGTGTGTGTGTGTGTGTGTGTGTGTGAAGTGATTACAAGTTTGTAGAAAGAAGAGGTGTGCTCTTCTGCCACATTAAACTGCTATTTCTTTCAGCCGTTTTACAAAAGTTATGAGTTCCTCTCGTACTGCGAACTATTCAGTTTTCTCTCCCTTTGCAAAATATCTAAATACTATGACTACTGCTTGTTTTTATTCTTCTATTATAGACACTTACACAGGCGCTGCCTTTTGAGTTGCACCACTGCTAAGGGTTTCTGACCACTTTTCCTATCCATTGTTAACTTTTGGGTCCTTTTCTTCTCTTTATTTTCTTCTCTATCTCATTCACTATTATCTCAATTTCTTTACTTGGTTTTTATTTATTTTCATTTTTATTATTCTTTGGCAAAAATCAATGCCTTCTTCTTATTCATCTTGAAATTGAGCAAGAATTTTAAATTTTACCATACGAGCAAGTGGTATTTCTTGGTGTTGACATAGTCCTAAAGGAATTATTTTGCATTCAGAAAGAAAAATATATTTCTCTTTTCAGGTTTCTCAATCTTTGCCATGCCCAGATCAATTCACTTTGTATTATAATAAGTTCATCACGAAGCCCAGGAAATGTTTGGCACCCAGTGTGGATTCATTCAAAATAGTAGAAATTGTCTCCGAGAATGGTTTTATAAAATCATTTCAAAACAGCCTCTCGGTGTTAATTCAGTATGCTACAATGCCGAAAGTCTACAGAAGTCAGTGCTACTCAAACTCACAAGAGAATTCGTAAAATACGCGGTTAAGTTCATAATCAGTATCCTATGGTGTTCTAAATATTTCATTGTATAAATTGCACATGACTAAAATAGAAGGCCCAGACGCTAGGTTTGAATTCCTGAGACAAAATCAAGCTTTAAAAAGTGGTTTGCTTATTCTATCTCTAAAAGTTGGAAATATTTCTGATGTTATATTTATTCTTAGATCGAATACCCTTTTGGGTAATAACTTGTCACTAAGAGACAGAATTTACCTCGAATCTTGAATAGTGTTTATGATGTTTTTTACTATAATGAGGTCAGAATTGTTTTCTTTTTTCCAGTCTTAAAGTGCATTTCACATGTAATCTCCACTTCCCTACATCTTCCTTGCAATTTACTATTCTTTTATTTTGCAAATATTCTTCCTTTTTTAAATCTACGTGAATGTGGCCAATTTTCTTTACATTTTTTAAAAATTGTTTCTGTAATTCTATCATGTTCATATGATTGCCCTTTCAATTTCTTTTTTTTTTTTATTCTACCATAATCTTTTTCGGATCCATCCTCTTCTGTTTCAGTTCCGATATTTGCTTCTCGTTTTTTTTTATCATGGGAACTACTTCTTCTAAAATCCATAAGGATCAGCAATTAGCACCAGCCAGAGGGTAAAATTGGGTTTTCATAGAGGAGTTGAGTCGAACCCTACTAGGTACCGTTTTACCGTAAACTGACTGACACAAGTTTAGTTCATATGTATAAATTATCAATTTAATTCACGCTCTCTCAGTTGCTATATATATATATATATATATAATGGTTAGAGTGTTTGCCAATGGCTTGGGAGACCAAGGTTCAATCCCAGGTCGAGTCATACTAAAGACTCAAAAAATGGTACTTGATGCTACCTTGCTTAACATTCAGCATTTTAAGCTAAGGATCAAGTGTAAAGTGGAGCAATCTAGGGAAAGCAGTAGCATATTCCTCTACAGCTTAGTGTAGTAGTTATCGAAAAGAGAGACTTTAGGTTACCCTCGACAACGGTCGCCAACTTTACTCTATCTATCTATCTAATTATTTTTTTTACAAATACACAACAAAAAAAGACAATCGACAAAAAACAGTAAATTTACTCTGCATAGCTGCCATTTTTTAAATCATTGTATCCTCATGCATTCAAAATAATTTTTGTTGACATTTTATTCCGTTTCTCCACAATAGCTGTCTTAACCGAACCATTATTTGGATGAGAAGTTGCATTTATATTTTTTCTAAAACACTCAATATAGTGTAATCAAAGGTGTTAAGGTCTGGGCATGATGTAGACCATAAAGAAACTAAAATAACTTCGGAAATATTTTGGCTTGGTTTCGGCGTAAAGCAAATCATAGATTCTTTGTCGTTTCTTTTCTTCTTCACGTATATTATACAGAGTTTTAATGAAAAACAGCTTGAACAGTTGAGCTAATCATAAAAGATTATATTTAAAGCAACTTTTCAAAAATTGGAGATATTTTACTAAAAAAACCCTGCTAAGATTATACCATATTTTGTTACCGCAAACTATATATATGTAGGATTTTACTAAGTGTCTTTATTTCTTTTCATAGTTCTTGTAAGATTTTAGCGATCTAAAATATCATCAGACTATTCATGGCTTAATTTATGAGATCAATTGGAAACCAGTGCTTTCAGCGTGCCTTGGTAGTAGGTATTGGTCTCCGAGTATTTTCTTAAACTTCTCTACCGATGCGAGAGAAGGCCATTTTTTTTTTTTTTTTTGCAGAGTAAAGTTGTTTTGACTTCATAATTTTACCTCACTAAGGAATGCTGTCCTTTCAAAGCTAAAATGCTTACGTGTTCCTATTATTTGCTGTTGAAAGAAGAGATAGATTCCGGCCTTTCCCATTAGAACGAAGTGAAGCTCAAACAGTCACGTTCAGGATTTGAACTCGTTACTGTGTCAATTTTCTACAATCACAGCCCTTACACAATGTTCCCATCCACACTGAAGTTCTGATGCTAATGAAGCTGTTTCTCGTGTCGTTAAACATGCTCAGTAAACGATGAATTTTGCTAATATTTGCTGTCTTCAATGAACTAATTTTTAAAATGACTTTTCATGATTCGTCAAATCAAATATGTCCATTATTATTGAATATAAAAATAGCTACACACTATTTTCTTCAATGGCTGGGTAAAGTAATATTGCTTCCTGACAGTTAAGCTGAAAAAAACCTGATGTTAGTTGATGTGTGACCATTTAATAACACATATACTGCATAACGCGTGAATAGCATCAGTCGGATCATGATTTAATATATATATATATATATATATATATATATATATATATATGAGACCATTCAATAGATAAGGTGAATATTGAATTTACAATTAATAGCTTCTGAATAATCAAGAGATTAAATTAATGGAAAAAAAATCTAAAAAAATTTAATTTCATTTCTCCTTTTTTTTTTCTTTTAGAAATTTCATTAATTCATTGAATGACCTTCGTATTTTTTATGACATATTAAAGAGAATATTTTCTTTAACATTAATCTTTGTTGGAGCTTTGTCTAAGCCAAATAAATACTTATCCAACGATATCATCGTCAAATGCTAAAAAAATACGTTAACACAGATGATTATAAATGTATGAATTTCCATTATCAGGTGATATATAGTAAATTGGGCGACTGTTGTCGAGGGCGGCCAGAATGCTCCCATTTCAATAGCTACTACACCGAGGTGTAGGGGAGAGCGTTACACCTTTCCATGGATTGCTCCATTTTACCCTCGATACATACTTTGTATTGCTGAGTGCTATGCAAGGAGGTACCAAGTACCATTTTAAAAGTATTTGGTATGACGTGACCTGGGATTAAACCTAGGTCTCCCGGACCATTGGCGAACACTCTACCCACTAGGCCAGTAGTGATGATATATATCTACACTTTTATTCTTCACTAGGCCGGTAGTGATGATATATATCTACACTTTTATTCTTTTCGGATGAATTCATTAACATAAATCATTTAATTGGAGCTGAGTTTAAAAACTATCTTGACTGAAGTTATATCTACAGAAGCTGCCATGTCGTATTTATAAAATTTCTTCAATATAGTCTCCTTAAGATTCAACTCATAATTTACCGAGTCTTTCATTTGCCTTTTCAATCTCCTCTTTTGATATAGAGTGAAGCTGCTCTGTGCAATTAATTTTAATGTCTTATAAGGCTACCTTTGAGGTGACTGTTCTGTTTGGAACAACAAATCCTTTCTCCAATCTACCAATGAACATTATGTATGGAGCTAAATAGCAGAATCTTCTTTTTCGGCAATACATGCAGTTCAAAAGGTATTGATACTGGTTTCAGTTAGGTCAATTATTGAATGGATGTTAATTCTGTAAGTTTGCGAAAAAGAGATGAATGTCATTTTCTCATGGTCTTTAACCCAAAGAAAAATACAAATATCTTCGTTTAGGAATTGAACTAAGTTCTTCAAATTCATTTCCAAAGAAGCTAAGTGCACCTTCCTTCAGCAGGTTTTTCAAAGTTCAACTGATTAGTGTGAAACACGTCTATATTTTTAGACAATAGTGTAAACGTCCATATGTCTATAAAAGATTAAAAATATCCATATGTCATACACTATTCTAGGGATCTAGATTTTTTTTTTTATGATATGAGTTATAAAAGTTGTGTGTAGATTTTTATTTGAATTTGAAAATATTAAAAAATGATACTGTCTCAAGACATTTTGGTCATACATTTCTGTGTAAAAACTGTTTTGACACATTTAATATTTAAAAAAAAGATGTTCAAATAACATCAAAGACAAGACAGAAATATTTCCACACAACTATTTATTAATCATTGCTAAGGTGAACATAATTATAAAAACTGATTACACCAAACATCATTTAAGTTCTCAGACTTAATATATAATTATATTTATGTAATTTTTACATATTTTTTAGCTAACAAAATAAAACTAAAGATAGTCATGAGATACAGGTAGACACAATAAACTTAAAAGGTTTATTGGTTTACTTTCTTTGTTTAATGTTTCGTTGGTTATTTAACAATGATATTATTTAACAAATAACAGAGTTTTATACCTTTTTCAAGCGTATTAGCCCGAAAGTGAACGTAACGGAGAGACAAGAGTTCGAACTTCATTACTTTGAATCAGCTCTCCCGCACTTTCGACATAGTCGAAAGTGCTGGAGAGCGGATTGGGACACCCCCACAAAAAACACGGGCTCTAACCAAAATTTAATTTAGATAATATTGCGTCTGCATACACGATAATCAGTAGTAGTATTAAAATTCAATAAGTCACTAATATGTAATACTTATTTATTCTTTTTTTCATATATATATATATATATATATATATATATATATATATATATAATATATAAATAATAATAGAAATGAATGGCTGCAC
Source organism: Sepioteuthis lessoniana (assembly GCA_963585895.1). NCBI lineage: Eukaryota > Metazoa > Mollusca > Cephalopoda > Myopsida > Loliginidae > Sepioteuthis > Sepioteuthis lessoniana. The sequence goes on from OY757928.1 coordinate 68,001,906, forward strand.
AAGAAATATTTAAAGATTATAAATAAACAGTGGTGATTATTTCTGCATAATGAACATGTGCCACTTCGATGGGAAACTTCATCTTTGTATCATTGTTAGGACGCCACTGTCACAGATCACTTAACTAAGTTTGCCATTGGGTTCAATAGCGAATACTCTCCCGATACAGCTGACCTTTTTTCTCATCAAAACAACACTTACTTTATAAAGGGACCATTATCTCGTGATAAAATATTTACCAACGTAGTTATGGAAAACAATTACGACTGAAGAAGCATTTTTTTCTCACTTGATGCTCCAACATGGTAGGTCGGTTTCAAATTTCTGATTGGCTTCTTATTTTAGGTACCCCTCTGGTGATGTAATAGTGAGCTAGTTTCACCAACAAATGGCTCTCCACCTAATATATCTGATCATGTGAAAACTGGCGTAACGAATTAAAGGAAAAAAAAAACATCCCCAATAATTTGATAGTTTTTTTTTCGTTTCTATTTCCCAATTTATATCTATGACAGCAGCAGTTTTATGGGGGAAATTTGGATAAAACTGTTGAATAACATACACTTGCTGTAAATATTATTGAGAAAAAATAGTTAACAGCTAATGTCATACGAAAAACCTTTTTCTATCAATAAACTAATTAATAAAAGTGTAGTTTTTTTTTAATTTCGAAGTAATACAGATTATAGTATGCATCACCTGGTTGTTTAAATCTGGACTTTTATTACTTGGTCTCATAGTATATTGACAAATAATGGAATACGTTTGTTATTATTACAATTATAAGACGCATTGAATCTTTGTAAAACCGAAACTAAGCTGTTAATCTTGACCAAATTTATCTGATGTGTAAGTTTATTATTTCTATGAATTCAATCAAATAAATGCCTAGACATGATATATTACAGGTCAGTTTCTTTGGACACCAAAAGCAAATTTAAGTCAAATTTGAATTATTAGTTTGTTTTGTTTAGTCTATTTGACAGCATATCAACTTCTTATGGGATATTTATTGCCGATGTTTTATTCATTATTGAATGTTTGATTAGAACAATAATTTCAAGGTTCTGTTGCATTTTTAAATTGCACTTTTTTCTATAATCATATCATTGTACAGTTATATGACATTAATTGTTATCTTATAATTCAAGTAATTTGAAGTCGGTTGTTTGGTTTCAAGTACTTAAAATTTGTAAAGAGCTACATGATTTCAAGTAACTATTTTCATTAATTAATTAAGTAATAATCATTATCTTTAGAAAAAAAACTTATTGATTAAACTATCGATTCTTAACACAAAACATTTACTCTGTTATATAGTATAATGAATTCTTCTCTAATACAAATAATCTAATGCAAATAATTTTCCAACAAATCTTTTTGAGCCATTGATAGTGAATCCACACAAGGTCATATTGGACATGAAGTTAATGGCAATAAAAGTCTGACTCTATACTCCCAAGGTCTAAATAGCAGTAACCTTACCACTACATTTAATTTAATATCATTTCCTTGTTACATTTTTTTTTTACAGAAGAGACGATCTTTCCATTATTTCAATGGAGGAAGTCGGCATATTCTAAGTACCATCGATAGAGCTTGAATAAGTAGCTTTGTTCAACGCTGATCAAATACTATTAAATTCATATTCTTTCTAAAGGATGTAATAGTAAAAAGAAAAAAATTAACATTCTAGGCAGTAATTACATTTGATTCAGAATCTATAAGGGTGTAAAAAACAACAAACAGAAAAACAAACAAAAAAGTTTCGTTTGTAATTCTATTATTTAAGTAAATTATGAATATGGAGTAAAAGAAAAGGGGCTGGGGGTGTTATTTGAGCTATGGGAAAATATAAGATGATTGTGTTATCATCTAACGTGATATCTTGGAAGTATGTATCTGTAATCTTAGCTTTCAGCAACCATTGCATTGTTTTCACACGTTTTTGTTTACCCCTCTTTTTTCAAGTCCTTCATCAATGATCACTGATAAACGAACAATAAACATCAAGCAACGAATAAACCAGAAATTTTTGTCGCGTTGGGAAAATCGCCATCATAAGATCTTGACATTTATGAATATCACCATGTTGTGCACACGTCGTTTCGCGTGGCAATGGTGATTCAAAAAGAGTCACAGGGAGGTGGAAATGACTCCAGGTGTTGGAGAATTTCAACGGGAAGGACTGTCGTCAAGCTCGATTTGATAAGGCAAGTGATGTGTGGTGATCGTCACTTGGCTGTTGAAAGTATCTTAAGTCTGCTGAACATAAGAAAATGACAGTAATTAAAAGATTATCACCGAAGATTTGGAAGGGCGAAAAATTTGCGCAATGTTTTCAAGAAGGCTGAATGTTGATCAGAAATAGTGCCGGATTCAGGTGTGTCAGGACATCATCAAGCGTCTTCAAACTGTACAAGATTTGCTTTGTTGGGTCATCGCTATTGATGCGACATCGATTTTTGAGTACTAACTGAAAGCGACCTACCAGTGTTTTCAATGGAAATCTCAAACGTTGGCGAGGCTGAAAAAAGCAAGTCCGTCAAAAGTTAAAGTCATATTCACCAGAGTTCTTTGATACAAGGGACGTAGTCCACGGCCATTTCTTACCACTGGATAAGAACAACAATCCACAAGTAGAGCCTTGGGCGTATACTTCAGTTGGTGCGTAAGAGGAGACGACATTTGTGGCAGAACAAATCCTGGCTTCTTCACCACAACTGGTCACCATCAAACGCCACACTGAGCATCCAGCAGTCCCATGCCGTACTCCAAAAAACTTCCAATTCAACTGATTTAGCTTTGTGTGATATTCTTTCTTTTCCTCAAAATGAATGAATTTCCCAAGGAAACATTCGAAAACGTAGGCAATCAAGAGGGCATAAACGTCAGTTTTGATTTTTATCCCAGATTAATTCTTCCAGCAATGCATAGAATTGCTGATGAGGATGGAAAGTACACTAGATTTGAGGGCCATTTTTTGAAAGGAAAACTATGTTGATTAATGTTTGGAATTGAAATAATTTGCTTGACACACCTGTTTCTTTTCTTTTCAGATATTTTCGCATAATGAATTGTTCAGTTCCCTAACAAATAATGTCAAGATGAAAAATTTACCTGGTCCCCGAAAATATTTGAAGATGGGACCCATTTGAGATTATGTACTCATTAGAAGCTCAAAAGAGATACATCACTTTTAGAAGCGGTGATAAATAACGTTCTGTCTATGAAAATAAAATCGAAAGTGCCCAGAAAATACAGACTTTTTATTGTTTCGATTGGAGAATCTTAATCTCAAATATATTCCTCATTCTAGCTTACTAACTGTTATTGGAAATCAAGCTTGCCGGACCGTTATTGAAGATATCTTTTGTTGCAACATGAGAAATTGCACAACAGTTTTATCCACCACATAAAACGTTGAGGTGCATTTGGTGTAACGATTATTCTCGTTGGAAAGAAAATCAGTCAACCGAGTTCAAATATCAGACTGTACTGTTTGCGTTTCATTTCGCGTTAATGCCCGAGGGAAAAGGATGAATCCATATGTCCTCTCTGTAGCCCATGTGGAAATACTAATGCAGGCTGGATTTTTTAAGACGACTACCGCAGCCAGTCAAATACAAGAAAAACGCTGAAGTCAAACCAGCTGAAAACCGCTTAAAATTGACCATGTATTGAGTTTATTGATTTCTATGGTCTATCAATCCGTCTAGGTCTATATCAATTGGTTAAGGAATTGAGTACATTGCAGATTTCTATTCATATTTTTATATAATTTAATTAACAGTATTCTTGTAACCCGTTAATTGATATTATGTATTCTTTCTTTATATAAATAATCTAAAATTAATTCTATTTTATCCATAGGTGGGACCCTAATTGGTACAACCAAAGTGAGTCAGACTGGATCTGGATGTAAAGGCAGTGAAGGGGTACTCCACACCAACAAGATTTGCAGAAGTGAAGCCTACTCGCGAAAGTTTGAATGGGTAAATATATACAACTCATAAAAAATTATACATCCCTTCCTTTAAATAGGTTAGGTGTTAAAATTTCATTAGATATCTTCTCTTCTTATAAAGTCAACATGTATAAGACACCATGGCTTAGACACGCAGCGAACGATTTCTTTTATAAAATGCTATCAGTAATTGTAAAGTATGGATTTGTCAGGATCCTTTACTGCGAAAAAAAAAACTCTAGTAGTAGAATGCAGGAAAAGCAGGATCGAAAATTAAAATTTTATTTGGTCGGAGATGGAGTGTGTTTTCTATCATGACGTGTTATTTCTTAGTTTTAATATCATATCAAACGACTTAGCTTATTTAATGCAAAAGCTATTCTTTTAGAGGAACAGTAGATGAGACAGGAAGATAAGGGAGTTCATACTTTCCCCAAAGTATTTGCACAAAAATGAATTTAAAAGAGCTTCTTGAGTTCGAACTTACAGACTTCGTGACGAAAGTTGTACGATTTATCCATTATACTTAGATGCCTCAGTTGGAACGGAACATTATTCTAGAATATATTATTGTCGACGAAAAACACTACTCCATTATTGAAAAAGACTGTTCCACTATTCATTCTGGGAGGCACCATCCGCTTGGTGTTGAGTGTAATATCAAACAATGATAAACTCTTGAAAATAGTTTTGCTCTGAATATGTTTTTTACCCATCCATCATTTGCTACCAGGTTTTATTTCTCCGATTATATTACATTCTCTTGTATAAGAAATGGTGCATCAATAAAGATGAGGCCATAGATGAACATTTTCCCTTTAATATCAAATAACTTTAAGTCGCTGCATTAATAATTTAAATCAAAATTCATCATTAAAACGGTTTCAGCTACGCCGTTTGGTTGTTAATAAATCTTATTTAGTGGACAGAGTTTTCCAATGTACCATTTTTATTATATTTCCTCCAAATACATTCAAATGAATTAAGATCCCAACTGTTCAGTGAACACTTTATTGGTTAGGTATGCATTAAGATGTATTATGAGATTATGAATGTGGAATTTCTTATTGATCCTGAAATATAAGTAAAAAAAGGCAGGTATTTTCTTTCAACATTGTATTTGTTACTAATTATGCATCTTCTCAATAATATGAAATAGTCAGTTTGTACATTATTTTTTGGTGATCACGGAATAATTTGGTGTATGGATCAGTTAATTTAGTTCAATAAAGTTATTCTAACTTTCCCTAAAGGTAGTTAATATATCTTCTTTGGAGGATTGGGCTTTCTATGTGACTTTTTCTTTTCAAGTTTTTATCATAATTTTTAGAAATATTTGATCAAGGTTTTTCACTTGCTATATTATTGATTTCACGTACCTTGCTTAAAGAAAAGCTTTAATCCTTTTTCTTGAAACAATATAAATCAGCGTCAGGAAAAAAGATTTCAACTTCACCGAATTAGGTTTTATTAATTGACTAAGAACATTAATTTGCATTTCAATAAGAACTTGTGCATTGATTGTTGATCAATGAAACCATTTCCTCTGGTCTTTCAAATTAGATGCAACCTTCTATAAATATGGCCTGTGAAATTCACTCACCTTCTTCATACATTTATCTTTATATGTTTCATTTGAATGATACGAAACAAAAGTTCCAGCATCCTCATCTTAGCCGATGAATGTTCTTGATTCATTTCTGAATATCATTTTAATCTATTTGATGCAGCCACTTAACAGAGACCTAAAACAAGGACAAAGGAGCAGCAACGTGGGCAACGATCTCCACTCCATCAAAACAACAGCAGCATCATCCACAATTAAGAGACTTACGACTGAATTACATTAAATGATGAAACCTAACCCCTGTACATCAACCAATAAGAAAGTATTTCCTGTATTCATCTAATAAGGAACTCGTCCCCTGCGCGTTACTGCTTACCTTTTTTATTTTTAGTATAACTCATGAAAAATATGACGGCAACAGATGTACAAGACTTATGCTCACTTGTCTGTACTATTGCACTCGCACCAAGTATTATTTTATATTGACCCTCGACTGAGCCATCAATCAAGAGATTCAGCTGTGTAAATAAGCGGAAGAACAGCGGAAGCAGGTGGAAGTTAGAAAATAATATAACCACGTCAGTTGGAGACAGGATGCCGAAATGAGAACCAGCTTGCAGACTGAGGGCTTTGCGGCTTTCTGTGACCCACTGTTGAGCAATCCAGCCAAGATGAGGAAGAAGTGGTGCAATGTCGAGGAAGAACTTGGGTCAATATAGCAGTCCATCCTAGTCTCCACTCATTTCTCACACACTACAAACATCGCCCTTTCGAAAATAATTGTGATAGATTTATATTTTTATAAAGAAGTGTATTCGTTCGTTATTGAAGTCGGCATTACCGGTTAATGATGTTTACGCAGGTAAGTGTATATTTGTATATGTACACGTGCAGCTGTATTATGGATATACAACAGTACGACAAGCTTTAGTTAATACAAACGGGGAAGGTGCAAATAAAAACAGAGGTGTTAAGCTTTAAATGTTGTATGCTTGTTTACATTGATAAAGTGTTCATGTTTCTAAACTGTGATTTTCACATAGTTTTAGGAGCAAATTTCTTCAGGAATAATAATTTTGTGAAAACGTCATAAAACATTTGATTTGAATAATCCTAAACTTATTATTTAACGGTTGTAGAATATCTGTTTCAGTGTTGCAAGGAAAGAGAAAATATGAATGTATAGACGATTTTTTTACATTTATTTTCAGTAGCCAAAAAATGAGAATGTCTGGTAATTACACCGCAAAAATAACTCAGCGTGTTACCAAAATATTGTACCATCACACATGTAAAATTGGTATGGTGCTCAGCTCCACGCGATTCTGAGTCATTTACATTCACATTTATTATAATTGAATAAACATATTAACTAGCTATACAGTTTGCTGTGCTTTATCTAAGATTTCGTCAAGTATTTTAGTATTTTAGTCATCTTTGTAAGATATCAAGAAATATACGCTATTTGTATTATAATGGCGGAGGGATTTCGTTTTATATATCTTGCCTTTCGGTTTAGTTAGAATGAGAACCTTTCGCTTAGTGCATGGGTTAGTTAGGTGCAACATTAATTTATGTGATCACGCGCGCGCGGAGAGGATTCAGTGATGTCAAAATAAAAATCCCACATAGAAATTGGGAAGAGGTTATGTGAGTGACGTCACACACCAGAAGCATAGGCCGAGGATTTTGGGGTTTCAGAAAAAGCAGAGAGTTGAGTTCCTGCCTCCGAACGAGAGAGGCGACATTGACAGCAGGGCGAGACCAGACGAATTTGTGCGCTACGGGCGCCGCGCGTTGGTTGGGTTGAGAGCTGACGATGTAAAAGGAGTCAGCATAAAAAGATTGTGTCTCACTCTTCTCATGTCGAAAAACCTTTAAACTCAAAAAGGTGAATAAAAGTTTCGTACCTGAACCAATTTCGTGAATGTCGTGTATTTCGGATTCCCTATGTCTATTCTACACATGCTTATATAATGTGTATGTTACATATTTATCGAAAAGTATCTACACCAGAACGAATCGGTTTTATATAATACACTATACAAGCAAATAACCACGCAACATTAAATGAAGACGTTTCCAAAGTTATTTGAAGTGTAATAAAAGTGTGAAACCTGCAACGCAATTTTAACATCATACCTTAACAAAAAAGTTTACTAATTTTCTCTGATTGATTTATTTCCAGTCAGTTATTTTCGATATTTAACACTAAACTCAACATTTGTGTTGGCTAATTTAAAACTATAGATTTGATACATTATTTGATAGATTTTAACGGCATGTCAACACGACTAAATTTATTTCATGCCCAGAAGTTAGGGAATAACCTTCATTGTACCATTATTGATTGACTGACTTATTTAAAGATATGGTAGATTATCAGGATAATTTTATGCCAAGAAGATATGGAATTGCGTTTATTGTACGTTTATTGATTTACTGATTGATTTTAAATGTCATTTCATTTTTAAGGTTATTTTATGTCTTGTTGATAGGGGGTAACATAAACTATATATTCAGATTTTACTGTTTTGCGTACTCGTTTCTTAAAAGTTATCATTTGGCATAAAGTCCAAATGAATAAAGATTTTTTAAGGAAATTTATTTTGCTCAGAGCTAACATATAAAAACGCAAAAGGTCAATATAAAATTGGGAGATACTTCATACTGCCAAGGTCACAAGAACTTGAATCTCGTCATCATATTCAGTTGTGTCATACCCAGGACATTGCTTGCTATTGGGGCGTCCTACCTCAACGCAGCGAATTTAATCAGCATATTCTTAGCCCCGCCGACATGGATGATAATATATTTGGTTTATGATAAACCATTATTAATAAGATAGTGTAAAAATATATCCAATTTTTTTATATTACAATTAATTCAATGCATATTTTGAACGATTACCTTGATCGCATTCCAACTGAATTTCTTTTGAATCCTAATATAGACTATATCGACAATCAGGATATGGCAAAAGAGAATTCAAAAAAATTCCCAGTTTTAAACACAGCTGGAATAAGTATAAGCAATAGATACAATTATTAGACTTGTCTAACTGTAGACCTTATTATATTCTCAGTATGATGCATCTGCTACGAAACATAGAGTCAAAAAAATATGAAAAATAATATCCAAATTGCAAATGACACAAATCAATAACAGAATGTTGGATTGAAGTGGGAATAATAACACCGAGTTGATAAACGCACGTTCGTACCACATAGTTAGAATTTTATCAACAAAAGTTAATAGTAATAAAAAATGAAATAGTAACGTTTCACATAAGACATGGAGTATGAGAAAATGTAGTTTTATGTAATAATTATCGACAGAGGAATTTCGTGGCAATGCCCTTTGGAAAGGTATGAATTCAGCTATGAGACAATAGAACAGCAGACTGAGTTCTTTAGATTTGGTAAGCCAACGTGTCAAGAAAGATAAAAACTTTGAGTTCAAACCAGCTGTCATCTGCTTGAAAAATCCTTTTGTTCAAATTCTGTGCGAGGAAAACGGTTTGATTAAATGCATAAAGTACATAATATACGTTTGTATTCAAACTTAATGGAGATATGTCACAACAGAAAAAAATTTAAAAAAATAAAATGGATAACAAGCGAACATTGATTTGGTATGTCCCGAAATTATATTAATTCAAAATAGTGTTTCTTTTAAAATGTATTTGCAAACATGTATGACGTACGAGGGCATTCGGAAATTTCATGAAAAATTGTTCATCAATACATTGAATATTAAAAGAAACCTGTCCATATATCCAATTTGGCAGGTTAAATATGTCCTGTATCTTTAAATTTGCTGACCTATAGTCTACGCTGTGTGCGAAAGAAAAACATCACAGCTGGTAATTTCGAAATCTGTTTTGTTGAGAGACGTTTAAAATGATAATTTTTATTAAAAAGATACAAACTCCTCATAGAAAAGTCATCTTTTGGTTATTTAATGCATTAGAATTATAATATTCCACAGAGTTTCGTTTAATAAAATTTCAACTTAGCGACAGTTAAGATCTTTATCACGTTTTATATTTTCCGGATAGTTAATGCAGACTAAACAATGACGACATAACACACACCCACTCATCCCCCCCACCACATTCGCACACCACTTATGTATAAATATGTAGGTTAATGCATTTTTGTATATATATATATATATATATATATATATATATATATATATATGTATATATATATATATATATATATATATAGAGAGAGAGAGAGAGAGAGATCGAAAGTCAGACGAAAATGAGAAAAAGATCTAGAGAAAGACAGAGGTGAAGAGAGAGGGAGAGTAAGAGAGGTATTTTTAGATAAAGCGTTCTCAATCATAGTTTTGAATAGAATTATCTTTCTCCTTCCTTATTTTTTTTTCAGTAGAATCATCGTGTCCCTTCTTCAACAACGACGGAAAGCACATCGGAAAGAAAAATGAAGACAAAACTCTTTCTTTGATTCCTTTCTATATATAGCAATCGCGTAACTCAACATGAAACTCTTTTATCGTTTATAGGAAACGTGGATCAAGTTCTTCCTAATTATAAATATACAGATATCATTTCGGGATTAGGGAAAGGCATGAATCCCCTTATGCACCCAGCTATTAGTTAAGAATACCACTCTTCTTCTTCTAAGGGATTGGTTTAGAATTAGATAACCTACAAAGGTTGATGTGCCATTAAGCCAATAATACAAACCTATAGAATTATGCAAAAATTGGAAAAAATTATAAATGTCTTTGACTACAGCAAATAAAACTGTACTCCTCACTAGGTGTAATTATGCTTTTAAACCATTGGTTATGAATTTGATTCTCACACGGAATTCATCAATCCTAGCATTGTGTTAAACTAGGGTCACCTTTGTGAAATCTACATTTTTTTTATTTAAAAAGAATTGATTAGTCTGACTATGAATTGAGTTGGTGTGGTATGTAATCTTACGTTCATTTGTGACACGTGTGATTGTAGAAATAAAGAAAGCCAATGCAAAGCGACAAGCAGAAAACTTTAAACCTGCAATACTATCAAACATATGCCCACACTCAAGAAACCGGTAGAGGAGAGAAAGTCAGAATCAATCTACGAATTGGGGAATGTACATATTTTATATATTTACATCATAGTTTATATTGACATAAATGCTCGAAGAAGACATTTCTAATCTGGTTAAACATTCATCACATAAAGCAGACAGAAGATAACATGATGAACAGACACTTGAATGTTGTCAATTTCTCATGCTTGCAGTCAGAAGCTTTTTTTTAAATCCACGCAAGTATATTCATTGCGAAAACAAACAAACAAACAAACAAAAAAAAAAAACGAACACCTGAAGCTCATTTGTAGCCTGTATACTAATTACCGACTTGTGATAATTTGCTTTTTCAAACTTTTTTATGCAACTCCACCTGATATGCTCTCAAAAAAGAATAGGTTCTCATGATGTGACTAAAATATTGAATATAAAAATACTAATGCTGAAAAAGTCAGAAAAACATATTAAACCAAATAAAAATTCGTTTCACACAAATGAGTACTGTACTCCAAGCTCACAGCAATGTAGATTTTTAAATTGTCTATATAATAATAGCAACACGCGAACATGTCTGTTTCTCGTCTATGATGATATAACTGTTTCTCGTTAAGAAGAAGCGAAAAATTCTAATAAAATTTCCTTTTTTATTTTCTTGATTTTAAGTATTTGAATCTCAAAATATTCAAACTCAGCTTAAAAGAATATGCCATAAAATTACCATCTAGACAAAGAATTGGTTGGTTCTCCAAGACAGACCTTTTAGAGTCATTTGGTCAAATATCAATCTTGCTATGTTGTATCATTTTTTTCGCATACCATCGCAAACATTTGGACAAACTAAAGGATATATTTAGTTTAATGTAGATCGTATTTTGGTTCATTTCAAATAAAATTATGTTCGTGGTTTTCTTCAGGAGTAATGACTGCTATGTTCATTTTATATGCAATTAAGTTTTCTGGGCGCTGGAATTTCCCGTCAGCGATATATTTCCAGGAGACATTGAAATTCTCGGGGGACTGCATAGTCATACTTTCTCTCCTTGGAACCCAGCTAAAAACGATTAATTCAAAACATGCATTCCAGCTAGGTTCTCACATTGTTGCAAGAATTCAAGAATAATCGTTGAGAGGGTGTAATGAACCCCTGCAGTGGATTTATGAATCCACAGCAAGGATTTTGACCGATAGAAATGGTGTAAGTTTTCACTTCTGACTAATATCAATCGGTATTAATTATCCAGAAGAACTGATGATACTGTTATTGTATTAAACAATGAGTGCTACTGCTTATATTTTGCCTGAAAATTCTGTCTTCGGACTGATTGATTTTTCCTCCTCCATCTTAGATATTTTGTTGAATGTATTTGGATAGTTTTAAGAGGATAGATTATATGTACTTATTTAATTTATTCAACCCCACCATTTAAATTTCATGTAAAATTATAAAAAAAAATCATTGTGATAGTAAATAGATTGAATGGCTGATAGAAATTAAAAATATGTACATAAAAATATGTATAAAAAATGTATATATATATATATATATATATATATATATATATATATATATATGATTTGTTATCAGATTTGGTGGTGTGAGAAATTTGAGCAATTGCTTCATTTTGTTTTGTTTTATTTTCTCATTGTATGCAGAATATCAGTTCAGAACAATTATAATTTCTCGATGATGGACAGCTTGTGATATTCAATGACAGATTAGAATAAAAGAAATTAAAAAAAAAACAAAAACTCAAATCAGACATGAAGAATGTGACTTTATTCTATAAGAAATAAGATGAATTTAAAGAAACATGAATTGGAAGCCTTAAAAAGTTTTGTGAGAAACTGTCATCAGAAAAGCTTTGAAAGCCATTTTGAATGTTTTCAGAAAACCTTATAAAAAACGCATTTACCTTCTGATTTCAGTATCACAGTAGAATAAGTATATACCAAACAAATGTTTATCAACTACTAATTTTCATTTAAAACGAATGTATAAGGATTTTATCCTTACTATTGAATATGATTGGACAAAAAGGTAATATCATTAGGTATAATTTCTTACGAAACTAAACACTATTAAAAATCTGTAACGACAAAGAACATTGCATAAACCCTTTTTATAATGGAGATTATTATGAACATATCAGTCTAAAAATACATCAACGTCACTGCTTCCTTCGTTATTCACGTCCCATTCTCCATCAATTTATTTCCATTTAAATCTCCATAACGAATAAAATTATATTACATTATCAGTACAATTGGCTTTATACGAGTATCATTAAAAAAGTTTCCAGACTTTTTTCCTATGGCCCATTTTATAGATAGTACACATATGAAACTCTATTCCCCTTCGAAGTAATCTCCTCCGGCTGCAATGCACTTATTGTACCGTTCAAACAACTTCTCCTAGGCCCCATGGAAGTCCTCTTGTGTGAGCGTGTCAATGACCTTCGTCACAGCATTTTTCATCTCCTCAGTTGTCTCATAACGACAGCCTCTGAGCTTAAGAAATAACCAAAAGTCACTGGGAGCAAGTTCTGCACTATACGGAAGGTGAGGAACTGTCTTGATGCCCATCTTGGTCAAATAGTCCGTGATAAGGATGGAGTTGTGGACTGGTGTATTGTCCTCGTGGAAATGGCACTGACTCGATTTGAAGAGTGCTGGCCTCTTCCGACTGAATCTCTTCCTGAACTCCCTTAAAACATCAACATATTAACGCTAACCCTAACCCTTTGGCCAATCAACTCTGGTGTATTGACTTCCTTACCCCTCTCATTACTTTCATCATCCCTCACAGACTCCCTGCCATTCTTGAATCTCTTATGCCACTCAAAAACTGATGCTTGATTCATGCGAGCTGGTTGAAAAGCATTCTGAAGTATTCCATATGTTTCTGTGGTATTTTTTCCAAGTTTAAAACAGAATTTTATTGCATATCGTTCTTCTAAAGTGTCCTCACGTCCAGATTGCATTTTTGAAATTCACCAGCTCTGACAATCAGGCTTTAGTAGGGTGTAATCCAATTGCTGCTGTAGCTGTTCATTTGAACGTGGAATCATAAAATGCGGTCAGTCATCTCATAAGATGTATAAAAATAACATACTGAATTTTCATGGGTCTACAACTATTTTAAATGCCTGTACAAAAAAGTCCGGAAAGTTATTGAAGCCACCATGTATATACTTCTATTTTCTTGGACTTACTTTAATAAATATATGGAACAACCACGATGAAAATTTATGAAGACATTTTTTAACAAAGAGGAAAAATTGTAATTTTATTATTTGGAGTCTAATTGAGTTGAATAGTTTAAATCGGTAAGTTAAGCAATGAAAGCCTAAAGTTATGGGTAGAGAAAGCGATTAAACTTTCTCTATTTCAAATGATTATTCCTTAATTATTTTTAAAAATAATCTGTTTTTGTTTTTTTTGTTTTTTTTGCTTTAGAATTATATTTGCATAAAATATGGCATGGATAATTTGTGTAATTGTTTTAACAAATTCAGATTTAATAAATAATTGATTGTCAATGATTTCTATTAATTTGTTGTATTCTCAAATAAAATCAAATATATACTTTAATGTAGAAATCTTTTTTAAATAAGACAGAAATGAGTGGAATCTCATTATATAACTTATTTTAGCTTTGTTAGTATTTTCAAGCAAATTTCGTATCTTATTACATAAAAAATTCAATACATTCAACCAATTTGTGTATATTTTTGAGAGCTTCTTTAATTTCATTTACTCATATTTCAAATATCCATATTCATATGCAGTGTTCTAAATTTATAAAAAGTTATGAAATCTAGTATTATAACTATGCTAGTGATAATGCACTGTCTTTTTATAAGAAATCCAAAAACCATGCTACATTAGGTTTGGAAGAAAATTAACTTTTTATAAAAGGAATCGAAAGGGAGTAATTATAGTTTACACAGGATATATATATATATATATATATATATATATATATATATATATATATATATATATATATATATATATATTAATCTACGTGTGTGTTCTGTGGAGGCGGAACACGCATGTGGTTGTATGCATGTACAACTTATAAAGAAAAAGACCGTGATATCATTTTTTTATTAGTTTTTTTCTGTTTATCTCGTGTATAAATGAATTTGATACATGTGTTTAAAGTGTTTTAGGAGCCTTTTATAAAAAGAAATTAGTTAGCTATATTTCAACACTTGCCCAACTATATTATTGCTTGAAAAATGTGTCTTAAAATTCACTTGTTTGTCATTGGCTGCTCAGCAATTACTTTATATATATATATATATATATATATATATATATATATATATATATATATATATATATATATATATATATATATATATATATATATGTTGGTGCTAGTGATACCATTACGAAATTATCAAGGGGGCTCGGTCTACACCTTTCAGATTCTAGCTCCATATATCAACATTTAAAAAAGCACGATTGCCTTAATGCTACGTATCGAAAGATTTTAGTTAATTATTGAAAAATACACCATACAGACAATAATATAAAAACAATAAAAATCTTAGAAGCTTTGTATAAATTTAAACAACCCACTATGAACAGAATGAACAACGAAACTATCGATATTTTAAAATGTTTAAAATAGATAGAATAATCCAGATTTTAAATAATAGAACACGTTTCTTTTTACTTCCCGTAATAAAAAAAATCTAAAAAAATATACTGCTCTTAGTATCATCTTGGTCATACACACAAGCCTCACTTTAGCGATCAAGACAAAATTAAAATAACAATTTAGTTAAAATACTAAACAGCTTTAATTTAGAAATCATCATCATCATCATCACCATCATCATCATCATCATGTCGCACTGGTTGAACGGATATCCCTGACCCTCTCTCGCCACTCCTCCCTATCGTTCATCGCCCCTGGCAGGTCTTCATGACAACATCCCGTATCCTCACATAGCTGCTGAAAGTATGTTCGTGCTGGTCATCCTGCTTTTGCACGGCCATGTGTGGGGGTCCATAAGAGTACATCTCTTATGAGTTCGTCCCTGCTTCTCCAGCAGTGTCCTGCATGTCTGGTTCGTCTAACTTGAATAGTTTTCGTGATAGGAGGCAGGTGGCCGTACAGTTGGTTTCTTGTGGGGTGTTGCCACCAGGACTTATTCAAGATTGCACACAGCATTCAATACACATTACCTTGATAATGGCACTGATAAAAATTGAACGTGCTCGGTATACCACGAACCATCTACAAATTCCAAGATTTTAGCATAAAAAGCACGAGAACTTTTAAAACGAAAAAGGAAAAATAAAAATAACTAGAATTAAATTTTATCTAATTAGATTTATATATATATATATATATATATATATATATATATATATATATATATATATAAAATGGCTGAAAATAGCAAGTACAGTCTTAGGTGGGTATTGATCTAGACAATATATATAACCTCGTCTAAATAGAGTACGCTTTAAATGTAAATGCCAAAAGGAGAGGACGATTTACCCGAGAAGTTTATTACTGGGAGTGTTAACAAGTTAGTCTGAACTTGTGTCGAAACATGGCAATATGACAGAGGTGAATCCTACACTGTGTTTTACATATTTCGCTGTATATTGCCATTTAAGAAAACAGTTCATAAAAATGTTCAATATTTCTCGTAGACATTTAATCCGAATTATTATGCACGGTCACTAACGCTTAGCTTCACCTTGCAGATAAAAACAAACAATATTCAATCAATTACAAAAGAATCGGTTATTCCGAATGGATGAATAGACGGCTATAAACAAGTATTCTTCATTGCATAGAAAATTGTTATGGAAAGAGAAGATCTTGATGTAACCCTGGTGACAAAATGGGCACCGAAAATTGTATAAAGTCTGGTATAGAAACCTGTAGTATATGTTTTCGTACACGTACATGCACACCTGGAGTATATGTTTTCGTACTCTCTCTCTCTCTCTCTCTCTTTCTCTCTCTCTCTCACACACACACACACACACACATCTATATATATATATATATATATATATATATATATATATATATAAAATCTATATCTACTCAAGCAATTTGTCAGTTTGGAAAAATATTGATTTTATTATAAGAAAGAAATATTTTTAGATATTATGTCAACTCTATCTGTGACTTTACGTCTTGCGTATACACGAGTTATATTGACCTTGTTTTTTTATTTATTTTTATGATTCCCTGGGAGATAGAGAAAGAAACTCCTAATAGTTGATAATTAGATTTTCAATTACGTTAACACCGTTTTAAATTTGACATTTGTAAATAAAACCAAGGAACATTTAATTGGAATGCATGCGTGTTGCAACGTCAGAGATCATTTTAAAATTGTGTTGATATTGTAAATAGGACCTCCTTCTAAATCATATAAAATCAATATTTAAAAAAAGACGACAAATTGCCGCGTGGATATAGGTGTTCCGTATGCTAAACAAACAAAAAAATCAGCGAAAAATATGCTGTTATTTTTTCAAACGTCATTCAGTTGGTTCAGGTGCGGCAAATATTCATGAATGATTTTATTATTAAATGAAGAGTCGCTCTAAAATATAAAAATCTTTTTTGTCATATGCTAGATTTTGTCATTCCTTGAGTTTCAAGAACTATGTTTTTAATAGAAACTCTCAGAGTATTTACTGAAGGCTACAAGTTTAAATATGAACTATTTATTTCTAGAATACTACACTATTATGAGAGAATAGTTACAGCGTGAATTGAAGGTTAAGTATAGAAACGTATTTTCTTTTCGTTCTAAAGAACAGACTGTATATATGTCTAGAGATCATGCTTTGATCCTTGCACCTCGAAACTTTTAACAACCTCGTGTTATTGGATGAATATACGACTATAAACAAGTATTCTTCATTGCGTTGAAAATTGTTAAGGCAAGAGAAAAGCTTGATATAACCCTGGTGACAAAATGGGCACCGAAGATTGCATAAAGTATTTCCTAATTCTTCAAAAATATAAACTATATCACAAATAATTATGTCTACGCGTTGCGGATGAAATACTTTACACAGATTAAACTGTCCCTCATGTAGTGTAAATGAATATAAGCCAGTTGCTATGGTAGTTCCATGTAACTAATTTGTATATATATATATATATATTCATAAACAACAAGTTACGATCATAGATCAGACCGCTATTCATAGATTTGAAGATTTCATTAAAAAAAAGGGAAATGGATCTTTAACTATCGTTTACCATTGTTATTTTGTCAACCTTTCAAACATGGCCAATTCAAGCAATCATTTCCACTGATCGTATGTGCAGAAATGTGAGAAGACTGTAGCTACCATTATCACTTGCCTTGACTCACTTGCACCCCACCGGTGACAGTTTAAAATATGTGTGGTATTTCTAATGCATCAAAAATTTGTATTTTTATAAAACTTCAAAAACAAGCGCATCTAATGAAATGGAATTTCAAGTAATGAAGCAAAAATAGCATCTAGGAAAACAAAACTTTTTTTCTTAGCTAAATTCTTTAAGGAAAAGTTTTTTCTAGTATTCTATATGAGATATTTTCTTTTTAAGGGTTTATGTACTCACTTTCACATATGTACTTCCATTCTGCACGGATTACTTTAATGCTGAAAAATATCTATCAGTTTAACGGAGTGTGAATAGTAATGGCAGATATGCAGAAGGAGGATTAAAAAATGGCAATAAAATATTATCAATAAAGACACGAATATAGAAACTACATCCTCCTCTATACGATTATATCTTCCCTTTTTTTCTGCTGTCACATCAGCCAAGTATCTAATTCAAAATTTCAATATATGCATAGAATTTGGTTGGGTTGTTAAAACTCGAGAGATGGCCAAGGGAACAACAAGTTAAACACTATTCTATAAATATTTATGGTTCAAATTTTAGGGTGTAAACATGGTTTTTATGCATAATGTGTAAGTATAGAATCTTGTAACACAAAAATTTGTTGATTTTAAAATAAATTAATGATGATTTTAATATCTATAAAACATGGTATTTGATAATCTGTAAATTTCATTTAAAATGAAATAATATCAATCAAATTATATTTGTTTTTTAATGATCTTAAATTATTGCCGTATTGTTGGAGAAGGCTTTCGTAAAATATGGCTATCGATGTAGGAAATGGACTCCAAATCAAATCTTGAATGAGACTTTTTTTTTTCACACAGTGCTACAACTCAATTATCACATGAGGTATGAGAACATTGCAGGGATAATGGGGATCTTTCACCTTAGTATCGCAACCGGTCTTGGCGAATAAAAGTTTTTAGTGCAAACCACTTGTAGACCTGGAGACGAGTGGACTCTCCTATTCTATTCATACACAAGACATACCATATGATTAGTGCTGTTACGACCAACATGTTACAGAAACAGTGAAGTTCTGAAGCACTCAATTTAACAGAATTATATTTACAATGATTATATTTAAAACAAATTATATCGATATTTTGCAAATGAAGAAAAGCACAAAGATACGGTAAATTGGTATCCCTAACAAAGTCACAAGACACTGATGATCTGGTATTTTTTAACAATACTATTTATTCAAAACATAAACGAATCATGAGACAAATGAGAAGGCATATTATGAAAGATTAAAGCAGATTTGAAATAGATAAAGCGTTAGCGTAGAACTTACAGAACTCAACAGAAATAATGGGATTTGAGATTTTCTAGTAACTAAATTAAACAAAATCTGAATATGCTTTTGATGAAAAAAGGACAATTTTTTTCTGAAATCACTATAAACCTTTTTTTTTTTTATTGGGAGCGATTTGAATGCATACAAATATATTTCCCAATTTATTGTTTCTTGCTTGATTATTACTCTGTTTCAGACTATCAAAATCACTTGGAGATATTTTATGATGAAAACAAAAGATAATCAAATCTCTCGCATAGAACAGTGTTACTATGTTTTGAATAATTTAATCGTTTACCTGAGTGTGAAAAACTAGTTTTTGTTTCACGAATTTCGCCCCGAACATGGAACCTGCCATTTATTTCCATGGAAACTACAATAGATAAAAAGAGCGCAATAACAACATCAATAGAACGTGTTTTTGGACACAAAATATTTTCTCATCGACATCAATATTTGCTTATGAATTTAACCAGCGATCAAAAAGGATATACATAACCCGTTAATAAGAGTGTAACTCGAGAAGGCTAATCTCCATTTTTTTCTATGTTATTTCAAAACAGCAGAGGCAGATGTATGTCGTATGGCAGTAGAAACTAAACCTTTCTTTCAACAACTATTGAAAGCCTTACAAGATGTAATATAGCCATGATACGAATAATACGAATGCGTAAAATATACGGATACGTAAAACTTTCACACGCATAGGAATCCGAAAAACACGAAACATTGACGACTCTCTTGGTTCAGGTACGAAACTTTTATTACCTTCTTGACATTTAGGTTTTCAACACGAGCAGAGAGATACACAATTTTTACTATGCTGACTGTTAGTCCAGCGTCAGCTCTCAACTCACTGACCCAACCAACGCGCGAAAACCCCGCAGCAAACAACTGGACTCGTCTAGGTTCAAATCTCAACTAACTGCTTTTTTCAAAATACCCAAGAATCCCAGCCCATCGCTTCCGGACATGACGTCATTCACACTCCCAATCCCATTTTCCTATCCGGAGTTTTTATTATGACATCTGTGATTGTCACACCCTCCCCACGCGAGAATGAACACCTGCGCTCAATGTGTGCCCCTACCCGTGCACTAAGCTGAAAGGTTCTCAGCCTAACTAAACCGAAAGATGAGATATAACCAACGAAAAAGGATAATATAAAAAAAATCCTTCCGCAATTATATAACAAACAGAGTGATAAAATTAGGGAGATATGAATGCTGATCTGTCATTTAATTTCTCCTTGCAAAAACATCACACCCACTGCTATTTGCAGAATCTTCCTTAAGGTCTTTGCAGACGACAAAGTTGCGGCAATGATCTGAGTAACTAGCCACTTTCAATATTTCTGTGAGCACATAGACTGAAAAGTGAATAGACCAGTTAAGTTGAACAGAATAAAGATCGTTGCAGTATAGTCACCGATCACTGCATTGTTGGTGAAAATAATTCACACATTGTTCAGTTGATGAGGGGAAAAGGGAAGAATAAAGTTTGTCTCAAATTTTGGGCCCGCCCCTCTTTGTTCCACTCATTCAGTTGCTGAGTCTGGGGATATAAGTGGAAACGAATGACGGAATCAATATGCACAGCAGATTCATCGATAATTGTTCTTGTAAGAACCAGCTCTTCTCAGATCTTTGTGCGCTTCTTTTTTACTCATTCCATTCTACGGCTTGTTTTGCTCGTGTCTCCAGTAATAAAAAAGACCGAATCAACAAATCCAGCTTCTTTTATTAGGATCCTCAGGATACAGAACTTAAATCCGGTATACCTAGATGACATGCCCACTAGCTTTTGTGACGATATAGATAAATAATGGAATCCGAGGATTTCCCAAACATGTCATTGACTGCCACATTCCACCCTGTCATGTTATATATTTCGCTCTTAAGACACTATTTTGATCAATGTAATCGCTTTTTCAGCTCCTGCCTTAAAGAAAGAAATAATCTATTCGCAACACTTGACCACAAGTGTACAATGTTACAATGGATTACGGACGCATCATTTTCCTGACAAGGACACAGTAATCTCTTCAATAAAAACTGTTTTGCTTTTAATATTCTGGGTCACATTTGGCGAATGTGCCATTCAGTCATTTTGTTGCTGAGAAAAATGCGTAGGTTTTCGTGTTGACTATGTGTTATAATAATGTTTTGTAGCTGATTACATGTTCTATCCAACATTGCTATTGTACAATATACATCTAGAGAAATAAATAAAAGGCATAATTTTCAGAAAGTGTGTCGTATGAAGTTATAACATTATAAAAGAGAGATGGAACATGAGTACCTGTATCCGATAAAAATGAAGAGATCTTCGATGTTTTAAAACATTAAAAATGAATAATTTATTCAGATTGCTTTTTAGAGCAAACAAGCATATAATGAATTATTATCTTTTATCCAAAATTTTTTACTTAGTGTCATAGAATTATAGCTGGCGTTATTTCAAAGAAAAACAACTGATATTAAGCAATTTAAGTTTTTTTTTTAAATAGCAAGTATTGCAGCGCAGTGTGTTTGATAAAAAATATTCAATATGGATTCTAATTTTAGTCCTGCAACGAATTCTTTCGGATCTACAGATGTAGGAAAACGATCGCATTAAAACAGTCTTCTGAAATAAATCGAGTTCGAGACGAATCGAGAGAATAATGCTTATTTATTACCAATTTCCACTGTAAATTATAGAAACTTGGAGGTGTAGTATCTGTGTAGTTGCTATGAAAACGCATCTATATTAAGATATCATGAATACTACAAAAATATTAATGAGTAACATAAAAATGTTGTCATGCGTTATTACGATACCATCAGGGATTGGAAAGTAATGTCTGATAAATTTAGCATTATAATGGATAGATCATATTTGAAAACTGTTATGCAAAAATAATGACTCTACATTGTTCCAAGGCATAAATTATTACTTCCCAATCTTTTTTTGCCAAAATAGAAATAGAGAATACTGTGAAGTGCACCAACTTAATCAAAATGTTTAGAATGAAGGTTAAGAAACTTGTAATAATTTCATCATTTTGGTTAGGGATTTCTTGGGTAAATACAAGGCCTAAAGTTATGTTTAACTGGTTTAGGCTCATGTTAAGAGGTAAACAGACAGCCAGATATTCATAAAAGTTCATAGCCATGATGCTAATATTGATAAATAGAAGAAAAGTAATTGGCAGAAAAACAGAAAAATAAAGCGAGCAACCTCCACTCATATACTTGACTTTTAAGTTACTACTGATAAACTTATGACCAAAATATAATTGCAGATTATATTTGGAGACTTATTTGTAAAATTCCTTCACATCCGTCACAAATCTCTAAAATAACTTCTTAATATTTCTGTTCGATTTTTTATTGAGATTTAGTAAAAAAAATACATTTTTGATTAATAGGAAGTTTAATTAAAAAATCACGTAAATCAAAATGAGTAAATTTGCCCGATTTTTTTTTTTTTTATGGAGAAGATGGTTCAATCTATAAATTCTATTATGCTGGACAGGAAAAGCAAAGATTGAAGAGAATAATATAAATTTTCAGTACTGCTACATGATCAATAAAAATATAACAGATACTTTCACGCAACAGGTTTTGTCTTACATTGTGTAATTATTTAAAATCTATTTAATTTATCAAAATGAAATTCATGCATTTATAATTTGGTTAATGAAATTAATAGTTCCAATCTCTCAGTTGTATTGTTCAAATTTTCGCCATTCAATTGTTCCCTAAGTTTCAATTTAATCCGTAAAAAGAAATAAAACAAGAAAAGAAAACAAACAAATAAACAAATGAAAACATAAACAGAAAAAAATTCTAACTTAATTCTTTCTCGGATAAATGTTCTCATTTAAACAGTTAATTGGAAGATTTTCACATAAATACAGTATGATGTTTTTTTTTTCTTGTTTTTTATTCATTGAAATTTACTCAGGATCAAAAGGTGCAGTCATTAAGATCTTTTGTTTTTCATTAAAAAAATACTGCACCCCACAAACACTTTGCTCGAATCCAGTTCCCGTGGTTTCAGGTTAACTATGAAATTAAATTTGGCAATAGTAAATACATTTTAAGAAATAAAATCCTTTTCATATTAAAAGCCATGACTCCTTTCTTACTCTAACTCTATGTTGATTCCAGTACGTGTATTGCAGGATGGAAATTGTTAGAAATCAAATTATTCATGATCATAACATTTAGCGACGTCTTTTAGGAAGTAGATTCGATTAAAGGATTGGTTCGATGGTAACTAATAACATCTTAAACGGTAATAATAGATTATAGTCAATGCAAAGTGATAATAAAACTGAAAAGATATACATTTTCAGCCCAATAATGTTGCCATCAATAAAATTTTGTAAAATGAATAGATAAATAAATGAGAAAATTCAAAACCCGTCCTGTGCAAAGTGTTATTGAAGCATATTTATTCTTTCAAAACATAGATATTCTCTCTTTGCCAAAAAGGTAGAGCTGTACTTTTTATTCAACAAAATTGTCATTGAAAAAGAAACAACTGGAATATACGGGAATCTACTGAGCTCTATAACAATAAAACTTTAAAAAATGATATTAGATTTGAAAATCATAAAATTATTTACGTTTCTATTTTGATCATTCGTGTATTCATGAAAAAAATGACAAATGGTTGCAGATTATTCCGATCAATAAAGCAATTTGGGGGGAATTGTATATATTAATAAACTATTTCGAACATGTCGGCCAATGAGAATTTCAAAATTGTATTAAAATGGTTGATACCATTTTTAGAAAATGTTAATCGAAATGTTCTAATCTATTGTTTATCTAGTGTGCTAATAGCATCAATATAATTACGTTTTCTTTAACTTCAGCAATATTCTAAAAATACTTTTGCCTATGGAAATTAAAACAGGCTTTATTTTACATGTATTTCTTTCTTTCATTAGATTGAAAATTCATGGCGATATGTTTATTTACAATTTCATCAAAACATTATTTTGTAGCTTAAGATTTTATTTTTTAATTAAGTCAGAGTAAATGTTAAGTATATGAAGTTAGGAGTACATGATAAGTTAATAAAACGCACTTCATTTTGTAAATTTTACATTTGGCTTCAAGACTTACTCATTTTTTCTTGTGCAGTCAATTATTGTAGATTATTAAACACATCGAAAGTGTAAAGGTTTAATAATAAATATTCATCAATCAGACAATATAACACATTACGTCTGAAATGAAGTTAATATCAACAATATCAAAATAAGATACAGAATGATTCATAATTTGATACCTATATTCAACATGTTCTTATTGTTCGATATTTACCGATGGTAGAACCAGATGTCCCACCAGTGTAAATATAAAACTACAAACATTTCCCTAAGTAACGGTTATCTTAGGTGGTATTCAAACAAATCTTTACTATATTATGTTTAATTAATTTACAAAGTGATTTCAGGACTAACCTGTGTAAACATGCCGGCAGAGATGTGCTGGTGTAAGTGGCTCACGTATGTTGAATCACATTTGCATAAGGGTAGTGAAATTATCGGTAAACAGATACCCAGAGCGTAACGGTAAGTCTTACTCTTGAAGCCAGAAGAGATTGAGTCAATCATAGTGAGCGGCCAGCGGACACCACCCAGTGGGGTGCAGTAACCCACAACAGTCTTCAGTCTCAAGGTTTTAGTGGGGTCTTCAGTTTCCAGCCTATAATTTTGGAGTCTCAGAGTAGTTGTAGTTGGCCAAGGGGCCTCTTCTTGAATATCTGTTTAGAATGTCTCGTCAAAGAAGCATAAGTGCTATGTGAAGCCCTGAATATGAATATGGCACAAGCCGGCTATCTATAATATAAGGGTCATTATAGCAGTTTCCAAATCTTTCAAGTCCCCCGTGTGTCTTCGTCTCCCTGTCTCTGCCTTTGTCTCACACTTACATCAGTTTTGATCAACTTTCCAGAGAAATAAAGAGATGTATATTTTTGTAAACAAGTGTTATGTTTATTCCTTTATTTTATTTTTTTCTTGCATCATGAACTACAAAATTATCGTTATATATTTCTCCATTTTTGAGATACACTCCTGTTAGTTAAGTGCGCAGAATATGCATGCAGGAGTGGTCATAGCCTTTTATTAAATCACACTATCATAGCCTCGTACCAGGCCTTTTTTACATGTGTAGAAATAGATTAAAGTATGTTAATGCTAACCTTAGAATATGTAAGTATGTACAACTGTCAATACTAATAACTTTTGAAACATAAATACTTGCAGGGGGTTTCATTAAAAAAAACGCAATTCTGAGAATAAAGGTGTAGTAATTTGTTAATACATTACGTAAGGTTAGATATTTACAGAATGGAACAGGTTGAGCACACGAAATTTACAACCACTAATTTCTTGTTGTTGATATTACAGGGTTATCAATGAATTAAACAAAATAATATATATATATATATATATATATATATATATATATATATATATATATATATATATATATATATATATATATATATATATATATATATATATATATATATATATATATATATATATATATATATATATATATATATATATATATATATAATATATATATATATATATATTTGAGATTTATGATTCTCACTAGCGCATTTGGTAAGTTATTGGAGGAACAAATACTGTAGTATTACTACATAGAGGTGCCCGTGGTGTTATGGTTATCGTCGTAGGAAATGAACACGGCGTCACGAGTTCAAATTCTGGTCGAGGCTGATTGCATTTTCATTGCATTTCACATAGCACTAACACCCTTGGGAAAGGTATGAATCTAAAAATTCTCCCTCCGGCTATGGGTAAATAGTAGGGCAGACTAGGTTCTTCAGCCTTGGTGCGGCAACTAGTCTAGGAGAAGGAAAATTCTGAATTTAAACCTGCTATAATTCGCTTAAAAATTCACCTTGTGTCACATCCTGCCCGAGCGGAGGGGTTGGTAAATATGGATTACTACATAGAGTAAGTAAGTAAAGTTAGCGACCATAGTCGAGGGTGACCCGAAGGCTCCCTTTTCGATAGCTACTACACCAAAGTGTAGGGGAGGGCGCTACTCCATTCCCTGGATTGCTCCACTTTACCCTTGAACCGTACCTTATAATGCTGAGTATTAAGCAAGGTGGTATCAAGTTCCATTTTTAAAGTCTTTGGTATGACTCGACCTGGGATTGAACCCAGGTCTCCCGGGCCATTGGCGAACACTCTAACCGCTGGGCCAATGTCCCGGTTTAACTCAATATTAATAATAGAGCTTCTCTACATAAAAAAGATATATATATATATATATATATATATATATATATATATATATATATATATATTATATATATATATATATATATATATATATATATATATATATATATATATATATATATATATATATATATATATATATATATATATATATATATATATATATATATATATATATATATATATATATATATATATATATATATATATATATATATATATATATATATATATATATATATATATTTCGCCGTAGACAAATACTACGATGGAATATATATATATATATATATATATATATATATATATATATATATATATATAATGTTAATATAATATTGATTGATAATATAATAATGTAAATAGAAAGTCTTCCTTAATGCTAGAAGAGTATATATATATCATCATCATCATCATATCGCGGTGGTAGCACGGATATCCCTGACCCTCTCTCGCCACTCCTCCCTATCGTTCATCGCCCTAGGTAGGTCTTCAGGACAACAGCCTGTATCCTCACATAGCTGCTGAATGTATGTTCGAGCTGGTCATCCTGCTTTTGCGCGGCCATGTGTGGGGATCCATAAGAGTACATCTCTTATGAGTTCATTTCTGCTTCTCCAGCAGTGTCCTGCATGTCTGGTTCGTCTAACTTGAATAGTTTTCGTGATAGGGGGCAGGTGGCCGTACAGTTGGTGTCTTGTGGGGTGCTGCTGCCAGGACTTGTTCAGGATTGCACGCAGCGTTCTTGTGTAATTGCCATCCAGTTTCTTCTCCAGCCGTTTTGTTAGCGTCCATGTAGTGCATCCATATAGCAGTATCGATGTGACCGCTGCCTGGAAGAATCTGCGTTTCATTTTATCGGTTAGGTCTGATTTCCATATAATCGATAGCCTATTGATAGCTGTCCATGCTTTCGTTAGCTTCGTTTCGATGTCCTTTTCGGTTGATTCGACGCTGCTTCTAGGTACGTGAATTTGTCTACTTGTTTAAGTGGGGTTCCTTCTAGAGTGGAGATGTCCCCCATTTGGTTATAGCACATATATTCCGTTTTGTGTGCATTAACATAGAGGCCTATGCTTGCTGCTGCTCGTTCCAAACTATGCAGAAGAGTTTCAGCTTGGTCAGGTGTATTTGCCAGTATCGCTATGTCATCGGCGTAGTCGGCGTCGGTAATTGTTGTTGCGGGGTATCTTCTGCTTCTTTTCTTCGTCAGTTCGAAGCCATTCTCTCTGATTTTGTCAATCGATGTTCTAAGTACGTAGTCTAGACAAATGATAAAGAGGTACGGGTCCAGCGTGTCCCCTTGTAGTACTCCTGCTACAATGTTAAAATATTCTGTGTCTCCATCTTGTGATCGTGCTTTTACTTTAGTGTTTCTATAGAGAATCGTTATTGCCGCTACGGTTTCTTTAGGTATGCCGTACGCTAGTAGGATTTGTTCCCTCTTTCCTCTGTGAATGGAGTCGAAAGCCTTGGTAAAGTCGACAAATATTAATGTCGCTTGTAGGTTCTTCTTCAAGGATTCTCCGGATGGTTAATATTTGTGAGGTCGTGGATCTATTTCTTCGGAAGCCATTTTGGTTTTTTCTAAGTATGATGTCGATTTTCGGTTCTATTCGGTTTCGTAGTAGGGCATTGTAGATTTTGGCAGCTATGGATGTAAGTGTTATGCCTCGGTAGTTTTTGGCTAATCCGAGGTCCCCCTTTTTAGGGAGGTGGAGTATGCATCCCTTCATCCATCTATCTATCGGATTTTGATTATATACTGCGTTGCAATGGCGGAGCAGTATGTCGTCGAATTGTCTGGTCTTCCATACTTCCGGTGGAATTTCGTCCAGCCCTGCAGCTTTCCTATTTTTAATTTTTCTGAGAATCGAGTCGAGTTCTTCTTGTGTGAACGGTCCTAGTTTAATGTCTAATTGTTTGCTAATTATCCTGGTGATTGGTTCATGCGTTATTTTTGGTGGGTTTCCAAGTAAGTTTTCGAAGTGCTGTTTCCACAGTTTTATTCTTTCTTGTTGGTTTGCAGCTTTAAGTTTTGCTTTGGCTGTGGTCTTTCTTCTGCTCACTTCGTTTATTGTTTGCCATGCTATCCTAGATTGCCTATCTTCCACAGAGTCTCTGATATTATTTATCTGATTTGAATGTATTCTGTCTGTTCCTTTATATATATGCCTGCTAATTGATATTGTGCCGTTTTTAGTTTTAAGGTATTTGTGTTTGTTGGGTTTTTTCGATAATTTTTGGAGGCTGTTTTCACTAGTGCACGTTTTTCTCTCACAGCTAAAGTTTCTCATGGGATTCTATATTTAGTTTTAAGTTTTGTTGGAATGTATTTTGCTGCTGCCTCGAGGTGTGCATTGACGAAGTTTTCATATTCGTCGTTTGGTGTACTTGTTTCCGTCTTTTCTTGTAGTGTTTCGAATCTGTTTCTTAATTCTAATACGTATTTATCTCTTATATCTTTGTTGTTTAATTGGGCCCAGTCATAGTGTTTGGTGGTCGTTGTTCGTTTGGCGTTCTTTCGTAGGCTTAACCGTATTTTCGCCGTGACTATTCGGTGGTCGGTGGACACACCCTCAAAAGAGGAGTATGCCTCACAATTCAATGCACTATTTTTCCATTTCTTGTTTATAAAGACGTAGTCTATCTGAGCTTTAGTATTGTTTGCGTACGTGTATGTCCATAGTTTGCCCTCTCTTTTTTGGTAGTTTGTATTGAGGCATGCTAATCTATTTTCTATCATGAAATCTGTTAGATGTTGCCCATTCCTATTTGACGTGTTGTGGAGACTGTATTTATTGTTTCAGTTTTTCCCGATTTGGGCATTCATGTCTCCACCAATGACTAACATGTTGTGTTTCGGGATGCTACGCACTAATGAGGATAACCCATCGTAGAAGGCGACTTGTTCGTTTTCTTCACTAACATTGGTGGGGCTGTAGCATGAGATGATTGTTGCTCTGGGGTTTCCGTTGAATGTAGCTGCCATCATTCTAGGCAGTATTTTCTCAACGCTATTAAGCGTTTTTAATGCTCTAGGTCCTATAAGTTATCCTACCCCTCGTACTGCGGCGTTGACAGAGTTTTTCCATGCGGATACAGTGGCGAGCGACCAGCCATTGCCAGTTTCGTGATATATATATATATATATATATATATATATATATATATATATATATATACATATACAGTGGCGACCGACCAGCCATTGCCAGTTTCGTGATATATATATATATATATACATATATATATACCTGACCAAGCCGAAACACTTCTACATAGTTTGGAACGAGCAGCAGCAAGCATAGGCCTCTATGTTAATGCACACAAAAAGGAATATATGTGCTATAACCAAACGGGGGACATCTCCACTCTAGAAGGAACCCCACTTAAACTAGTAGACAAATTCACGTACCGAGGAAGCAGCGTCGAATCAACCGAAAAGGACATCGAAACGAGGTTAACGAAAGCATGGACAGCTATCAATAGGCTATCGATTATATGGAAATCAGACCTAACCGATAAAATGAAACGCAGTTTCTTCCAGGCAGTGGTCACATCAATACTGCTATATGGATGCACTACATGGACGCTAACAAAACGGCTGGAGAAGAAGCTAGATGGCAATTACACAAGAATGCTGCGTGCAATCCTGAACAAGTCCTGGCAGCAACACCCCACAAGACACCAACTGTACGGCCACCTGCCCCCTATCACGAAAACTATTCAAGTTAGACGAACCAGACATGCAGGACACTGCTGGAGAAGCAGAGATGAACTCATAAGAGATGTACTCTTATGGATCCCAACACATGGCCGCGCAAAAGCAGGACGACCAGCTCGGACGTACATTCAGCAGCTATGTGAGGATACAGGATGTTGTCCTGAAGACCTACCTAGGGCGATGAACGATAGGGAGGAGTGGCGAGAGAGGGTCAGGGATATCCGTGCTACCAGCGCGATATGATGATGATGATATATATATATATATATATATATATATATATATATATATATATATATATCACAGATAGAATTGTGGAGATACAAAGTAAAGAGGGCACAATTCACTCCTCCTGAAATGAGGAAATGGCATTCTGCACTGCTTGTCATTTATGTTGCAAACACCAATTTGACAATTTCACAGTGTTTGGGAATCATTCCGAGGTAGAAAGATTGGTTGAGGCGATTAGGAAATAGGGCAGTTCAAAATCAAACCTCTGAACATTTTTTAAAAAGAACACCCAAAATTCTGGGTAATATATATACCATAGCTGACCACAAATCAAGCCAGTCGATGAAAACCCTCACCTTAGGTCCCTCACCTTAGGTGTGAGAGTTTCTGACTTTCTGATTAGACGATTAGTGCATAAAGATAATTGTTATTTATCTTATAAGATGTGAAAGGACCAGGGAAACAAAGTATCGTTTCCAATCGAATATGTGTTGTTGTGTTTTTTTTCTAACATCATAGAAAATCATTAGGGTCATATGATGGACTCATATGGGCCTGCTGGTTTTTCTGTCTCTAGAAAGTATACCAATAGTGATGAAAACGAAATATCCAGTCCACATCAAGGTCTTTTGAGTGGTAACGAACAACGTTGACGATATGTCCCCATTCATACTTTCAATGACTCCAAACATAAAGGAGGCAGTCTCAGCGGCTTAATGTCTTAAGCGCTGAATTGCGGATAACGAAGCAGGTAAGTTTGAACCCCTATTGCGCTTTTACACCTGTATTCAGACTAATAACTTTGGAAAAGATACAAACACTTATCATTTAAGCAATAGGTTAAATTCTAATGCTTTTGTTCTTTTACAAGGATGATTTGGCATTAAATAATACCTGAAGTTTAAAAAACAATTAAACAGAGAAAAAAATCAACTAATAAACACGGAGAACTATTACATGTACATGGGGGAGGTACAGCTATTGGAAGATTCTTTATGTAGCAAATATAGTTTGTGCTATGCTACACAAGCAGGAGAAGTTAGCCTTGGCTGTGAGTTTTCTACAATCACATCACCTCAGATTTCAAACGACTTGATTATTGTGTGTGGGATACGTTTGAGTGAACGACGAGAAAACTCTGTGAAACACTGAGGATAAACTAAAAGAAATGATTACGACAGCATTTTCCAATTTAAACTAGGAAACCAACGAAAACTCTTGCTGGATTTTCAAAAATCAACTGGGGTCCACCTTCCAAACCAATGGCGATTTCCTGGAATGAATTTACTCTTGAGCATTTCAAGATATTTTTGGTAATTTTCGTAAATATATTTGATAAAGTAAAATATCAGTACAATTTTCATATTTCTTCGTAATTTAAACGAAAATTTACCATTATAACCTTGTATATAAGGAGAAAATGAAATATAGGATGATTTCCGAATTATTTACTTGTTTTTTTGTTCACGATGTAAAACTGATTGCTGCAAGAGATTTATCACCATATATCTATCATAATCAGAGATATCAGTTGAATTATAAAACTAAAAGTCATCAATTATTTTGAGTAATTAAATCTTCACTTGTGTATCAAGTGAATACGAATAATTGAATCCTGATGTCTGAATTATTGTTTATTCAAATTTAATTCAAGTGCGTGTTAACTTTGAAGAAGTTGAGAACTATTTTTATTTATAAAATGTACATTAATATTGTATACTTAATAATAATAATAATAATAGTAATAATAATACGATGTGTGTGTGTGTGTGTGTGTGTGTGTGTGTGTGTGTGTGTGTGTGTGTGTGTGTGTGTGTGTGTAAAATAGAATATGAATGATTGTTTTCAAATGAATATATGATGACGTAAATAATTGTATTAGACAGCTAACATAATAACGTGTGCTTTGTTCTTGACACTTTAAGACTACCAGAACATGTGTGTAAATTTATCATCTACATTTACCTCAAAAGTGATTCTTCGTTGATACAAAGGTGAATATGAACATTGACAAGAATCCTGTCTAAACTTAAATATCACAAAGTCAATTTGGCACAATGTCATTGTTTAATTTATCCATCAATCTATGTGTCCCAGTTTTGTTAATTATATTGACATACTTATAAAACGATCCCAACCCGGTGTGATTAGCTTTTGTAAGCCCACTTTATCTGAAGAAGAAAATCAAATATTAGCTTGTAAGTTTAACTGGTCATTACTATCAAGTGATTACTTGGAAACTTATAACCGTTTTCTGTAGCAAAAAAGATTAAATAACCTTTCAAGATTTGACATACCTCACAACCAAGAATACATGCAACTCAAATCTATTTATGTTTCTATCTCAGTTTGGTTCTTAATTCATGTATCAATTGAACATTTCCACCTGCCTTTAAGAAAACAAGGAACATTTTTATTTAGAATTCTTTTTATTCTACGATGCTTCAGTTATATTTTATATACAGTTATTATTAAGATATGCTCATAGTGTAATGGCTATTTTCGATGGAAATATATACATCGAACTGAGTTCAAAACCAGGACGATGCTTTTTATATTTCACATTGCACTAATCCACTTAAGAAAAATATGAATCTATTATCCCTCCAACCATGGAAAAATGGTTGAGTCGATTGGGCTTTTTAAAATCTATATTGTAACCAGGAGAATGAAAACTTGGAATCCAACCCTGTTAAACTACGCTTAAAAATTGACATTATGTCAAAATTGATTGTTGTAGGATGAGTCGCTTTTACATATTTTGAAGTTCTTAAGTTTTGATGAACCTTGTCATTGCTTCAACACACTGAATTTTCTCTCGTTTAATTTTGGCTTTTCCCCTAAAATTATATATAAGACATACACAAAACTGATCAAGCTATTTCGGTATTTGCTAATTTTCAAGTGTGCACATATAAAATATCTTTCAGGTGCGTCCATTTAAAGTACCTTGATTCTGGAAAGATCATTTTTTAAATGTACGCATGTATGAAATATAAAAAGAAAAAAATCGCCATTTAAAATACGGTAATTATATTAATGTTTGTTTAAAAAATTGCACAAGTATAATATCTGTAAAGTACACTGATTCTTATATATTTTTTACGAAGTGAACCGAAATTAATTAAATGTAATCTAAAGATTAACATAACATGATGTTTCTGTCAGTGCAGTGAATATTTCAGAATGACTTTTTGCCAATTATAAATGCAGGTAGAGAAATATGATGCATATCCACGAAAATTATAATTTTTCTCTGTCCTCTTTTAGATGTATCAAGAAAATTATCCACGGTAGTTTCCAGTCAGACATTTGGAAGATAAAGGCATGACAGGTTCGGATCACTAAAAGCCGATCTTAGTGACTCGAGGAAACTCATTTCCATTAATGTTAATTCGCGTTTCGGATTATAAATTACTGTTGGTGATACACAATATGTTCACGTTGTTTGATTGTTTAGGAGACAAAAAATACCAAATCATACTTTAGATACCATATCTTCCAGATGAGACGCAAATGACCATATCTTCTTGAAGAGACAAAGATCAAAGCAAAAATCAGCATAAACGTGACCATTTTGGTCGATATGAGGGTCATACCCGGAAGCAATCTATGAAAATTTATCATGGATAAAAAGCTTACCCAATGTAATTGGTATATCAACTGCCTCTGCACAAGTCAACAATTTTTGCTAGCCATGGAACTTAGGACAGAATTTGTGGAACATTTCGAAAAAAATGTACAAAACTAAAATTTGTGTATTGAGCAGGAATCTTTATATCTTAATACATTCGTTATTCCTTATTTTGGTAGGATGTATACATTTAAAATAAAGCAACCTGCTTATATCACAAAGTTTGTTAACGTCATGGTTAATAACAACATTTTATGTCGTCAGTTTTGTTCTTTGAAATCCTAATTTTTACATCTTAACAGTCAAGAATTAATGATGTCTGCACTTTAGATTGCATTAATATGCTAAAATTGAAAATGAAATTTCATTTTCATGTTTGCTTTGTTTAATTTATGATGTATTCTTAAGCTCTCTTTTTAAGTTCCCATTTCGATAAAATATGATGATAAAATTTTGATGTTCAACGTAATTAAGGAAGAGTCACATTTCCATAGGAGTCGGCTAAAACGTATTGATACTGCTTGACAGTCACCATTGACAGTTTTAGGAAGAATGTTGCTAAGTAATTCCAAAAGAAAAGTCTCGCAATGTTTTCTGATGTATTCTCTAAAGTTAGACAGAATTTTAAGAAAATCATCCGAAATCAGAATATATATATATATATATATATATATATATATATATATATATATATATAAATATATATATGGGGTAGGTAGTCGGGTGTCATGGTGTATGTCTGTGTTGGGATTTGTGTGGAATTGTTATCAGCATAAAAGATCCAATATGTAAATACGTGACTTTGATTTTACAAATTGCACAATGTAAAAAATATTAGTAATATACCTTATCATAACCATGCTGTCCACATGCGAAAAAAATTATAAACTCCCGTCTTTCTTAAATTTGCTAGTTCCGATTTCCTACAATTTAATTGGTTGAGAGGACATTCAGGTTATTTCTAATGTAAGTAGAATCGGTATTTACGTAGGAGAAGCAAAATCATTTGCTTATATTGTGTTGAAATTGTACTTGTGTGTACAAAAAATTCAAAAAGTAATCAACCTGGATATGTGAATTTGAAGCATTTTAAAGATCAGGTTTGAAAAGTTCGTGTCTTTCTCGTACGTTGGAAAAATATATGGTGTTAATGCTCTCAAACATTTGTCCGGCAGGACACATGGCGTAACGGTTATAGGCGTTGGTTCCCTAAGCTTCTAAACGTTCATATTAAACATGCTTGTGAAGCTCAAAGAACGAAGCTTGATGATTTTTATCATTAAGTGTTTTTGGACTATTGTCTTCATCTTTATTGTTAGTTCTACAACGTTTCAGCCGATACGTCTCCGGCCTTCTTCATGTGTTTGTCGAACTCAGAAAAATTCACGGAACTTCGAACTACGTCCTTTATTGAATCCACGGGGGTTCGCTTGTTCTGATTCCGTTAGCCATAACCGGGTACAAGTGTTAAGTATTCCTGTATTGTACTCGCCTGAAGTAAAAAAAAAAAATGAATATGAGCACAGGTAAAAAATCATAGATTATAGTAGTAATTCTAGTCAAAAAAGAACAGTAAGTATATAAGTCCCAAAAATTCCAGCAGGACACATGGCGTAACGGTTATAAGCGTTGCTTCCCTAAGCTTCTATGGAGACAATCATCTGGAGGCTGCAGGTTCATTCCTGACTGCAGGTGAGTAACAATACAGGAATACTTAACACTTGTACCCGGTTATGGCCAACGGAATCAGAACAGGTGACCCCCGTGGATTCAAGAAAGGACGTAGTTCGAAGTTCCGTGGAGGTTCCCGAGTTTGACAAACACCTGGAGAAGGCTGGAGGACATATCGGCTGAAACGTCGTAGAAATAACAATAATGATGAAGACAATAGTCCGAAAACCCTAATGATAAAGCCCAAAGAAGTTATGATTCTCTCAGCACACAGTAAAGTTTTGTTTTCTGTATCTACACTACGTTGAACAGAAGAAAAATTATAACACTGCCGAGAAGTACCGGCCTGGCATCTTCACCTTTTAGTCTTGAGAAGAATGATAACGCCTTTCACAGCAAATGCACAGAGTGTGATATCATTTCTGCTGACAATGACGGAATTACCTTAAAATGAATCACGGGAGTACGATCAGTTTTAACGCCTAGGATTTCAGTGATAAGTTTTAACGCCTTGGATTTCACAGTGAGAACTTTTGAGGAGGTTTTAGGAGTGATAATAAAGAAGGAAAGGGTGATCTCATTGTAGTGGCAGCATTACAATTGGGCGTGGAGTCACATTAGTATTCAGGGTTACTTGGATGAATAATTGCATCCATTTACATCAATGAATATCTGAACAACATCTGGAACATTCCAGGAGCAGTATCGGATGAGATAACCAGGAACTTACAAAGTTCTTCTCCTGATTTGATACACACAAAGCATCTGACTTTGAAGTACCACCGCTGAAATCTACCAATGTTGTAGCTTCAGTTGAAGATGACATCAAACGAGGCAGAGAATGTAAGTAAAATAAAATTAATTATAGAATATGTATAGAAATGTCGGTAATAAATAGAAGGAAAGAGAACCAAGTTTTGACGTTGGATGATTTTCTTCCGGGCGCAAACTTTGAAGTGATATCAATTTCACAATATTTTTGACCAAGGTGATTGAATATGCATAATTAAATAAAAACATAAATGATAAGTTTGAATTCAACACCAAGAATGAACCGTACACTCCGTTTAACGATAGTTTCTTGGGAAAGCCGCATGGCTATAAACTGAGACAGTTACTTTTGAATACGCGGCTCACCAATGAGATCGAAGTATGTGTTGTAGATGGGGAGGCCCTACTTCACATTCAATAAAATAAATATGTTACTTCATATATATACTTCTTGATATCAAAATGCACTCGAGTCTAGTCTGAGAACCTTCCACTAACTTAGTGTGCTGCATTTTATTGTTCTACTCGTGTCCATTTACTAGTCTCCCATTTGAAAAGAT
Organism: Sepioteuthis lessoniana; assembly: GCA_963585895.1. NCBI lineage: Eukaryota > Metazoa > Mollusca > Cephalopoda > Myopsida > Loliginidae > Sepioteuthis > Sepioteuthis lessoniana. The sequence continues at coordinate 68,039,084 of OY757928.1, forward strand.
TGAATTGGAATTTCTCGTTCTAACAAAATGTATGTAGAATTTTGTTTACTAAGTTTTTGTCCCAATTAAAATAGATCAACCATCTGCACATTCTTTGCTCATATAATTCACCCACTGCAAAAGCTACCTAAAGCGAATAACTACATGTCGATGAAAATTATGTACATGAAGGAAACATGGATTTACCTGTGTACCCAGTTGTGGACACTATTTTGAAGAATTTAGCAACGATTCTGACTGGGAATCAGAGAGCCAATATGTGTCATGGAAAGTAAAATGAAGAGGACTCGCCAACATTGAATAAGCGCAGATGCATTAATTAGAAGACTGGAAGACTACATTAAAACGAACAATGAAAGACTAATTACATATTTCTGTAATAGCACTGACGACGGAGGTATAGAACAAAAAAACATAACTAGGAAAAAGAAATAGAAAAAACAACCCGCATAGTATTTTAAGCAACAAGCGAATGAAATCTCTAACAAGAAGACCTTGTAATGGCTACGGAAAGGGGAATTTATGAGAGAAACTGAATGTCTCCTGTGTTACTACACAACGGCACCAACTACGTTGAAGCAAAAACAGTCAATATGCAGTAAAATAGAAAATATACGATATGTGGCGATAGAGACGAAGCCATTAATCACCAAAAAGAGAGTTGACTGGGTGGGGAAGGTGATCCACAAGGAATTGGGAAAAAATTTAAATGGGACCATACTATCCAATAGTACATACACAAACTAGAATCCCTCAGGAAGAATAAGACACATCGAATTCTCTGGGGTTTTACGATACAAACAGATCCCCAAATCCTGACAAAAAGACCATTTCTTGTAATATTGATTTAAAAAAAGTTGAATCTGTTGCATAGTGGATTTTGCTGACTTAGTGGACCACTGAGTGATAATCTAAGAAAGCGAAAAGAGAAGCCAGTAGATGGACTCTCCCAGAGAACTAAAAAAGAACAGGAGAATAACGGCGATGCTAATTGTAATTGTTTCGCTAGGATGGGTTTCCAAAAGCCTTGAAAGAGAGTTGAAAAAGTTGAAAAAAAAAAAAAAAACGACGTGGACACCACGTCGTATGCACCACTAATATTCCCTCTGATCACAAGTAATACCGCCGACCTCAGCATACCCAAGGATTATATTATTCTTTTTTGTTTTTTGTTGTTTTTTTCTGTCAGAGCGTTCATTTTCAATGAATAGTTGCCTAAAAGGTCTAGTATTATCAATGTGGTGTGGCTATTTGGAGAAATGTAAGGGGTTCATGCCTTTCCCAAGGGCATTAATGCACAAGGAAGATTATTGTTTCATTCAGAACTTTAACTTTGTTTCCCAACTTTATTTTCTATGTTGATTACCAATACGCTCTCTGCAAAATATGGTTTAGAAATACTTATAATGAAACGAAAACCACGTCGTTGACATTCATATAAATTCGAAGTTTTAAAAGCACCCGAGCAACAACTTTTTAGTACAAGCTTCTATCATTACTTTAAAAATAGAATGTAGTATTTATACCAAGCAACCGTTTTAAATAAGACAAGTTTAAACAAAGAAGTTGTATACAAATGAATTCGTGTAATTTTTTTCTCTCGTATTTTGTAACACCTTTTTTTATTTACCTACCAAAACTATAGGTCATATGCGCTGTGACTTTGTGAACACGTGTACGTTCCAAAATGTAATCAGTTTTCTTACCATCTGTTCAAAGTGTATTTTCAGTTATACCTACTTCAGAAGAGACTCTTGTGTTTTTTTATTATTTTACACCAATTACTCATAAGTCCTCAAAATGTGAATAGACAGTTAATGTGTAATGACTTCCATTTCTAATCTAATGGATTTTGTGAACATTCAGTGGGAGTATTTAGCAGGTTGTTGATTAAAGTTCAACCCCCAAATCATGTAAAACTACGGATGCCCTTATTGACAGTCAGGAGAGAATTATAAGGATCTATCAAATTAAATTGTTGAATTTCCGACGCTATGGGAAACGTATGTATATTTCAGGGTTTAAGAGCGATCCCTTATTCGGGATAGGAAATTATAAACGAATGGATCTTCTCTTTATCTAGAGCTTAAAAATCGCCTAATACCTTTTTTATGAGACCGCTCAAAAATGCATAGCATCACACGTTACCATAATATTTTTGTAATAACGGGTTTTTCAGTTTCTTAGAAAATCATAATTAAATGATAGTCTATGTCACATTATTTCGTTACTCAATATTTCATTGATCATAATACCAAAGAGAACAATACAATAATTTTATTTAAAAAAAGCAGAAACCTTGTGAACGTGGATTGTTTACTGAAGAAACGAATGCAACATTAAGAAGGAATATATCATTTTCAAATGCTCATTATAAATGTTTATGGAACGAGGACTGTTGGAACCCTCGCTGTCCTGTTGATTTTGTTTAGAGCGATTTTTTCTTCTGCTATATACTTTATACACCTACGTATTTTAACACATATATTGGCTCATTCAGGTAAATAAACATACACATAGAGATACGTATCCCCAAATAGAAACACCAAATAGAAACAATTTTCTCACATGCACACCGCACACACTCATATGTAAGTACACAAATGCACACAAAGAGAGATAAACATTGGCCACTGAGTTATACGCTCATTAAGATTTATGAGGAAAATTTAGAAAAAAAACGTAATTTTTTAAAGTTCTATGATTAATTTTTACAGAATCTTTTTCATAGATTCAAACTGAATAATATGGAATTTGTTTATTACAAAAATACATTAATCTTGCAATATTTGTTGTGAGGTTATTCAAATTTGCAGGAAATCAGAGGTCTGCAGGATTCAAAAAAGTATCTCTTCCTTTTATGGGGGGGTGATTGAGAAATGCAAATCCTGAGAAATTTACTAAAGGAAGTGTAATGAGTACGGGGATGCATGTTTTAATCAAAAATGGTTTTAATGAGCTAAACAAAATGTTTCCATGACAAATCTTAGTAGATAAGACAGTCCATGGTTTGAAGCAGCATTGACTCTCCAGTAAAGAAAACGTTCTGGGCAGTGGCTAATAAAGACTGTCATACTGATAGTGATAGTCTTTTGGGACATGTAAGGACACATCAATAATGATTTCCTTGAAAAAAAATCAATTGTAAACAATGTTCTCTATTACTAACTCCTAAGAAAACCTTAATCTTATTCATGAAATGATCCTCTTATCTGCATGTATGGATGCTGAATAGGAATAAAATATAATCTATCATTCTATGTATATATCTATGATTAGAGGATTACTATATATATATATATATATATATATATATATATATATATATATATATACGTGTGTGTGGATATGTGTGTGTGTCTAGCATTACAATACGTCGTCTGCTTACATGACAACGCTATAAGACTCCATCCAGGCAAAAAAAAAATATGCATGACAAAACTGTGTCTGATTGTGAGGCTTCACTTCTGGAGTTCTGGTGAGTTTAGAGAAATCTCTTTATTGTCATTATTCACTCTACTCCAATGTGGTAGTAATTTTATGATCTTTTAAATAAATTAGAAAAAAATATAATACCTACTTATCTTAAACGTTAATCTTGAAACTGAGCATCAAGTTTTTACACGATAAGGTCATTGAACTAATAATGTGTACGGAGAAGCATATTTTACTCAAATATGGTTTTAATGAGCTAAATAAGTTGTTTCCATTACAAATCTACGTAGATAAGACAATTCATGGTGTGGAGAAGCATTGACACTCCAGTAAAGAAAACGTTATGAGCAGCGGCCAGTAAAGACTGTCATACTGATAGTCTTTTTAGACAATAAGGACATATCAATACTGTTTTCCTTGAAAAAAAATCAACTGTAAACAGTCCTTTCTAAAACTATTCTATGTATGTCTTACATAGTTGGAAACAATGATTTTTTAACTGGCATTGGTAGAAAATAACCAAATATCATTTGTCATACCAACCAATTATCCACCAATATATATATATATATATATATAAATATATATATATATATATATATGTTCTCCTAAAAGAAAATCAACCCATTAATATGATAATGATTAATTACTAAGACAAGTGCAATGGCTGTCATTTAGAAACAGGTCCTGTAAAATATGCATCCTTTAAGCTAGAGACATCAAATCAATGTTTTTCACTTGTTATTATATTAGCTTCCAAGATATACAAACTTTTTAAATTTCTTGTCTTTGTAATAGATCATAATCATATCAAAAGTTTGCTTCTATTCAGAGACAGTTTTGAATGCTTTTTTCTCCAAATAAGAAGTGACTCAAAATATTATTCTATCTTGTCCAATGCATTGTAATCATAATTGTTATCATATTCTATTTTCAAAACTGAAACAAAAATGAATACAACTTTATTATGAGTAGAATCATTTGCTGTCACATTGGTCACATGTATAATAAGACACCCTGTATATAACATTTGTAAAAAAAAATTCCAATGGCAACGTTTGCAGATTGATTAGGAAACCTTAGAGATATTGCCAAAGTTTGTTAGCTTTGCAATCAGTGAAATGTAAAGGAAAAACCGTCTTTACAAGCTTTAGGCTAACTGCAGAAGCAAGCTAAGTTGATACTAAGTGAAATTAGAGAAAGGAATATGTGCTAACGTTTAAACCTTGGTATCACTTTTCGCTGTCAGACAGGCCAAAAAAAAAATGGTCAAGTCTCCACTGAGAAAGAATAAAATCATTCATCATTTGTACTTTTTTTTTCTTTTCGCTCGTGCGTGTGTGTGTATATGGGTACGTATTCGTGTGCGTGTGTTTTGTCTCTATCTTTTTTAAAATAAAATCTTCATTCACTCTTTATTCTATGTCTTCTCGCTTTTCCTTATTTATCAGCAATTCAAAAGATGAGAGTTGTCTTTCAATCTTCTCATCTATACATCTATTTACGCTTGATTCAATTGTTATCCCTGTCGGCGATTGCCTCCTCTGCAACGGATAAGACCTTAACAAAAAGGGTATTCCGGGCAAAGGTACTAAAACGTATCTGGTTTTGAAAATTATATTCTGAATTACTGTGACTTGTAAATTACCCCTTCATTACCATTGTTCTCAACTCCGACCTGAAGTTACAGTACCTCAGAAAATACCATGTATGAATCAAATAGATACGTTTAAAATATGTTTATATGATAGGAAATCTAGAAACCATATACATACATCTGTGTTCATTATTTGCATCACATCTGAATACTTGAAAATGTGAGCAAATTACTAGATAACATATAAATGCGAGCACATTATTATTATTATTATTATTATTATTATTATTATGTAAGAATTCTTGATAAATATACATATGAACGAATTTGTATTGAATAGTCCACAAAGACACAAGGCACACTGGATTAGATGTGTGTTTTAAAAAGTGCTTCTGAGAGAAAATATTTGGAGGCTTCAGGTTCAATCTCAACTACAAGGAAGAATAACAAGGAATCCTTACAATTGTTTAACACCTGGTCCTGGTTAACACCACTGGAACAATCTACCCGCGTGGATTAAATAACGGGTTTAATTCGAGATTCTGTGTTGGGTCCCGAGTTCAACATGAAGCATCGGATAAAAGCAGAAGGACGTTGGAAGATGAGGGTAATAGTCTGAATTTTCTAAGTGATAAAAGTACGAACAACTGATCGAAGATATTATTAATGTAGATTAGTGTAGATTTTTATTATTTTTTTATTGGAGATTTTTTATTGGAGATTTTTTAACAATTTTAGCAGTTTGCCAATGGTTCAGGAGACTGGGGTTCAATCCGAGGTAGAGTCATACCAAAGACTCCAAAAATAGTACTTGATGCTTTCTGGCTTAACACTCAACGCTATAAGGTAAGGATTAACGGTAAAGTGGAGCCATCCAGGAAAAACGGTGGCGCCCTCCTCTTACCTTGGTGTAATAGCTATTGAAAGGGGAAGCCTTTGGGTCGTCCTCGACTAAGGTCGCGAACTTATATGTTGATAAATTTACTCTATTTTACTTTTTCTGTTGGAATGGTAACATCCTTCATTTGACAAGTTATTTTCTCTGTGTCTTTTAATTTTAGTATTCTGGCAATGATTTGTTGTTCAGTGAGACTGATTCTAGTTTATGTATAGACACTTTACTACATTGGTAAAATTGCTGTTTCTTGGACGATTCACAGTGGATCACTTTTCATACCTCATCATTCCTGTTCTTATATTCCGTTTGAATTATTTTGCTGCATTCATCAATACGATTAACTGTTTCATCTTTGTTAAGACAGAGTTTACACATACTATTCTGTGAAGAATAATCAGTTTTTACTTTGACTTAATTGGTTTTAATGAGAGGAATTAGTGCTATAATCATTTTAATCTTTGAGAGTTTTATTACATTAGCATTTTATTACATTAGCGTTAGCTGAAGGTCTTTCACAGAATACTGAGAAGAGTCCTGGAGACTAATAATGCCCTAGTTTGATGGTCCTCACTCATCTTCTTATTTCCAACTCCTCTTGTCCTTTTACCAATCTTTTGGTGACTGTATAAAGAGTACCAATTTGAATTATTATAGCTGTTACTTTCATGTTTCCAGTTTTTTAAAAATTCCATTGCGAGATCGAGGTACTTATTTTTCTTCTCGTTTTTTTTTTTTTTAATTTTCAATTTTAGTCTGTAGTCACTTGGGACAGAAAAGTCCACGATTTTGCAAGTTCTCTTGTTTGTTGTTGAATGATATAAGATTAGGCACATTATTATTATTATTATTATTATTATTATTATTATTGCGTGTTTTTCTCGTGAACTCTAACCGAATGTTTTCCCAGGTGTCTCCATGTCAGCATGTCTTCTTTGCTCTCCTCAGTATGCTATCCAATTAAAGTTGTGCAGTATTTTGGATGGTTTCAATTATTCCTTAAATTACCTGTCCATCGATTCTCCTTTTCGGGTTCTTGGAGATTATTCCAAGGGACTCAACTTCGATTTGTATCACTGTCTCTTCTGAAACTTTATAACGTACAATATAACGTACAATGTACACACCGTTTTAAAAAAAAGTAGGTATAAAATAACCCCAGACGGTTCTTTATGCAATTAAAATCAATGACACAATCACTCAGTCGTTGATTAATTTATTATACGAATACTTTTATGACGTTCATTCTTTAAATTTGGATGGTACATTTGATCTATGATTGTCAATAAGATTATGTGCATCTTATTCAGAATGTTGTAATATTTATATAACCTATTAAATCAATCAGCACTCGAAACAACTACAATTGTTGCCCAAGCTACGCATGGAAAAGAAATAGACTGCGCGAGTTGAAAGACATCTTCTACTCTTTAACACTTGACTTATTGGGCAGGACTGTTAGGTTGAGTCAACGGCTAAACACTGGGAGAAAATCAAGTTATCATCATTCTGTCCTCCCTATATTTTCTCAGATCGATACTGATTTCATTTTGCAGGCTGGAATCTATTACTAACTTTCGAAGCAAGTCTGAATTGGATTTTTCCGATGGTGGCTATTGTTATATATGATTTACAGACTGTCAACTGAACACTTTCCCTATTAGTGATATCTTCTGTTTCAACTGATTCTATTCCACGTTTAGGTCTACAAGCTGACTTAAAGATCATCCTACTGAAAAAGAACTGGTGGCTACTTCTACTACAGCTGAAAGACTAGAGAGCCCAGTAAGTTTCAACATAAATTGAATTTGTCATGTACAAACAGAACCTAGATCATTTGGTGAATAGTGTAATTTCAGCCGTGTTTTATAGATTCATGTGTGTTATTTTGTTAGTTCAGTGCAGTTTAACTTATTAGAAGAACAAGCATATGATGTTTTGGTTATCTTTTCCGGACAATTTCTTTCAGAGCTTGTTTTACATTAAATATTTACAATTTCCTCTTATCAGTCTCATCATATTAATTATGTATTCGTGTACAATGAGACTTTAACCTTTGAGTGTTGGGATTGTATTTGCGGATAGACCTGGGAGAAAAGTGACTGATATAATAAACATGAAGGGTTTTCACATGTGTAACAAGCGTTGATAAGATCAGCAATAACCAACGTTAAAAAATAGTTCAACAACAATAAGCTGTATCCTTAGAAATAAAAAAAATAGAAACAATAAAACTTCAAATACTACTACAACTACCAATCTATTACAATTCCGACGACTTCCTAATATCAATGATTGCAGCACTAACTACAATTAGAAGAAAAACTAAAATAATTTTAATGTCTTAAGAATACTTGATATAATCGCTGCACTGAACAATAACACATGTCTATAAATATAATTGGATAAAAATAATAATGCTGACCTTGAATTTTGAAAATAAAATACTGTCGAATAATAATAAAAATATCAGCATGCCTTTACTACGAGAGAGAATAACAAAATAAAGCCATCATATATTTCTTTTAAATTCAATGAACAGAATAGCACCATTGAATAGGGCAAGCTTTCAGCTACAAAACATAAAATAATCCCATTGTCCTGATCATTATTTACGCATTTTGATTGTGATTAACAATAGACACGTAATATCGTACACGTAAGATTATTGGTATGGACATTACTTATCCTTACTGAAATTTGTTCCACGACATCAGAGACACATGTTGGTTATATGGCAGTATAAGTTGACATTCCCTTCAATAAGCCATCATTTTTGCTTAATTACAGGCAACAACTGATTGACTCTGTCGAAATTTGACATCCAGCATTAAAGCAGTGTTGTGTCGGTAAAGTCGTCTATGCGAAAAATTCACCCACTCCTATTCGGCGATATTTACTGTGCATTTTCAAATTACAAGGGATGAATCAAAGTATCGTTAGGCCAGTGGATACAGATATGTGATTGAGAGCTACGTTCAACCTAGATGTACACCTATGAAATAATAGATGCTTCCATCAGGCTATAGACTTGAATCTTGCTGATGAAATATACATTTCGTGGACAATAATTTAAAAGAAACCATCAACACAGGGGTTTGAATTTTCTTCTGTTCTCTTGGTGTAATTTTTAAAGAGCGTAACGTACAGACTCTAATTCGTCGATGGAGAAAATATATGGCGATTAGTGGTGATTATGAGAAGTGATTTTTCTTTGAGAAAAGTCTATCTCTGGGATATATTGTGTTCACTCTAAATTATATAATTGCCGTGTAAATTTGGAAGGAATTACATTCGGAGTATCCTGCGTAAAAATAGATTAATATATTTTCTTTTTAGAAATGAAACAAAATAGGATACCATGAAATCAAAGACCATTATTCATACAGATCGGAGTAGACTTAAAAAAAATCTATGATGATAACGTAATAGGAGATGGGTTAAAAATAATCAAGAATAAAACTGTTTATGAAGACATATATGGACGACGACGACATGTCCATCTTATCCAATGTTGACGTTCTGCTGATTTTTTACTACATTTTTTCCTGTCTAGCTGAATTCGAAAACGGTTATTTCTATTATCCCCCATGTTCTGCGCTTACAGATAAGACTCAGAATCCTTTACAATATTAGTTTATATTTACGTTCGTCCGATGAGACAATCTACAATATGATTGTGATGCAAAAATGGAACTTTATTTTGTGTATGTCTAATTTGGGAGATCGAAATTTCATCTTTTTTTCTCTAGTCGAATAAATCGACGATAGGTTATTATATTGCATGAAATATTTCCTCTAATGTTTCTGGTCATATGCTTTGGTTTGGGCCGGTCGGTTTAACAACGTATCAACCTTTTTTGTGTTATTTAATGTCAATGTATGTCTTCTTGCAAGCAGTTATTTGTTCGCAAGTAACTAATCCTATAACTCAATACTCCCTAGTGCTTCCGATTCTGAGCTTTATCCCCACATGTTTATTGTCATACTCTAGAAGCCTTTTTTTGAGGGGGCCTTACTTCTGCGCAGAGATTGCAGTCACTGTATCAAGATCATTGGGATCAATGGAAAATCAACTTTAAATCTTTAAATTTACAACCACTAATTTGCAAATATTTCAACCACTCTTTGATGTTCCGTGAGATATGAATATTTATTTTCGCAATAAAAATTAGTAAGTATAAATAAAGGGCTATTTTAAGTATCTTAAACCTCGTCTTTTGAAATTATATTAAAGGCAGAATATATAAAATGATATAATAGAAGGAAATATAATTTCTTAATTTGTTGTGTTTTTTTTTATTCTCAAAGGCAAAAGCAAACATGAAGCAAAAGTTGTATGATAAGACGTTAGTAGAAAAATTGAATTTAACATCATATATCGGAATGGTAGTACTTATAAATAGCTTGAAAAATTGTGGTAATATTAATCATGTAAAATGTATAATGGTCATCAGAGCAGAAAATAGAATGAGAGAGAAGTGTTTGTTTGTACTCATTTATCACGAATTTAATTGAGGACGGCATTAATCTACTTCTCACGGCATGAAACAGATCAGATTGAGCACTGATAGAAGACGCTCTCCTATATCCCCATTTTCCGGTTTTTACTGTAGATATTTATGACTACACAGGAACTAGAAAAATTGATGGTATTGAATAATTATACATCATGTGATTATTTCATTGCAAATCCCATGGTAGCAACATTAACACTTTCTTATAAACAGTTTCTATTGAAAATATTGAAAGTATATGCCTTTTAGTATAAACTCAAAAACGTAAATGATGAAAATTACCTTAAGACATGCCTATTCAATGATTTCTTATAAGGGTGATATATAGGGTGTTTTATTTTTTTAAATAAAAGCATTGCTATCGGGATTTAAACATTAATGGCACTTTTGGAATTGTATATAAACATTTATTAATGTATGAATAACTTTTAGAAATCATAACTTTCTCCTTATAAATATGAAAAAAAAGCTCGCTGTAAAATCTATTTAAAATGTCTTTATGAGAACTATGTTTTTTTTCTAAAAGATTCGCATCTGATTGAATAAGAACTGACAAATAAACATGCCTATCTTTGATTGACGAAAGGAATCTTATCGTGTATGTCACGTTCTTATCATAAGCAATGTTGTCGTTGTCTTGTACATGATAAAATTAAAGTAAGTGAAATACTCAATGTTTATTGACAAAATTCATAAAGATCTCTGTACGTGGATTATTTAATCAATAAGAAGAATTTTGCCTAAAGTGTTTGTAATATGAAACACCATTTACAGTTGCACCTTTTTTTCTTGGAACTCCATCTATTTGAGTTCATTCATGTACACGACGACTACTAAATTCACCATTTTTTCTAAGATTTTCCATGTATTTTCTCGTTATTGGTTAATCAGTCAATTTTCTGCCTATAGACTGTATTTTTGACTCACGCTCGTAATGACAAATTCATGGTTACCTTAATTGTAAAGTTTTTCCTTTTCTAAAACATACTTCTATGTACACATTAAACATTCCTAAGTACATTTAAAACTGTTCTACTTCTCAGACACCCCCAAAATTTCTGACTAATCTCTTTTAAAGCCTAAATCACTCTGATTTACTGAACAGAATTAAAACAAATATTTTTGGATGGTTCCTTTGTTTAATGGAATATCAACTTTTGTTGGTTATTTAACGCCAAAGTCAGTCTCCTAGAAGAACAGAAGTGGTACTATTTAACCCATAGCTGGGAGGATATGGGAATTAATACCTTTCCCAAGGGAATTAGCTCGAAAGTGAACGTCATAACATGACTGGAGTACAAACTTGATTACTACAACTTCGCAGTCCATCGCTTCAACTATTACACCACGAGGAAATGTTTTTTTAAAGATTGAAAACAGTTTTCCTCTAAACCAATTATGAACAAATCATATTTCAAATTTACAGAACATTTATAGAAGAAATTCAGAAAAAATTATTTTGATTTTTTCCTGAAATTTCTCTTAATATCATAAATGGCTCTGCTACTGTGAATAAGCAAATCTTCAATAAAATGCTTTTTTTATTATTCAAATGTAAACGGGACATTTTCGAGTTTGCTAGATCTAGACAGAGAGAAATAATTAAACATTTAATATAGCAGGTATTCAAAATATTTCTGTCATACATGATCGGCTCATTGTTTTCTAGCATCTGCGACAAAAAAATACCACGAGATATTCCTTCATTGGATCAATGTCCACGATGTATAAGTTTTATTGACGGTTAGAGTCTATTAAAAAAATGTGTCATCATCTTGAATAAAATTATACCTCATCTAGCAGAAAATTTATTGTAATTATCTCGTGCTACAGTTGTTGGTAATTTTTTAGGTCATGTTGGGAGGTTTAAAAGCCACATAGTTACATCTTCAATGGGACACTTCTTAAATTTTCAAGAGATGTTTAATATATGGCCTTACATCCATCTTGAAAATGTTAAATCGTTTATGCATAAATGTGTAGATAAAATAACCGATATAATGGAAGAGAAAGAATGAATGGAAAACCGTATGAATTAAAATATGATGAAATTCTTGATTATGAAGAAACATACAATTAATACTAATTAGAACTAAGTAATTCATAAAAATTTCACAACGTTGGGTTAACAAATTTTTCTAGTCTCAGTAAAATTAATGTTAACATTGTTTATTAGTCGTTTAAAAGAAAGTCAGAAGTTCATCTTAGAATGCTTTTATCCCATCATTTTATGAGATTAGCATTGATACGATGTTACTCTGAATAACTTTTAGACAATTTTAAGGTTTCTTGATTTTACTTATATCAAATCATTCACGGTGCGTGAAAAATTAAAATGAATATATGAATAAATACTCCACCAATTTAAAAAAAATATTTTGTCTAAATTTTTTCTGTGATATTATCCTAATATATATATATATATATATATATATATATATATATATATATATATATATATATATATATATATATGCTTTAACAGTTCTTAATCTCAGCCGGAACATAGCTGAACATTTTGATCGTTGAAACACACTCCTAACTTCTGATAAAACTAGAAATATCCGAATTAGTTTTCCTAGTTTTTTTAAGATTTGGTAGCGTGTTGGCCCAAAGAAAATGATCAGCTTTGCCCTTCTTTCTGGAAGAGGCTTAATAATTTTGAACAACTATACATCTCTTTCTTTCTCTTTTCTTTCTCTTTCTTTTCTCCCCCCTCTCTCTCTCTCTCTTTATATATATATATATATTTGTGTATATATATATATATATATATAGAGAGAGAGAGAGAGAAATGATTGTGTGTGTGAGAGAAAAAGACAGAGTGCAAGAAAGAGAGTGTGTGTCTGTGTCTCTGTGTGTGTCTCTTTGGAGATATAATGATAGATTCGAATATTTCAAAAGGACGTTGCATTTATGCATATAAAACTTCTATGATTTATTATCAGTTAAGCGAAAATAACTGCAGTCAGCTGTGTAGATTTGATGGATCAAAAAGTATACTCGTCTGTAAATATGCTAGCGGCTGCAATTGAATCTGGTTGCCATACTAATCAGTAGCAGACAACTCAACAGAAGTTGCATCAAGATGAAGCCTTACCAATGTAAATATTCTTGGAAAGGCTTTGAATGCATCAAGGTCGACGGAAGCGGAAGCCATTCTGTCACTTGATAAGAGCTGGCCTTATTATATGAGGGCATAAAATATCGGACAGTTCGGAAGTACGAGTATTATGAGAAGAGAGAATCTGGGGAGTTTCAAGTAGGTAATCTCATCCTTTAAGGTGATTGAGGCACATTTTCCAATCAAGCATTTAATGCACTTTGCATCTCCCGAAACTTATCACCTCATTATTTGTTAGACGTTTATATAATACCTTTCAGGCCAAATATACCATGGATAATTTCAAACTCATATCCCCTTGCGTTAATTACATTATCAAAATGAATATCAATATTCCAGCAACCCAAACGTTCGATTTAGAAAAAAAAAGATCGCGTTTATGTAGACAATATGAAAACCTGTTTCACGTCTAGTTTAACCGCCGAATAATTCTACTTTAAAAGAAGGGAAGTACTCGAATTACGATTCCATAGTTGTCTCGGTTTTCTCAAAATTTTGACGGACAAAAATGGATGTTTAGTTTGAACGAAAATGACACATTTTTAGCTTGTTCGAATATGGATTGGGATAAGTTTATTCTTTAAAAGTATTTTAAGCTGATTGCACATCTAAAATTCCCGTTGTGATCTCTTCCTTGGGACACCCGCACGCACAGCACAGACACGGATACACTTGTATATATATATATATATATATTTATATATATACGAGGTGCATATGATAAGTTTCCTGATTTTTTTCGTAAGGGCATTTAATATTGTCGTAGACTATTGAAAACTCAGTATGTTATTGCTATATATCTTAAGAGATGACTGACCAATGTTTATGATTTCAGGTTAAAATCAACAGCTTCAGAGGAACTTGGAATACACCCTACTAAAACTTGATTGTTACAGCTGATGAATTTCAAAAATGCAATCTGACACTTTGGAAGAACGATATGCAATAAAATTCTGTTTTAAACTTGGAAAAAATGACACAGAAACGTATAGAATACTTCAGACTGCTTTTGGACAATCTTGGATGAACCGAGCATCAGTCTTTGAGTGGTATAAGAGATTCAAGGAAGACAGTCAGTCTGTGGGGGATGATGAGAGGTGTGGGATTAGTAAGGAAGTCAATAAACCAGAGTTCATTGGTCAAAGGGTTAGGCTTAGATTTATTATGTTGAGGGAGTTCAAAAAGAGATTCCGTCGGAAGAGGCCAGCTCTCTTCAAATCGGGTCAGAGGCATTTCCACCTGGACAATGCACCAGTCCATAACTCTATCCTTGTCACAGACTATTTGATCAAGATGGGCATCAAGACAGTTCCTTACACTTCCTATACTCTAAACCTTGCTTCCTTTGACTCTTGGTTATTCCCTGGGAAGAGGCTGTCGTTATGAGACAATTGAGGAGATGAAAGAGACAGTGATGAAGTTCATTGACACGCTTGCACAAGAGGACTTCCATGGGGCCTTCCAGAAGTTGATGAAACTGTAGAACAAGTGCATTGCAGCCGGTAGAGATTACTTCGAAAAGGACTAGAGTTGTTGCGTGTACTGTCAATAAAGGTGCCCATAAGTAAAGTGTCTGGAAACTTATCGTATGCACCTTGTCTCTCTCTCTCTCTCTCTCTATATATATATATATATATATCCTTATTATCCACTGCTCCCTGCAGGTTTACAGAACTATAATCTTTGTCCACAGAGAGCTGATGTAGATAAGTTCTAATTAATCGGCCAAAGCTGACACGTCCATGTGATCGGGATCCATTGAAGAACGTTCTTTATCACTTCTTCCTTATTCTTCCAGCAGTGTCCCGCATGTCTAATTCGTCTTACAACGATGTGCGGCAAATAGTCGTACAGCTGTTGTTTCGTGGAGTGTTGCTTCCAGGCTTTGATTTATACAGCCTTCTCAACAGATCTGATCTAGTTTTTTTCTCAATGCATTTTGTCAGCATCAATGTTGTGCATACATAGAGACGAATTAACACAACAGCTGTTCGGAAGAAATCCAGTTTTATTTTATCGTTTAAAGCAGACATCCATATAATCGATAGCCAATTGATAGTAGACCACGCCTTAATTTAGCGCATAGTAATACCGCTTTCGGTGGATGAGACACTGCTGTGAAGATGTCTTTTAATTTGGCGTTTTAGAGTAAAGATGGCCCTTTATCCTTTAAAACACATGTACTCTGTTTTGTTTGCTTTCTGCTCTAGGCGATGTAGCAGGGATTCGGCTTGGACCGGTGTATTTGCAAGAAATGCAATATCGTCAGCATGGCCTGCATCCGTTGTAGTTTCTACAGGATAATGTCTGCTACTTGACTTTTTTTTTTCGAGTAAAACCATTTTCTTTTATTATATCTAACGGCGTTCGACGTACGTAATCAAGGCACATTATAATCGAATATGGTGCTAACATGTTTACTTGCAGAACTCCAGCAATGCCAGGAACGATATCGAAGCCTTTATCTGCATAGGGAGAACGAATTATATATATATATATATGGAGAGAGAGAGAGAGAAAGAGAGAGAGAGAGAGAGAGAGAGAGAGAGAGAGACGAGAGAGAGAGAGAGAGAGAGAGAGAGAGAAAGAAAGTGAAAGATCTCAAATGATTCAAATGTTCTAATTCTTTCCTTATAATCATTTAATATTCTTGCGCGCAACACATACTTTTATATCCTCGTTAGAAATCAAAATGGCAAAATTACCATATACATTTATCCCACATAGATATCTAAAAATGCATCCATTTCAAGAGTCATTACCCCAAAAGCTGTATAAAATCTATCTGCCTAACACGAAAGATCTCTGTCATAGTCTCTAACAACCCAGCCACGACAAGTCAACCAAGAAGAATTAAATGTGATATTCCACTAGACAGGATATCTCGCAATACGAATAAAGAAGGTATTCGTATTAGTAGAAAAAAAAAGAAGTAAAATAACTATACCACACCACCAATAAAAAATCCAACGAAGAACTCTCTGCATATGTCTGAACATATAGCAAAAAAAATCCAGAACTATTCACAAAAAATATCAAAGAATCTTGATCAGATAAAAAAAAAACTTATAGAATTAAAAACAGATTCGATACAAGAAAGATTATTTACAGCAAGCTCCAACCAAAAAATTACAACATATACTAACGTCATCTAAGCTTGGTGAACGCATAGAGCATGGAATTTCAAAATACGAAAATAAAAAGATGTGATGTATGTGATATAACCCCAGAAGAAAAATCTTACACCTTCAAAAAGGCGAAAACTTTATACATAATGAATAAAAATTTAAGCTGCGATTTAATAACTATTTTCCATAATCCAATGTGCAACCTACAATGAGATTTATATTAACAGCAGACGATCAGAGAACAAAACTGCCCCTTTACATAAAAGACACATTAAATTGCCAGATAACTTTATGCATCAACTCATCTTTATGAATCCAGCCAGGGGAACTTTAAAATGTGCCAGACTGATAACAACTATATTCTCTAAATAAAAGAGAACAAAAAAAAACTTCATTGAATCATATAAATTGACATGAAGCAGAGCCTAATTTTATGCTCTCTCTCTCTCTCTTGCTCGCTCGTTTGCTCTCTTTTGAATTCACACAGATACACACACACACAAATCAGCATAAGTGAGTTCCCTTGAAGTAATAGTTATCTATAGGAATAGCGCTTTTGGTGTAATGCCTAATATAGAGGATCGCGACAACTTAGTAAGCGAGTTCAAACCCTTGTCGAACTATTGAGTTCAGTTTCAGACAAACCCCTTTGAGAACGATATAAACCTTAATATAACCTAAGCTAAGGGTTAAACTTCTTTTTTTTCTAGAAGGATGTCTTTGGAATTAAATTACCCACAAACAGTGACATGTCATTCAACAAATAAACCAAACTATGAAACGTATAGTCAAGAAACAAACAATTAAATGAGATATTAATTTATTTTAGACCTCTCCTGCTCTGCAAGCAACAGTGAAGCACGCTTTTATTTCCAAAGACTTTTTTCATACGATTTATTCATCTATTTGGATCTATTTTTCTCAGTATAAAAATCGAGTGTGAGTGCGTTTGTGCGAGAAAAGTATGTATACATATATATATATATATATATATATATATATATATATATATATATATATATATATATATATTATAAGAATGTAGGCCGAACGAAGCAACTTATAAAACATAGTAACGGTTTCTACCTATTTAGTAAAATACTGCGGAAATCCACATACGTATTAAACGAATTTTCTTCCGTGTAACATATATAGGGGTTGGTCTACCATAATGGCTAAAGAGCTGGGCTTAGAACGAGTACGAACTATTGTCGCGTAGTAACGTTCACTTAAAGATAAATACCATTGTAATTACTTCCTCCTCCAATCATTGGTTAAATATTACCAAAGCTGTTCTTCTACGGGTATGGCTTTGGTGTTAAATAACCAATGAAATATGATATGCTAATAAATAAATAAATAAATAAATAAAAGCAAAACTTACCTTTAAGATTTTATCAGTTACCTTATGCAAAAATTTAAAAAAAAAGGAAATGAATAAAAAAATAAACAATAACAAAAAAAATAAAATATAAAATTACCAAAACTAAACTACATATAATAATTTACAAAGCTCTTTACTTCGATGTGGCACAAGACAGAATGAATGGGGTACCCAATGAGACTCGAACTCACCCTTTTAGGTTTGCTCATCTAGCTTGCTCACCATTACACTACCCACGGTACCCCAACTAAACTACATATATTGGATTCTGAGTGAGCAACAAAGTAAAAACGAATCTTAACATTACTGATTAAATACTCATTCAGACTACTATCCTGATCTTCCTTAAGTTCAATGCTGCGGCTTGGAAGTAAGCTGGCACGAACTCCAATTTCGCTATAACGTTCACATGCATAATCCTAGCCTTTGGAAAGTTATAAAATCTCTTGTATCCCACTCAGCAATGGTTACATCGCACCACAAGAGTTTTGACTTTAAATATCATACAGAGAGTTTTGACTTTAAATATCATACAGAGATTGATATACAAATAAATAAAGCAACCAAACAGAACGAAACATTAACAGCAACACATTTCATACTCAGCATACTTGAGTTTTCTTTTCTCTTTCTTAAACATCTTAAGGAAAAGGGCTATTTTTACCACATTGTTGAATCGCAGGACACACACGTTGGATTGAAAAGTCATTAAATCGGAAGATTCTTTTATCAAAAGTTTATTGTACATTATTCCTTAAATTTTCAAATGAACTAAAAATCAACAATTGGGATTTCGTATTGATAGAAGGTGCGATATCTTCAATCTGTGTTTCGACATAAAATGTGACCAATAAATACCACTGAAACTGATTTTTCTCGACAGTTTCTAAATGTCTAGACTCAATCAGTTCATTATTTAAGTTGCTAAGCTATTCATACGTTTCATTTGAATTTGTAATTAAGAAAAATGATTAGTCAGTCACGATACATCTTCCCATCTTGTGATTTTTATCAAAAGAATGTG
Source organism: Sepioteuthis lessoniana (assembly GCA_963585895.1). Classification (NCBI taxonomy): domain Eukaryota; kingdom Metazoa; phylum Mollusca; class Cephalopoda; order Myopsida; family Loliginidae; genus Sepioteuthis; species Sepioteuthis lessoniana. The sequence goes on from OY757928.1 coordinate 68,058,188, forward strand.
ATACGATATTAAGTTTTCGGACTGTAGAATTAGGCATTTAACCATTTCTTGTAGAATCTGATTGCCAGGTTAACTGCAAATCTACCGATTCCTTTTGTGATTTTGGTGACTGTTATGAGACTTCAAGGGTGGAACGATCATTAGAACCTCTTTAAATATATATATATATATATATATATATATATATATATATATATATATATATATATATTTAAAGAGGTTCTAATGATCGTTCCACCCTATATATATATATATATATATATATATATATATATATATACGTTCTACTCTGCCTATATACTGAGAAATAATGTTCTGCACTGCATTATTGGGCATTTTTTTTCGAGTATAGTTAATCAACAGTCTTTGATTGAAACCCATGATTTTTACGATGATGAAGAAGTTTCCATTAACAGAAAATTCCCAACACAATTTGATTTCAATTTTTGAAGGCTTGAATTGGAAGCTTGACTTTACAAAAAAGAACCAAAAACCAAACAAAAAAAAACAATAGTTGCTTTAAATATTGATTTAGTATTAATGGGTGCGTTTGATGAAGCCATTCGAGAGAGTGAAATCGAAAACAACTTGTTTAATATATGTATATACATAAAATAAGGAATGGACACTTACACACTATTTTCTTTATTTTATGACGGGTTTAATTAGAGATTCCTTTTCACTTCTAGAAATTATACCCAACCCCTTTATCCTTAGGGGAGTTAAGTTTTTATTCATTTTCTCCATATGTGTAATAATGGGCCCAGTATTAATTCATAAGCTGGACGGAAAGTACCATCTTTCGTCTTCTACACTTGTTGCCATCAAACCGAATCTAGATAACCGATTGTGTCCTTATAGTTACCCAGAACTGGGAGATCAGATGGGTCCATATTCTTCCCAAGGGTATAAGCAAGAAAAGAAATGCAAGTAGCCACTTCAGAGACTAGACGTCGGCTCAACGATTCCATTTCTTACCATGATAACCGTTAGGCTAAAAGCCTCTTCTGGGTTAAGACTATTTGAAAAGTATGATTTTAGTGTTTCTCTGTATATTTCACATACTGATTCGTATAATAATTGCTTAGTGTCGGAGATAATTACTTATTTGCTTATGGGAATATTCGTCCAAGGATGCAAGTCAATACCTGAAACGTTTTTTATTGAAATTTTTATTTGGCAGCTTACAATCGTATTACTACTCGTATTCATTTGTTAGATTTCCAACTTATAAACATATCTCAGATCCTTCTATGGTTTAGTTTAGTTTTTTGACATTATATCAACTTTTGATGAATAATCTACGGCCAAAATTTAATACATTTTTAAAAGTTTGTTTAAAATCCTAACAATGGCCTCTATATTGTTATATTGGCCCAAATTTAGCCCACCCCGTGATTCCATATTCTGGAACTTACGTCTTTGCTTCTTGGACAAACGGTTCTCAACCGGGTCCAACGGTGGGCCACTACGGCTGACTGCGATTATTTTGACCACCATCAGCCTGTTGGTATACATAATTTCATAACACCGACGCATTCTTCAGGCCCGTGAATCACGTGATCTACTAATGCTTGTCAACCCACGTGATCTATTTTCCTATCAATATGCAACATTTTTACTTGTCCACATTATTTTGTTTTACAGATTGATAGTGTAGGGGGTGTCCTCGTGGTGTAATGGTTAAAGCGATGGACTTCGGAATCGTAGTACGCGAGTTCGTACTCCAGTCACGCTATTACGTTCACTTTCGGGCAAATACCCTTGGGAAAGGTATGAACCCCCTTATCCTCCCAGCTATGGGTTAAATAGTACCACTACTGTTCTAGGAGAATGGCTTTGGCATTAAATAAACTAAAAAGAGTTGATATGCCATTAAACAACCAAATCAAACATTGATAGTGTGTAAAGTATTCCAAATGCAAACGAGAAATACATTTTCTTCTTTTATATGGAGTAAATTAGTTTAGGTTTGGTTATTTGATTTTATGGCATATCAACTCTTGATGGCTATTAATTGCCAAATCTTGTATATAAGTATAATTTTGAATGAATATTTTTACGTAATTTCTTTTAAATGACAAAAACGCACATTTTTGCACCCAGGTCAATGGTTTAAACTGATGCTTTTTTATTGTTTGCACACAGTTAAATGGTTTCCAGTATTGTTATTTATTATTACTAAAGTAAGTAAAGTTGGCGACCATAGTCGAGGGTAACCCGAAGGCTCCCTTTTCGATAGCTACTACACCAAGTTGTAGGGGAGGGCGCTACTCCTTCCCTGAGTTGCCCTACTTTACCCTTGATACGTACCTTATAATGCTGAGTGTTAAGCAAGGAGGCATCAAGTACCATTTTTTGAGTCTTTGGTATGACTCGACCTGGGATTGAACCCAGGTCTCCCGGGCCATTGGCAAACACTCTAACCCCTAGGCCAATACTTTAACATTAATAATCATATTTAATATTATTGATTTGTTTCCACAAAGGTAAATGGTTTCAAGTATTGCTATCTAACGCTTATAGCTATATTTGCAGACTATTAAATGGTTTCGAGTAGTTCTATTTAACAATTACAATTCTTTTTATGAAACATTTGTATCGAATTTATTTGTTTGCAGAGTTAAAGTTTCAAGTCTTGCTATTTAACCCAAACAAATCTATTCAATATTGAAAATAATCCCTACAATAATTGAACAGTTTTGTTTTACTCTCAGAGGGACTTTAATAGGTATAATAATTACGGGTCAGAGTGGACCTGGGAATAATTGTATAGAACGGCTACTCAAGATTTTGTCGACTGCTAACTCATAATCAGATGCAGTTTAATACCATCGCCACGACAGTAAATAGTTTCAATCAATATGATCTAACATCATTAATTCTAGTAAACAATATTCATTCGTTTGCTGACGGTAAATAGTTTTAAATATTGTTATACAATACAACAAAAGTATATTCATCATTAATCATTTGTTGCATATTAACGGTTGAGAGACCCGTCAGTTAGGTATTTCGGAACATCATGTTCCAGCTGTGTCAACAAGAGAACAACGGATGCAGATCACGTGGGTTAAGAGCCAGAAGGAGAACCGGAAGGAATGAATATGGGTAATGAGATTTACATCAACAGATACCCATAGACAAGCGGTCATTAGGTAATAAGTCCGACTGGCTGTCTAGTCAGTCAAGTTCGGAGATCAGTCAGCGACTGCTCAGTGGGTGGGGCTGGCGGCTCTCAGCTGAGAACCTGCTGTCAAAGAAGTAAAGATATAAGGGCCTGAATAAAGACTTACCACGTAGTTAAGAATATAAGGGATCAATCATAGTAGTCCGCCAGTCTAAAGTCGAGTTCTTCCTTTCGAGTAATAATGTAGAGAGAATATATCTTTTATAAAAATATGAGTTATGGTCACTTCATTCCTTTATGGCTCCACGAGACATTTACTTTCACACAGTAGCATAATTCAGCGTATAGTTAGTGATTAAATTCTTCTATTTGATTAATAGTTTTGAGCCAAACCGGTACTACCACTTCGGGTCCGAGTGAACATGGGAGTAATGCCAATAAAGTGGCACTCTACATTACCCAAAACTCCAGGACTGGGGTAACAACATCAAAAAGTTTCGGATCACATCTGGTAGATTTCTTTGATAGGTCTTACCCTTCTGTAGAGATTCAGCCAGCTAAATCTACCACTTAAGCCTTCTGAGCTTTATATGTATCATATACTCATTACTTAAACTAAAAATTCAAGCAAGTAAATGGCTTTTATAATTATTTATTTGCCCAGGGTTATATAATTTCAAATGTTTCAGCCCACAACTAATAATTACGAAGACGATATATTTGATCGAATTATTGATGCTAAGGTGGAACGTCTACTATAATAGGAACGGATGATTATAAATAAATCCTCTACCTTACCAAAAGAACGAGCATTGGATACAAACTTTGATGTAGTTTATTGTCATACCTGGTAAGTAGTTGGCGACTGTAGTCGAGGGCGACCAGAAGGCTACCTTTTCAATAGACACTAGAACGAGGTGTAGGTGAGGGCGCTACTCCTTTCCCTGGATTGCTCCACTTTACTCTTGATACGTACCTTATATTGCTGAGCGTTAAGCAAAGAGGTATAAAGTACCATTTTTAAAGTCTTTGGTATGACGTGACCTGGAATTGAACCCATGTCTCCTGGACCATTGTCGAATTTTCATACCTAAAGCATCTTTATTAAAGGGTTTTCATCCATCTACAGAAGAGACAAACCAGGTAATCTAAAACCCATCACTAGCATAACTCGACAAACAATTTTATACGAATAATTGAATTGATAAGTGATATATGTGATTATTAAGATGCAAACTGTTATTAGTTAAACGTGTTTATTACTATGAGAAAAACGTTTTGCATTTTTTCATCACGGCTAATTCGCTACTTATCTACGTTTTTCAGTCGACAATTTTATGGATGAGGTTTTTTTTACTAAAACTTTATCAATGTCTTAGACAACCAATTTCGGAAAAAATGATGATTCATAGCCATATCCCAAAGTTTTCCCAATCAAGTATTATAAATCAAAACTTCAAAGGTGCCATATTGTCAGTAATAGCTGATAAATATGTGCAGATTAAAATTTTGCGGCAAGATGACAGACAACTTACACTTCGTGATATTGCTGTGAAACGTGATCGACAGAAGTATATGATCCATGAAATTGTCTACGAGAAGTTGCAGCGTTGGAGATGGACATCAAAGTTATCTGATTTAGCCTGGTGCCTTTGCTTACAGGAATATCAACTTTAGTGGGTTATGCAATGCTAAAGCTATCATTGTAGAATGATCAAGATCATGATCATCTTCAAGCCATCCTATCAGTACCGTGTTCCCTGGTACTTTCTCATACTTAAGCGCTATCATTCTTCGCTTTTGGTGAGTATTTATGTTTATATCGATTGTCCATACAGAGATAATGAACGTAAGTGTGGCTAGAGTTTGAAATACCTTACTACGATGTCGCAATCACTTAGGCAATTATGCAACATAAACTTCGCATTAGATAAATGCGTATGTATTGTTATGGGTATTTTACATATGTGTGCATATATATGTAAGTGCAATTATATATATATAAATATATGCAAAAGCGTAGCGTTTCAGTATATATGTGCAGGTATATGCGTGCGCGCGCGTGTGTGTGTGTCTGTAGTAGCTAAATAAATAACTTAGGGATATTGGCAAATTATAAAATTATAAAAAGAAACAAATCACCAGTATTAATGTAGAGGCCGTTTTTTATTTAAATTGTTTCCTAATTGAGGAAAACATATTGACGAAAGTGATAATTCTACCCGTAGCCATACTATTTGGGTAAAATATTGACTACATAGGTGCAAGCGTATCTATAAAAATGTGTGCGTACGCCTCTGGATATCCTATACCCATGTATATGTGTGTTGATGCCAGTAAATAAATATGAGTATATGAGGATACGTTTGTAGCGTATATATATCTAAGTTTATGTCCTCGTGTGTTTATATATAATAGTTTCAAGGAATAGGTGAACGGGCTAGAGGTGTCGGTTGATATTAAAAGATTATAAGATATAAAGAGAAGGATTCCTTGATTAAAAGAAAGAAGCCTCTTTTTAAGCTCATACTTGGTCGAAATCTTCAGAGATCCCTTGAAAAGGATAACATTTTTGATATGTTTTAATTCTAACAGGTTCCTTCGAAAAAGCAATTGTCTTTTCCGGAAATCAAATGTACATATATTTAGGGGATCTGTTCAGTAATAGCGGATAGAAAAAGCAGAGTTTTGAGATTGCTATTGGCCGCTGAGAAAGAGGATTTTCAGGCTAAGCTCGAGTCCATTAAAATCTACAGCTAGTTACAGGAGGTGGTCATTTGAGTAGGAACTCACGGAAAATGGCCGGAGTTATAAGCATATGTGAGTGGTTAGTCATTTGACACAATGACATAAAAATTGACAAGTGCTCAGATCTTTATCCATGGTTCATATCGTCATATTCACGATCTACTTACCTTGGCTAAAGAGAAGAGTGTCACTCCACAAGATTTGATCGTAAAGTAAACTAAAACGACAATATGTGTATACGGTTGCATAATGTCATCATTCGTTATGTCGTGCTGGTAGCACGGATATCCCTGACCCTCTCTCGCCAATCCTCCCTATCGTTCATCGCCCTAGGCGGGTCTTCAGGACAAAATCCCGTGTCCTCACGTAGCTGCTGAATGTATGTTCGTGCTGGTCGTCCTGCTTTTGCACGGCCATGTGTGGGGGTCCATAAGAGTACATCTCTTATGAGTTTGTCCTTGCTTCTCCAGCAGTGTCCTGCGTGTCTGGTTCTTCTAACTTGAATAGTTTTAGTGATAGGGGGCAGGTGGCCGTACAGTTGGTGTCTTGTGGGGTGTTGCCGCCATGACTTGTTCTAGATTGCACGCAGCATTCTTGTGTAATTGCCGTCTAGCTTCTTCTCCAGCCGTTTTGTTAGCGTCCATGTAGTGCAGCCATTTAGCAGTATCGATGTGACCGTTGCCTGGAAGAAACTGCGTTTCATTTTATCGGTTTGGTCTGATTTCCATATAATCGATAGCCTATTGATAGCTGTCCATGCCTTCGTTAACCTCGTTTCGATGTCCTTTTCGGTTTATTCGACGCTGCTTCACAGGTATGTTAACTTGTCTACTAGTTTAAGAGGGGTTTCTTCTAGAGTGGAGATGTCGCCCGTTTGATTATAGCACATATATTCCTTTTTGTGTGCATTAACATAGAGGCCTGTGCCTGCTGCTGCTCGTTCCAAACTATGCAGTAATGTTTCGGCTTGGTCGAATGTATTTGCCAGTATCGCTATGTCATCGGCGTAGTCGGCGTCGGTAATAGTTTTTGCGGGGTACCTTCTGCTTCTTTTCTTCGTCAGCTCGAAGCCATTCTCTCTGATTTTGTCAATCGATGTTCTAAGTACGTAGTCTAGACAAATGATAAAGAGGTACGGAGCCAGCGTGTCCCCTTGTTGTACTCCTGCTACAATGTCGAAGTATTCTGTGTCTCCATCTGGTGATCGTACTTTTACTTTGGTGTTTCTATAGAGAATCGCTATTGCTGCTACGGAAGTCCTGAATCGTTAAACGTGGAAAAATACTATTGTCATCCAGTTTCATGAATGGCCGTTAAACTGTCAGTCTATTTGCGACCGCAGCTCTCATTGGATTATTTCAGGCAGGTAACCAAAACTGTTGTAAATTTAGAGTTACTTACTTAATGAAACACCCAAATTGAGCGGACAAGCAATGAAGAAAAATGTCAAAAGGTAAAAAGTAAAAGTTGTGTCTATGTTGTTATTCTTCATCAACGAATACGAATAAAGATGGCAACACGAAGGAAACGTCTGAAAGATTAAGGTACTGAAGAAGAGAGAAAGTGAAAAACGAACAGTTAGTGAGGAGATAGGAGCTGAACAATCATAGTGTAAGGCCCTTAACCATAGCGAAAACTATATGAGACTGTTCTGCAAACACACCAAAAAAGAAACGAAATAAACTCTATAATCAGCCGTTCTACGATATATGGTTAACCAACCACTAATGCTAATTACTCCACCATTTTCCTTGAGTTGCTACTGGAAATGAACACTTCTTACGACAAACTATACCTGGCAATGGACCCAAGCTTATCCTAATAGCCCTCTTCATCAGCGGCCAATGGCAATCTCAAAAATCTACTTTTTCTAATCACAATTATTGACCGGATACGTTGAATATATGTGACCTGAGAGGAAGTGAAGAACGAACAGTCAGCGAGGAGATGGGAGCTGACTAATCTATGTATATGGCCCATAATCATATACAATAACTATACATCGTAGAAGGGACTATTATAGCATTTATTTCGTTTATTGTTCTGTTTTATTTTCGATTATTGTTCTATTTTATTTGCGGAGCTGTCTCATAAAGTTTTTCAACGAAACCGATAGCAGATCTACTTTTAAAAAAGCATAAACCCAAAATGTGTATCGGGAGGGCATAGATAAACTAGCAACACTCGACAGGCCAGAGAGTGATTGAGCTTCACAACAGAAAATAGGTATATGATTATTTGATTATTTCACTTTGTCAATGATAACTATATAAAAAATTGTGAGAATGTTTTACCAAAACAAAGATTAACTGTTCTTAAGAAAGTTTACTACCGCGATATGCAAAATTTTTAATACATATATAGAGAACTTTGAACAATCATTTAGAAAAAAATAGTTGCAAAATGCAAATAACAACACATTTTAATAAACCTATATATTTTTAATAGTGTCTCGAAGTGCCAAAGGTTGTAGATGTCATTTCCAATTGTACTAGTTAAACGGTGAAAACGAATAACTGCAGCATAAAAAAAAAAAACAACGCAATAATAATAATAATAATAATAATAATAATAATAATAATAATAAACCGAGTACAGCAAAAACATGTAAGGTCATGTGTTCAACATAATCGAAGACTTTTCAGATGATCCTTGAATGAGCAAGTAAAAATGTTCCCCAACTGCGGCAAGGAAATGTCATCCATTGTGTTTAAAGGATTGTCATGCAAACCTCTAACCTTGCCTCGACACGAATAAATAAAAAAATGAAATACATATAGATATAAAAAGTACGCCAGCAAATAAAAATACGTATAATGAAGAGAATGAGACAGCTGGATAGAAATGAACAAACTGAGAACAAACATCGTGAACAGATGAACACATTGGTTTTCCATCATAAACTTTGTGGTTGTTTTCTTTTTATTTCACCACTGTATGTCTTCACTTTGTTTCTGGATTTTAGCTTTGTTTTATTTGCTTATTTAAAAATAAATAGCAAAAAAAATGAATAAATATATAAAAATAGAAATGAAAATAAAAAAAGAAGAAAAATATTTTCCTTTCAATTGAGTTGCTTATCCAAACACACCGGAAATCCTTTTTGATTATGAAAACAACGCTCGGTGGTGGTCTTTGCATCAATCCATCGGGACAAATCGACAAAATATACGTACACTCCCCCAGATGAGGTCATTGACGTCAGAGTTTTTTTGTGTTTGTTTCTTTTCAACCTCTTTGCCAGCCATATTATGAATAATAGCCGAATTACAGACAGGCCCGTGTAGAGTAACCAATAATCAACATGAAAAAAAATAAGAGAAGAATTTTATAGAAATAAGAATATCTGCACGGTTAAAACATTTACAAAAATATTGATTTTAAAACCAAAGAAATAAAACCAAAGAAGCAAAAATGATAAAACCTTGATAGAAATTGTGTCTAAAGAGATTAGTTTATATTAATTTGAGTTAATTTTGGATTAATATCACATACCAGGTACAAATAAGTATAGTTAATGACTGTATACATATATATATATATATATATATATATATATATATATATATATATATATATATATATAGGTTAATAGTAATTACTACATTGAGGTATAGGGGAGGGCGCTAAGCTTTACCCTGGAGTGCTCTACTTTAACCTTGATACGTACTTCATAATGTTGACTGTTAAGCCAGAAGCCATTAAGTACCATTTTTAAGTCTTTGGTATGACTCTACCTGGGATAGAACCCTGGTCTCCCGGACCTTTGGCGAACACTCTACCCTCTAGACCAATATATAACGCCCCGAAAATCAATAGGACCTTCGACCATTGATTGTATTTAAAAAGTTAAGACCAATAACATAACACTGATGATGCACTTCATATATTGACCCCTGTAAAGTTCAAGTGGTGTTCAAACTTAAAATGTAGGGTCTAAGGAGACCAGCAGTAGCATTTGTACCATTTAAGTTAAGGAGTGGGAATTGGAAGTACTGCTTACATTTAATGGAGTGTTTTTTTTTATTTTTTTAAACTCTAGCTCGTACTCTAATGAACTTGCTTAGTTCATCTATGAACATGTTTTGACTAAAAGATGCTTCACTGTAAACATTCCAAATTTTATCAGCCACCAACAATTTTCTGACAGACCTTTGTTCAAGCCAAGAGCACTCTGGTTGATTTTCCGTCATTGGTAACATATTTTTCAGAGATGAAAATAGATTTTACAGTGAACCAATTCCAATGCATTATTTATATTTAAAAATAAATAAATTCTGAAACATATTTTCGTTTTGTTTTTTAAAGAAGATTATTTTTCAACAAAAAATCTCTTTATTTATTAAACCACCTTTGAATATGCACACACACACACACACACACACACACATATATATTTATATATTTATATATATATATATATATATATGTGTGTGTGTGTGTGTATGTGTGTGTGTGTGTGTCCGTTTTCTCTAATTTGAGGCGTTATTGCTAAAAAATTTGTTTAGAATTATTCTTCAAACCTGAACACATTAAAAAAAGCATTAACTGGTTCGAACGAATAATTGCAGAAAATTTAGAACCTCTTGCTCTAGTCATCCACGTGTTAAATGACGTAAAAAAATCTAATTAATGATTTTAGTGGAAAATTAATTACAAATAAATGAAAAAATATTTGTGACAAACACCATAATTGATATGCAAAATCTATTTTCATAAATAATAATAATAATAATAATAATAATAATAATAATAATAATAATAATAGTGATGGAGACGAAATGATCAATCACATAATAAACGAATAAAGAAAATTAGCACTGAAAGAGTTCAAGACAAGACACGATTGGGTGGGCAAGGTGATCCACTGGGAAATGTGCAAGAAATTTAAATTTGACCATACGAACAAATGGTATATCCACAACCCAGCACCTGTCCTAGAAAATGACATATATAAACTCCTATGGAACTTTGACATAAACACGGATCATGTAATCTCGACCAGAAGACCAGACCTTATTATAATCAACAACAAAAAATAGAGAATTTGCAAAATTGTCGACTTTGCTGTCTCGGCTGATCATAGAATAAAACTGAAAGAATGAGAAAAGAAGGATAAGTACCTCGACCTTACTAGAGAATTTAATAAGCTGTGGAACATGAAAGTGACGATAATACTAATTGTGATTGGTGCTTTTGGCACAGTAACTAAAAGATTATTAAATGGCTTGGAGGACTTGCAAATTGACAAACGAGTGGAGAACTTCCAAACGAAGCATTATTGAAGACAGCTAGAATACTGAGAAGAGTCCTGAGGACTTTAGGAGACTTGCTGTCACTCAATCTCCAGCACAAATCCATCAGCTGACGCTGATGTGAAAAACTCTAAAGGAATAATGATAATAGAGAAACAGAATCTCTCCTAATGGTAGCACAAAACAGAGCCATAACAACCAATCATATGAAAGCGAGGATAGATAAGACGGAAAAAAATAGAAAATGTAAATTATGCGGTGACAGAGATGAAACCATTAATCACATAATAAGAGAATGCAGCAAATTAGCACAGAAGGAATACAAGGCTAAACACGAGAGGGTGGGCAAGGTGATCCACTTGGAAATGTGCAATAAATTTAAATTTGACCATGCCAAGAAATGGTATATGCACAACCCAGCACCTGTCCTAAAAAATGACATACACAGACTCCCCTGGGACATTGATATACAATCAGATCAAGTAATCTCGGCCAGATCTTATAATAACTGAAAAAAAATGTCGACTTTGCTATCCCGGCAGACCACAGAATAAAACTGAAAGAATGTGAAAAGAGAGATAAGTACCTTGGCCTAGCTACAGAATTGAAAAAACTATGAAACATGAAGGTGACAATTATACTAATTGTGATTAGTGCTTTTGGCACGGTAACTATTGGATTATTTAAGGGCCTGGAAGATTTGAATGTTGGCGGCCGAGTGGAGACCATCCAAACAACAGCATTATTTAAAACGACCAGAATACAGAGAAGAATCCTGGAAACTTGCTGTCACTCAATCTCCAGTGAAATACCATCAGCTTACGATGATGTGAAAAACTCTGAATAATAATAATAATAATAATAATAATAATAATAATACTTGACATATACACAATATTGTCACTTACTCAATCACTTAATGGTCAAGTAACATGGTTTCGTCGTGCTAACTCTAGTTTTGAGGCCTTCGTTAAGGAGGTATTGCCAGTCAGAACCAGGTCGTCAATCGGTCTTAATTTACAGTTAACCTTTATCAAGATCGAACAAAAAATGAATTATCCACCTTAACATTTACCAACACTTGGATTTATATCTTTACCAAGGATATAGCTGCAATGTAAAAACGAACTAGTTCAGGATTTGAACTCGAGGAGACAACTACACTTCTTATGATGCTACCTGTTGTACCGCTACACTGCATTATGAAGATAAAAACTGATGCAGAAATCATTTGATCTCTAATGAGATCCACCACTCTTTCTTAACAGGAATCTTTCTATGATGCCACACCTTTGCTATGTTATTGTTAAATACATCCAAAAATTAGAAGTCTTATTGGGGTTTTTATAGGTAAAATATATATATTGCTGATTGCCAATATTATTATCCGTGGCTGGTTGCCGATCCTTGGTATCTTTAAATTACAGCATATTGTTTTATTCTCATTATATGTTTTTTTTTATTCGTTGCTCATAGCGTTCTTTTAGCAATGGCAGTACTCCTATAACTATAGACACAACCATTACTCACATATTTAACAATTCCTGAATCACACAGGATTTTGTCTACCGATATTTTCCTTCATGTTCTATTATTTTCTCTCTGTTGTCTGCTAATACGACTACATCTAGCATCTGACAGAGCTTTAGTTCTTTGTCAATTATGATTATGTCTGATCCTCCCGTCTGGAAGGGATGATCTGTCTTTACCGAAAAATACCGGAGCAGCTTGTTTTTCATGTTTTCCTAAACAAATCAGAATTTTTTCTTATCTCTTTTGACAATGTTATTGTTGTTAAACCATCATCATTATCGTTAGAGAAAAAATGATTTACTTCTTCTCCATCTTTTTCTTGTATTTCTGCTCTTTTGCTTCCAATTTATTTTTTTTTGTCCTCATCTCTTCATCCATCTTTTTTTGCTTTTGATCTAAGCTGATCATCTTTCTCCCATCTACTCCTCCAGCATCTTTATTCCGTTTTCCTCCTCTGCGTTTGTTGTGATTGTTGTTCTCCTTATCGAGTTTTTAGACCAATTTTAACTGATGGTTTTACGGAATCATTGAGATAAGTTCTCTCAAGTCTCCAGGACTCTTCTAAGTATTCTATATTATTTCACAAGTGTTGTGGTTTGAAGGGTTCCAATTTTTCCACTGATCCCAAGTGCCTTAGTCCCTATTGAAAGCATTCATATTCTACAACTTTTCTATTCAGGTACTACTCAATTTTTCCTATTTATTTACTTGGTCCGCTAGAAACGCAAAATACACTAGATTTAAATGCTGCTCTTTTTTTAAAGTAAGAGTTGGTCTTATTGCCTGGTTTGATGAATATGTTTTATGTAAAAATCTTAATTTTTATGCCTCGTTTTCTTGTGTCTATTCTTGTTTCTGCATGGTAATTTTATTCTGGTTTCTGCATGCCAATTTATGACTTTTAGCCCAATTACAGATGGATCACGTCTCCCACTTTGTTATGAATACTTTTCATTTCTTTTGAGTTACTTTGCTACATATACTGATTATTATAATTATAATTGTATTATTATTATCATTACACTCTTTGATACTTTTCTATAATGTCATAGAGACAAGCCTCGTAAGGTCTCAATGATCTTCAAGAGAGTTCTAGTTATTCTTAACAATGCAATTGTATAAATGGTTTCGATCCTTTCTCCGATCGGAAGTTAGTCCAGGTCCCTTTCTAAACATTTGGAAACTGTTTCTTATTAACCATAAACGAGTGTTATTTCCTCTATCTTTTTTAACTCTCTGCTAAATTCTAAGTATTTATTTGTCTATCTTTTTGCTTTTGTTTATTTTCAATTTGTGGCAAGCTGGATTTTTTTGTTTGTTTGATTGGGTTTTATAGCATATCAACCTTACAAGCTTATATAATTCCAAATTCATTTTTATACAAATAAACAGTTCGATTTCAAACAATTAAGTTTAGCATAAGTACACAGTTTAATTGTCAACATCATTTCTATTTCAAGCTAGTCCGTATAGTCAAATTCATATTCAAACAATTTAGTTTTGTATAAGTGAAATAAAATGTCAAAAAATGTCCTATTTCAAATAATTCAGTTTCAATTTCCAAAACAATTCCCTTTGAAACAATTCAGTTCAGCATACAAAAAAAAGTTTTATTTCAAACAATTAGCTTGGCATAAGTACGCATGTTAAAAGTCAAGGCAGTTATATTTAAAGCAATTCAGTTTAGCTTAAGTACACTGTTTAGTTCTATTTGACTGATAGATAGTGCTTTTCTGGCGCTACAACTCAGGGCCTGTGTGGACCTGGGAGTGATGGCAATGAAGGTGTACTCCACATTCCCCATAGCTCACCTTCAGATTTTTAGTGTCATATCCTGGACACTTTTTTGGCGGGGTTACCTTTCTTCAGAGATGCAGTCGGTGTATTCTACAGTCCCAGCCGACTGGGCAACGTGATCAGCTTAAATAGCAAAATCTACGGGGTGACAAGTTCTTTTTTTCTTGTTAACCAACACGAGATCTACTCTTCTGACCGGGATTAGATGACTAGAGTGTTATATGTCTCATTTCCTGATTCGGATTCTGGTTGGATTTTGCATGAATTATTTCTTAGTTTGGTTAATTTTTCTTCTTTTGCAGAATTCCCACTGGATCAGTTTTCCATTTAGTTGTGTTTAACGTTGTATGTCTTTTGCACACGTTTACTTCATATCCTTATTATTTTATAACCTTTTAAATCTTTATTTCTATACAACTAATACTACCTATTCTGTAACGTCATATCAATTTTCGCTTTGATATAATTGTTCTTTATGACATAGCATAGGGCTGATATTGTTATTATTTATTCCTTTTCAAGTTTTTCACATTAGCATTAGCCAATGGTTTCTCACTGGAGTTTGAGTGACTGCAAGTCTCCTCAAGTGTCCAGAACTCTTTTCAGTATCCTGGCCGATCATAATAATCCAGAAGTTTGGATGGTCTCAAATCGTCTTCTAACTTCCAAGTCCTCCAGTCCTTGTACCAACCCTTTGTTTATTGTAGCAAGAGCTCCAACTATAATTGGTAACACCGTCATCTTCATGTTCCGTTTTTCAGTTCTCTAGCAAGTCCAGTCACTTTTCTTTCTTTTAGCTGTCCTTCATTTCATTCTGTTGTCAGTTAGGACAACAAAGTCCACAATTCGGCGAGTTCTCTTTTTCTGTTGATTATTACAAAGTCTGGTCGTCAAGCAGAGACTATGGGATCCGTGTGTATCTCAAAATCACAGAGGGATTTGTGCGTATCATTCTCCAAGATGAATTCTGAGTTGTACATATACCATTTTTATGGTCAAATTAAAAGTTCCTGCACAATTCCCAGTGGATCACCTAGCCCACTCAATCGTGTTTAGTCAAATACACTTTCTGTGCTAGTTAGGTACATTCGCTGATTTGATTGATCTTTTAGTCTCTATCACCATATAAACTAAATGTCCTGCTTTGCTGTGTTTTATCTATTCTTGCTTTGATATGATTGATCATTATGGCCTTATTTTAAGCTGCTATTAGAAGAAATTCCGTTTCTCTCAATTTTTTTGCTATGGCCACATTTTCTCGTGTCAGATGTTGCTTTTAGTCGCTTAAAATGTCCATAGAGTTGTATTTCTTTCCACTTTTATTTTCTGATGATTGTCGTTCCGCTGGTCCTCATGTGGTTATTATTGTTTTTGGTGACTGTAATCAGTCTTCCTCCACACTTTTCTATGTAGTCCCGCCATTGTTATATCGCTGCGTCAAAGCTATTTCCGATTCTGGTTAGTCTACTTTCTCCTTCATTTCTTGACACATATGGTCCGTCAATTTTATCACTGGGATGTAAGGCTTAATGCATAATAATTAGTTCTCTTGTTCTTTGGTCTATTTGTTTAAGTTCTTCTCTGGTCCACTACAAGAATAGTCCCGTGTATTTTATGAAGAAGACAACCCAGATATTTATCCATTTTATAAGATTTATAAGATTTTACCGGCTCAATGACCTAGTGGCTAAAGTGTTTGTCAATGGCTTGGGAGACTGGGGTTCAATACCAGGTCAAGTCATACGAAAGACTTAAAAATGGTACTTTATACCTCCTTGCTTAACATTCAGCATTATAATGTATTATTAATGGTAATGTGGAGCAATTCTGGAGAAAGCGTGGCACCCTCCCTTACACCTCGGTGTTGTAGCTATTGAAAAGGGAGCCTTCGGGTTGCTCTCGACTACAGTCGCCAACTTTACTTATAATGTTCCTGTTATATAGTTTGATTGCAAGTATCTTTCTGGTTCTCTTGAGATACTGTTTTCTGATATTTTTCTTTCATTTCCACTTGTTTGATGATGTCAGCTTCCAATATTCCTCAGTATTATTGCATTTCCTTTTCTCCGAGCCAACTTTTTAGAATTGTTTTTGTTTTGTTTGTTTTTTTGTCATATCGACCATTTTAGGTTATTTAATGCCAAATTCATGTTTAAACACACACACAGTAATATTTCTAACTATTCACTTTAGCTTAAGTACACCGTTTAAATATCAAAAACAATTCTTTTTCAAAAAATTCAGTTTAGCATAAGTACAATTTGTGTTTAAAGTTAAATGAAAAAACAAATACATTTCAAACAGATTATTTCTATTTTACTCATTGATAGGACTCTCTTTTGTGTCACAATTCTGGGCCAATGTGAATCTGGGAGTGATGGCATTACAAAGGTACGCCGTATTCCTCAAAGATTCAGTATTACTGGAGCGTCACCATCAGGTTTTATTATCTAGAGAGATGCAGTTGGTTAATTTTGCAGCCCAAACCCACTGGGTTAGACAATTTATATGATGAAGTTCAAAATATAGTCATAATTAACTATATCGGTTTGTATTTGATGATTATAGAGTTTAACGCTTACTTCGATTTTGCGTAGAACCAATTTATCTTTATTGCTTTGGCTGCACAATCATATTTCTGTTTCAATTCAGTATGTGGCAAGTTACCTATTCAAACACAATATAGCAAACTGAAACACCCTTCTCTTTGCTTATTCTATGTTTCTGATTTTCAACATTATGATATTTTCTGGTCTTTATCATATTTTTCCTTAAAGTTTCTCATTAAGAGTCCATAATTAACTCATTTTTTTTTATTTAAGCCTGCATTTTTTTTTAACTACAACCAATAATATTTCTCTCGTTTTGTAGACGTTTTAGTGCGACAAATATTTTCCCAGATATTTGGTTCACCTTTCTCTTTCCGTCTATTCAGTTAGAAATACTTCAGTAGTTGCTGAAGTCACTCTTTCTGTATTTTTCCTTTCGTATTCATTGAGATTTAGTTCAATCATGTCAACAAAATATTCAGCTAATATCAGTCCTCTTCCACCAACTTTTCTTAGGAGATGTAATCAATAAACAATGTCTCTCGGGTGCAAGGCCGGTGCATTGTAATTAACTTTCTCATCTTCCAATAAAAATGTCTAAGTTGTTCTCTCGTCCAATTAAGAAATTCAGCAAAATATCTTAATAATGACACGGCCCTGGTGTCTATTGCAGAAATACTATTTCCGCCATTTCATTTTGATTTAAGCTCCTTCCTTACAGTTATAAAATATTCATTTGTCCCTTCTTCTCTTTTTTTCACATTATCTTGTCGGCTTTAAAACACCTTGTTATTTGTAACTGTCTCCTTCTTCAATTGCTTTGATAAGTGTGGACATCAGATAGTTCATTACATTCTCAGACCAATATCTTACATCTTTTCAGTAACATCATTGCATTCTTGTCAATCCCGAACTGCATTCCTATATAATCACCCTCAACTGAATGAAGCAATGTCTTCACTGGGGAAGTCTTTTGTAAGTTATCTGCTACCTTTCTCCGTTGACTTTGCCCAGCATTGCTTTTCATATATTTAGGAGCCGTCTTCTAGTCATATTGTTAGCATTGTCCAAAAAGTTTCGTGTATATTTCTTTAATCTTGTTTGATGCTTTAGATAGAGTCTTTATAGAATTGAAAATCTCAAATAATCCCCCCAAAAGGCTTTTCTTTTGTGTTGCAGATGGCCCGTGTTATGTTTTTATAGTGCAGTATATTTCAACTGTTACAAAAGGTTCAAATATTTATTTCCCATTTCAAATGGGAGGTATAAGTATAGTTTAGAAGCTGAGATACATATCCGAAATTTCAGGCGTTAAAGTTACGAGGTGATTTTTGACTATTTCGTTTCTTCGGGAATTCGACTTCATTTCTTGTAGATATTATTTTAAAGTCTAAATCTCAAAGAGTACTACAATCCAAAGGGTTTTTTTAAATAATTGCATCACTTTTTAGTCACTCATAAAAAAGTATATTCATCTCACAATATATTTGAACTCACAGGATGTCCCAAACCATGGCAGGTTAAAGAATACGCCGACTGCATTTTATGCATATATGTAATTCCCCTAAACAGAGATAAGACTCTAAACTTCATCCGGTGCAGACTCTCCAGTCCTGAATTCTAGAGAGTATGAACTCACCAGTAAATACACCACTCAGAATCTGTCTAGGAGAATCAGACGCACAAACTGCTCAGGGATTTGGGGACATATAACAGATCACCTCATCTCGGCCAGACTATCAAACCCAGCAATAATCAACAAAAAACAAAAACCAGCCCAGCAGCGGATTTTGCCCTTCTGACAGACCATAGACTAAAATTAAAAGAAGTTAAAAGTAGGGATATATATGTGGATCTTCTTAGGGAGCTGAATTTGCAGAACATAAATATTTCTGTTATATAAACTGTAGTTGGAACAATTTCCAAAAGATTGGTAAAGGAAATTTAAGATTTGGAATTAAGATGGCAAGTACATAACACCAAGACTACAACATTATTAGGATCAGACAGCATATTGAAAAGAGTCGTAGAGACTTGAAGAGACTTTCTTTCACTCAAACTCCAGTAAAAAAAATAAAAAATAAAAAAAAATTCAGCTCACGTTAATGTGAAAAACTATCAAATGATTCAATAATAATAATAATGGTTTTATGATGTTGTTGCTAACAGCAGCATCAGTTGAAGAAGTATCAGTAAAAGTAGTAGTCGTAGTAGTGAATTACGAGGAGTAGTATTAGGATTACAGTATTAAGAGGCTTAGCAGTATTAACTTGAATAGAGTTTATTTTAAAATCAAAATATGAGTAGATTTTTCTTTCTTTTTTCTTTTTACTTCAACCTCTGTTAGTCAGCCATTCTTCTTTTTTTAATCCCCAATACCTGATCACTAGACCATGCCATCAAATGTTTTTTTTTTCAGGCCATATTTAAGCAATATCTTTAGGGTGATCTATCTAAATAGAGTCTTTAAGATTTACATCCATGTAGAAAAAAAAACAAGAACTGAAAAATAAAGGAATGCATAATAAATACAAGGTCTTTCATAGATTTAGATGTAGTGAAACTATTATGACTTGTATATACAACCGCCTGGATAGTTGCAAAACGATTTATCCAAAAGAAATGTTACACCTGTGCCTTCTGAAGAGAAATAATGTAAATAATGAAACTTAAGACAGTAATGATAATGTAAAAAAAAAGGAAAAAAAGATATACGTTTAAAGAGAAAAAAACAGTTGTTTTTGAAGTTAATTAAGTTTTGAGAAAACCTGGAGAAAGAAGAAAACTGTGTCGGATGTTTGTGGAAGAGAAATGTAGCAACTAAAAAACAGCTAATTGACCAAAACATATATGCTAGATATTACCTAACATTCTTTAAAAATTCAACCAAGCAAATCAATCAACGTTCCCGGTTAATATTTTAATTGACCAAAGTGTTAAAAAAAGTGAAAGGAAAAAAATCAAAACCAAAAATAAGGCAAGAAATAAATCAACCAAACATGTTCGAGAGAAAATGTGAAAGATAGATATTGCTATAGAAACACGAATAATCTAAGGATATTTACTGACGAAAACTGAGGAAACACAAGCAATGAATGAAGTGTAAAAGAAAGAAAAGGTAATTTACAATAAAGTGGATGTTAGAAAGAAAGTACGAAAGAAGGAAAGAAAGAATATGAAAGTTTGCCATAAATTCATATATTCGTTGCGGTAGTTTATTGATGGGCTAATATGCAAACTTTAAAAAATATTTTTATTGTACATGTGAAATATCAAAACAATATATTGCTTTGTATTTTCTATTTATTTTAACAATCATTTGAATAGGAAAAGTTTTCTGTTTTAAAAATATATTTCTAGTAAGTCAGCTGTATATACCGCACAATATTTGCCAACTCACATTCAAAACTTTTATCTGTGATTTTTACTTTTATAAAATGTCCTTCGATGTAGGTTTACATTACAGCCATAAGGAAATACGTATGAGTAAAAAGTGAGGAAAGATGAAAAGTGTTGAAGTTTTAACGCCTTTCAGCTTGGTAGTCAAATAGGTATATGTGGTATCTACTAAAAATCGAACTCACAGAGAATGTGTCTCAATATATATATATATATATATATATATATATATATATATCACTTCAGTCTCTATAGAAAAACCGTAGGTCAGAATGAGCTTTCTAACTTTGATATTTTAACCTGTGTGCGTGAAGGAAATCTCTGAACTTTTAAGTTCCGCTAAAAAATAACAGGTTTCACTTCCCACTCTTGCAGAGGCCTTGTATATATATATATATATATATATATATATATATATATATATATATATATATATATTGGAGATGTGTTTTTGCCATGTGATGGCGAGAATCTTCCTCAGATATGTCGTTGGAAAGATGTTGTTATATGTCGTTGATAAGATGTACACGTTTCACAGCCATGAAGGAGGGTGGTTAGAGCAATGCTCGGTATACCTTGACTTTGGTTTCCTTCTAGATGTCTCTAAGTTTCCAAAGGCTGCACTCACTTTTGCAAGTCTGGTATTCACCTCGTCATCATGACGATATACTTAGAGAGGATGCTGCCGAGGTAGGTGAACTTTTCTACCACCTTCAAGTTATCACTTGATAGTGATTTTGGGCGCGATGTATGGTTTTCCAGGCGCTGGTTGCCGCACTACTTCTGTCTATTGTGTGCTGATGGTTAGGGCCAAAGTTTCACAGACCACTGAGAACTTGTCAACACTCTTTTGCATGTTGACTTTGGTAGTAGTGTTCAGTGCATAGCCGTCGGCGAACAGAAACTCCATGATACCAGTTTTCACCTTTGTCTTTGCTTGGAGCCTTCTGAGGCTGAAGACTTAGCGGTCAGTGCGGTATCGAATATCGATTCCATTTTACGAGCCATTAAATGCATCAAACTACATAACAGAAAACATGATACTAAAAAGAGTGGGGGCTAAGACACCTCCTTACTTTACCCTGTTTGCAACGCGAAAGGCCACAGACCTTTCTCCGTTGTGCTGCACCCTTGCATACATGCTGTCATGAAATTGTCTAAGGAGGGAGATGAATTTGTGGGATAGATGAATTCTGCCATGATTCTCCAATGATTTTCTCTTCTGACTGTGTCAAATGCCTTGGTCAGATCAACATTAGTCGATTAGAGATCAGTTTTCTGTTCCTGACAGTTTTCTTACAGGTCTCTTGTAGCAAACACCATGTTAACAGTCTCACGTTCCTTACGGAGGCCACATTGACTCTTCCGTAAGAGTCCCTTTTCGAGATGGTTTTTGGGGCAATTTAGAAAGACTTTGGCTGAGATCTTCTCAGATATTGAAGGTTAGGAAATTGCGCGGTGATTATCGCATTCCTGTCGGTTGCCTTTCTGCTTGTGAATATGGATGCTGGAGGCGTCCTTGACTTCCTGCATTAGTTATTCTTTCACCCATATCAGCTGAATGAGGGTCAGATGTTTAGCTGTCAACTCTATTCCACCCTCCATATAGATTTTACGCAGAAATGGAGTCAGATCCAAATGCTTGTGCCGCTGGATAGTTGGCGGATAGCTATCTGCATTTCCGCCAGCGTTTTAGAGACATCGGGTAACTCGTTCTCTGGGATTTGCGGCAGTTATTCAATGTCCTTCTCGTTGATAGAAGATGGCCTGTTTAGTACATCATTGAAATGCTCAACCCGCCTCTCCAGGATCTTATTCTTTTCTGATATGAGCTTGGTTCCATCTGCACTCAGAAGCAGAGAAGAGAGGGCAGTGGTTTGACCGTAGACCACCTTAAGACTGCCGTAAAAGTTTTTCATGTGATTCTCATCTGCGTAACATTGGATTTCCTCAGCTCATTCGCTCAACCAGGAATCTTGCATTTCACGCAGCTCGTACTTAACGATGCTGCAGAAACTCCATAGAGCGTCTTTCTTGGTAGTACACTGAAGGTCATGAAGGTTTGCTAGGTGGGCATCACGGTTTTTCCCTATGTGGTCCATGATCTCAGCATGATTCTTATGAAACCAGACTCTTTGTCTTATGGTGTCTGTTTGTGAGAGAGAGAGAAAGTGAAAGAGAAAGAGAGAAAGTGAGTGAGAGACAGAGAAAGTCAAAAGTCAAAAGAATATTTGATATTGGTACACACTGACGATGAAACGAACTTTTAAAAATATTATTTGATATTTAAACACTATCACATAGTCGTCAATGTATGATGAAGTGCATTCATATTAAAGAGAGAAAAATTTTGGTGTGTGAATAAAATCTTTTCTGCCATTTATGGGATAACTCATCTTAGTAAATTTTCAGATGAGTGTCTTGTTGCAAGTAGAGATGCCTAATACGGTGTTTGAGATTAAAAGATTATTCTTGACGCAGGTTTGAAGAAGGAGTAGGCCGTTGCTGTGCATTTTCCGGTCCCATGTTTACCCAGTACTCTTTCCCTGAAGGCAATGTCGTGTCCAACTTTTGCTTAAAAGTCACCAAGAATGAGGAACTTGTCTGCAGTTGGAACAGTGGAAATAAAATATTTAAAGTCTTCAGAAAACTTTTTTTTTGTTTCATTTCTGCTTTTCATGGTAGATGGACAGATGCTGATGATGGTAGCGAAATTTTTCCTGTGATGAAGTGGAAGTCTCAGAGGAAGTCATTCACCCCTCTCGAATGGCAGGATGACTTGCCTACGTGTGAAGTCTTGATGGCATAGCCCTATCTGGCTTCGAGATTATCATCAGTGCAGCTTAGACTCAGAAAAAAGAATAGGCTGAACTCTTCTCAGTCAGCTCTCTCTTGCCTTCAAGCCTGGTCTCACTGAGGGCAATGTCGATTTTGTATGTGCAAGTTCAGAAGCGAAAAGTGCGGTATATTTATGAGGTTTATCTGTGTCATTCCGATCAATAAGCGCGAGGACGTTTCACGCGGCGATGTTAAGAGGTTTTTTTTTTTTTTGCTTTCTTTTTTCGACCGTATTTGGAAGGGGTCCCCGGCCATGATGAAGTAAAGCAGGCAATATTTGGGGTACCTTTTCTAGTCCTTTCCCTATGCTGCGGGGGTGAGCGGTGTTATACTCACACACTAAGACGGCTGCCGAACATTACTTCTGCTCTGGTTAATAAGGAGCAACCATTCAGCCTGAGTCGCCTGTGTGCAGGCGGGCGGCTACGACGTCCAGTTTCCCCACACCTGTTGCTTTGCTGCTTGCCCGTCGCCACATGACTTGAGGTAATAGGTTCGACAAAGGTTGATTGATAAGTTGCGCTTGACTTTGTGAAGTGAAGTTGGTGTGCGCAGAACACGTCTCTCGTCATTTTCTGTCATAACTTATTATTTTATTTACTTACTTTTATCTCCCAGAAGTTCTAATTCGATAAACACTGTACCACTTGAGACGGGTAAACCATTGTATAGAAAAAAAGTTGATAACTAAATTTTATCCAACAAAAAGCTTTATAGAGAAACCAATCACTTAAAAATAGAAAGTGAACGGATTACTCTAGCGAAGGTCACTGAGTTAGCTTGCTAAACGCTATCTCTTTGCAAGATGACTAGAATAGAAATAGCATCGATAATTTGGAAAATTGCACCAATTTCACATATTTTAGAGTAAAAAAGATCACTAAAAATTCACTATTTCCTGAAGTAATGTTATTAAACTAGCTACAGTAGTAGTATCTGCCAGGTGAAAAAAAAAACAGAAAAAAAAACAGGAAAAAAAAAAAACATAGAGATTGCTTGAGAATTCATTCTTTCACCATATTTTTAATAAAACAATATCCATGTAAATTTATCAAAAAAACTAAAAGAAAAATTTTCATAGTCATTAATATATTCACCTTGTTTTCAAAGTTCTGATAAAAACAAATTCACAAAAGATTACAGAAAAAAACCCGAAGATTTGTCAATTTAAACATTTTTGTTCGAACTGGTTTAGTTTGGTGGGTTTTATGGCATATAAACCTTTGCAGGTTATTTAACGCCAAATCCATTTTTATGTAAATAACCTGTTCTATTTCAAATAAATTCAGTTTACCATGTGTACAGAGTTTAATTGTCAAAAACATGTCTATTTCAAATTATTCAAGCAGGTATATGTAACAATTCAGTTTAGTATAAGTACTCTTTCAATGTCAAAAACCGTTCAATTTCAAATAATTCAGTTTAGCATAAGCACAAAGTTTAAATGTAAGAGTTTAATTGCGAAAAACATTTCTATTTTCTGCTATTCACTTTAGTCAAGCAGTTCTAATTCAGCTAATTCAATTTAGTATAAGTGCAGATTTTGTTTACACTCAGTTAAATGTAAAAACAGTTCAATGTTAAACAATTCAGTTTAGTTTAAATAGAGTTTCAATTTCAAAAAAACATTTCAAATAATTCAGTTTAGCATAAGCACGCAGTTTAAATGTAAGTACGGTTTAATTATTAAAAATATTTCTATTTCAAGCAATTCAGTTTACTCAAACAATTCCCTTAAGCATATGTATTCCGTTAGTTCTATTTAACCCATAAATATGGCCCTATCAGGTGCTACCACGGCAATGGCAATGGCAATGAAGAGGTGCCCCGTATTCCCCAAGGCCTTAGCATTACTGGAACCTCACCATCAGATTGTTTAGTATCATATGCAGGACACTCATTCTTACCCCTCTGCAGAGGTGCAGTCAGTATATTCTACAGCCCCAGTTGACTGGGCAAAAACATTTTTGTCTTCTGCATAATTAGTCCTAATGTGTAAGATCATGCAATTATTTTTGTCTCTCTTGAAAACAAAACAAACGAAACAAATACAAAAAACAAAACGGTATAAAAAAATCAATTTATTTATGAAAAGTGTTTGATATATTGTGAACAAGTATATATATATATATATATATATATATATATATATATATATTAGTAGGATTCTTTACAATGAACAGTAGCATGACTAGTGACTAATTGTCCATTAATAAAGATTATGTGGAGAAGTGACTTCTCTTTAAAACGAAAAATGAATATATACGAAGACGTTATATTTTTCCACTCCTTTTGGAGAACGCTTGCTTTAGAATAGACCCTTTCACTCAACACAAAGAGACAAACAAAATCAACTTATTTACATCTGAAAAGCAAAAATCATCTATAAATAACAGTAAACACTTTTAAAATGTAGGTGATTTCAAATTGACTTTGTAAAAATAATGGCAAGAATTATATTCTTACAGACTCGGAAGTGTTGATCAAAAAGTTCTGAGCCTAAAGGAAGTGGTAGTGTGTTGTTAAAACAAAAAGGTTCCGCTTTCGTCTTTTTTTCTGGGTGAGGCTTAGAACATTTTAAACTACCCTTACAGATTGGGAAAATGAATTCGAATCTCACTTTATATTTAACCCAAACCATCATTTTAGAGACGATTCTAAAATGGGTAAATATCTCATTTAGGCGACGCTTCGTTATCAAAACTAGATACTTTCTTTTGTAAGACCTTATCACGCACTGGATGTTCTATATTCTGATCATCAATGATTAAGTTATGCTTTAAACTTTTTTCCGATTTATTCATTCTGAATCTGTATTCGTTTAGTCTCACATTTTTCAATGTACTGTGTTCATTCTTCTAAAATCCGCCTTGGTTAATTCATCATTTTTTTTTCTTTTCGTCAGTAAATTTCCTGGGCTGACTACTGACCCCTTGTGTTACAATAAATGCTCATCAAAAACCACATCCAAATAAAAATGAACCAGTTGACGGCATCTCTGCTGAGGGGTAAGACTCCTCCATGAATGTCCTAGATATTACACTAAACAATCTCATGGTGAGACTCCAGTAATTCTGGAGAGGTGGGGAATGCTGAGTACCACTACCTTACCATCGTTCCTAGATCCACTCTAGCGCGCAGTGGTAGCACGCGATAGGGACCTGTTAGTGGGTTAATTAAGAACTTTTTTGACGTTGAAACTCTGTACTTTAACATTTAAATTGAATGTAAACAAATGGCTTATGCTAAACAGAATTGCTTGAAATAGACCTGTTTAATCATTTAACTGTGTCTAAATAAGTGATCGATGTTTAATTGAATTGTTAGTGATACGTAGTAATACTTGGAACAATTGAAACTTTTTGACATGCTAAAGTAAATAGTTTTAAATAGAACTTTTGATCATTTAGCTGTATGTAAACAAATTTATGTTTAATTGAATTGTTGCGTTAAATGTTACTCCTTGAAAACATTTAACTGTGGGCAAAGAAATGATTAAGAGTTAATATGGTTATTCGTATAATATAGCAATAAGTAAGACGATTTAACTGAGTGCAAAAAACGATCACAGGCTTGTCTAGATATGTTAACTACAAAATGTATTTCAAAACAATATATTTAAAATATATGTAAAAAACAAAAGAGTTGGCATGAAATAAACTACAATGGTTGATATGACATAGAACCAAGTCCAAGTAACCAAACAAAAAATATTTGTTTATGAAATACGGTATAAAGTGGTAATTTAGATTTCGAAACTCAAACTTCAGAATTATGAATTTTTAATATGAAAGGATTAGAAAAACGGTAAAGAGGGAAAAAGTGTTCGTCACTTCATTTCTTTTTAAATTATGATATTTTTTTTCAAATAATAAAGCTTTTCCTTGAAATTAAAAGAAAAAAAAATGAAAAAAATTGAATTTGTTTTTACTCTTTATTCGATTTGACCTAATTCTAGACCTTCAAACTGATTGCTCTTCTATAAAAATATTCTTACATTTAATGTGTGGATTCCTTTTCATATTCTTATTTAATGTAGAAATACCACCCATTTTTGTATCGTCAGATAGCCCTTTTATGAGGATTAGGCTTTGGCAAAGACACATTTACGGTTTAAATCTTTAATGCATATCATTTATAAAAAAAAGGCTTCACAATCAAGAGATTAAGGAAAATAAGTTGTTTTGAAGAAAATATTAACGAATGACTATATTCGTTTTGGTAAAAAAAATGACTTCCTTATTCAAATCTACCGTACATACAGCTTCAAAGAGTGTGGAGTCCCACCTTTATTACCATTATTCATGGGACAACAGGTATTTATTTCCTGTTACAGTCGTTAACTAACATTCAAAAATATGATACCAACCTAATTTTCAAAATTAGGTTGGTATCATTGTAAATACAAAAAAATCGTTGATTTTTAAGGATAAAATCACTCAACGATTTTTTTTGTATTTACAAAGGATTTTTTTGAACGGTTGCAATTATATATACATATCTGCTTAGACATGACACTATATATATATATATATATATATATATATATATATATATATATATATATGTATATATATATATTCAGATGAAAATGACAAGTTTAAAGATTCTGTTCGACTCATATACCAAGTGATTAGAGCGTGACTTAAAAATCTTCATTCAAAATCCATCCTTTTCTTGCGTATACCAAATTTTGAGAGAGATTAACATTAAGGTATGATTGATTCAGTTCTTATACTATCGATGATTGAGTGTGTCTTCATTGTTAATCAAAACCTTATTGTGTACAATAAATGCCCCAATTATCTCTCTCCTCCTCTCTCTCTCTCTCTCTCTCTCTCTCTCTCTCTCTCTCTCTCTCTCTCTCTCTCTCTCTCTCAGTATAGAACAATGTAGAGTTATTCAATAAACCTACTGCAGTTCACAACAAAACGGCAATAACCCTGTGACGATCCTACTCACTTCAGAAAACCATAACATGAAAGAACATCCTTTCCAGTAATTACACAACAGCAGGCTATAAGTAATATATATATATATATATATATATATATATATATATATATATATATATATATACATGAGAATCTAAAAAATTGAATAAGAATTTGACAAATCGAAAACGCTTACATGCTGGTAAGGAGAGCAGTATAGAAACAAACAATGAATTAATACACCCACTTCTAAAATTTGTTTCGTTATCTATAGCTTCATACGTCTTTTATAGAAGACAGTGCCATTAAATTCAACGATGTAATCGACCACGTGACATTCGTTAAGATGTTTCTGAACTAGAAATGATTTCAAAGAAATTTTCATGTTCCACGAATTTCTAATCCTTTTGCGCAGATGCTACATTCAGCAATGCGACAGACTCAATGGTGGCAAACAATACATTAATTCATCATTACATAGATTAATCTCTCTCATGATAGGATCTTATATTATTGTTACAATACTAAGTTCAACAAGTGGATTGTAAATATGGCCGCTCTGTTTGCAGAGCTTAGAATACGCTGACAAAATTATCTGCTGAGGGATGACCTACTCATTCCAAAAAAAAAAGGCGTCCTAATTATGATACTATATTGCATCTGATGGTGTGGCTTCACTTCTTGAGTGTAGAGTCAACATTCATTGGCATTACACCCCAGTTCACTCACATTCACAGTGGGAGTACCGGTCTGGGTTTTACCAATAGGTCCAATTGATGTTTAAATATTATTTGTATTCGATAGAAACATTTGCAAATACTTCATAAGAAAAATGCATAAAGAATATAACCCATTCGATTAAAGTAATTCTGGACAGTTTGATGCGTCACTAAAATCAATCTATCGCACTCCTGGCCATGTGGTGAACTAAGTCATCATTGATTATTACCACACGGAATCAACCTGAGATATATACCTTTCTTTTTATGTTCTCATCAGAAGTGAATTGGCAGTTAATATTTTTTTCGTACGTTAGAAAATTGACTCCTTAAATCGATGACCTGTCGAAAAGCAAAATTATATTTAAGATAAAGAACAGCACTACTGGGTAGCTATATTCCAAACTATCTTGAAAGAATTGCGTTATATTGTGTATTAATATCAATGTAATAAAATACGTAAAATAATGGAAAACATTTCATAATGTTATAGTGAATTAACACCTTATTGATGACCGTTCTTCGAAGTCAAAATCTTCTTTGGTTTATTTTCATTTGGTTTATTTGTTCTGTTAGTATATCAGCCTGCGAAGGTTATTCAATGCCAACAACAATCTTTAGAAAAACAGACGTGGTGTTATTTAAATCCTTGAGGGTGGGGGTGAATAAAGTGGTTCAAAACTTTTCAAGTGTATTAGTTCGAAAGTGAAAGAAACAGCGCATCTGAAGTCCACTACATTAATTCCTACGGGGAATTACAAAAATGTTTTTTAAAAGCTGAATTTATCTTGGTCATAAAGGAGGTACTGACTTCTTTGAGACTCATAAAAACAAACTTGTTCTGATTGGATTCGGTATTTGGGGACTCTAATTAGGAAAGAGTCTAAACAAATATTTATATAGCCTGAAATGTATCTCGTCTTAACTCACTATCAGTTCACCTATCTCTCACACCAACATTGAGTCTTTCAATTTTAATTGTCGTATTCTCTCCCTTTCCTTCTGGCATCGGTGGTTTCGAATATATTTTTTTTTTACTTGTCTTAATTAGAGTTTTATTTCTGTATATAAATATTTCTTTTTGTTATTTAGACGATTCTAGCATTCTAATTTTTATCATTCAACCAGGAAATACAGATTTAATGTATCCCTCACTCTGATTTTATTATTTTTCTCGTTCTCCCTCTCTCTCCTTTTCTATAAACATACGTATGCATATTTTTTCATACACACATTACTGTCTTAGTGGTCTGTTTTAGGTGATTATTATTAAACGTTTTGTCAAAAGCGGGCATGCTATTAGTATTGGAAAAATATGTTAATTTCGATTTTTTAACCTTAGTAAAGAGAGCATTTAGTATATTCTCTCTCTCTCTCTCTCTCTCTCTCTCTCTCTCTCTCTCTCCCTCTTTCTCTCTCTCTGTTTTGTTGTATATCATTTGTATTTTGTTAACCTTTATGTTCCGTATGAAGGTTGGATGTTTTCCATGTTGTTTTAAGTGATGCCTGATGGCGCTCTACTCTGTGTGATGATATTTCCCCATTTGATTATTGTTTTGGTTTTTCCAATAACACCATTCCATACAAGTCGAGTAAATACATGAAAAACATATGGGTTGTGGTAATTTTATATTGAGATTTGAATTATGTTAGTGGGTGATACAATTTGCTGTTTTAGCCTTTTCATACTTAATTATTAGTTTGATATTATTTGCAAGAATATATTGCTATATTTTGATGAATTCATACCGTACATATTTAGCGTTTTTAATGTTTCTGGTAAAGAACCTAATCGATCCAAGTTAGTTGGTATTACACCAACTAACTTGGATCGATTAGGTTCTTTAACCAAAATTTTGAATATAAAATTTTAACCTTGGTTTGACAACTTGTCAGTGAGATAATATAATCTGAATTCAAAATTTTTACATATCACTTAAAATCGGCTTTGTGTCACATAATGTTCGGGATAGAAAGTGTCAGTAAATAGATACTGACTTTATACATCGAACCGAAGAACAAAAACTATATATATATATATATATATGTGTGTGTGTGTGTGTGTGTGTGTGTGTATGTGTACAAGAAAAAAGAAGTGGTAAATCAGACGTTGTTAAAAAAAAATCAGTGTTCTCAATATCAAGTACCAGAGAGCTATATGACTTTTTAAATGAACTAAATACTTCATGAAGGTTATATTGCTACAATCATCGGACTGGCTAGAAAAAGTTGGTTATAATATCATTCATTAAGAAGGTAATGCTGTGTGTTGGGCCGGAAGAATAAAGCAAAGGGAGAAGAGAAAAGGAGGAGTAAATAGAGGAGAAGCAATGATGATGCGCTTAGGTGGAAAGGTGATTGCAGCAAGAAAGAGATTAAAATGTAGAGGCAACTTGGCCAATCAATGTATTAACCACAGCATAAGATTTAATTACACTTATCGTCACACTTAATTTTGATGTTCTTTCGTTACTCTCCCCACTCTCTCTCTCTATATATATATACATGTACAAACATGTATTACAATAGTTTGGCTCAATTTTTTTACATTCACCAAGTGTGAAGACACACATTCACGTAGTGGTAGACGTGTAACAGTCCCATCTAAGGATCAAATAAATGGGTTTGAGAATTATGAGTATTACGTACGTACGTTCTTTCTTTGTTTCATTCCTTTTGATTTCAGATCATATTTTAATGGATATTTAATCAGAAAGCCATCATTGAATAAAAAAGCAACCATAATATTTAACCCAAACTTGGGTTTATACCTTTCCCAAGTTTATGAGTTCGTAGATAAAGGAAAAGATTCAACTTAATTTGGAAGTCCCTCACTTTAGTCATCAAACTACTGGGATTTTCTCACTAGTATTAAATAAAGACTTGCAATCACATGACTTTATATAAACAAATTAATATTTAATAATTATAGTTATTTAAAACCATGCCATAGTATTCAAATTATTACTATTATTTACCCTTGAGAGTTTTTCCCATAAGATTTAACTGAGGGTTTTCCACTGGAGTTTGAATGACAGGAAGTCTCCTCAAGTCTCCAGAACTCTTCTCAGAATTCTAGCCGATCTCAACAAAGCTATTGTTTGGATAGTGTCCACCCGTTCCAGTATTCCCAAGTCCACCAGTCCATTGTACCAAGGTCGAGGAACTTTTTGCATTCTTTCAATTTTACTGTTGTACACCAGTATAGCAAAGCATACAACAAGTTCTCTCTTTTTATATATATTACTATAAGGTCTGGTCGTCTGGCCCAGATTTGGGATCAGTTTGTATCTCAAATTCCAGGGCGAAATTGTGTGTCTCATTCTCCTGGACAGATTCTGGGTTGAATATTTAGCATTTGTTCGAATGGTCATTCGGTTATTCTGTGATTGAATGTTTCGTCTCTATCACCAGGTAACTTACATCTGTTTCTTTATTGCGTCTTATCTATTCTTGCTTTGATATGGTTAGTCATGCCGTTGTTTTGAGCTGCTTTTAGAAAACATTCAGTTTCTCTCTTAGGGTTTCCATTTCTTAGCTACGTCCACCTCTTCTCGTTTGGAATGTCGCTTGTGAGTCGTTTAAATCGCTCATAGATTGGTTTTTCTCCCGACTACTGTTTTCTGAATATTGACATTCCGCTGGTTCTCGTGTCGTTAGTATTATTTCTGGTAGCTGTAATCAGTTTTCCTTTGCGCTTTTGTATGCAGTCTTCAAGTCGTGTGGATTGGTTAACGGTATCTTTATTGCTGGCAAGTCTTTTTTCTGTCCATCATTTTGTCACATTTAGACTGCCAAAGTCATCTTTAGGATGCAGTGCTTTATTCATGGTCATTAGTTTTCTTGTTCTCTGGTCCATTTATTTAAGTTTTTCTCTGGTCCATTTCAAAAATTGTTCCGAATATCTTACAAGGGGGATACCCAGGTGGTTATCCATTTTACAAGGTTCCTGCTAGAGAGTTTTGTCTCGAATAATTTTCTGGTCATTCTGAGATAAATTTTTTTAAGTGTTTTCTTTTATTTCCACTTGCCTGATTATGTAAGCTTCCAATATCCCCAAATATTTGTAGGTTTCCTTTTTTACCGAGCATTCTGATTATTACTTGATTTGGTAATTCGACTCTTTCCGTCATGTGTCGTTTACTGCTTTTCATTACTGGCATGGCACAATCTTCATGCTAAATTCTATTCCTACATCTTGACTGTATATTCTCACAGTTTATATTAGGTTTTCCAATTTTTTTGTTTGTTTTTGGCAAAATGTTTGATATCGTCCATGTACATCTAGTGGTTGATATTTTTCTGCTAATTACTGAGTTAGTAACCCGCGGTGCATTTCCTAAGAATATGGTTGAGTGGCATCATGGCAATCAAAAATATTAATAGTGAAAGTTCATATCCCTGAAATATGCTTCTTTGGATGATTACCTCTGCTATGCTTTTTCCAACTACTGTCAATTCCACTCTCCAGGTTTGCATCGTTTTCTCGATAAACTTCGCGACTTGGCCAGGTATTTTATACATTTTGAGACAGCGTAGTATCCACCTTTGGAGGGTCATATCGTAAGCCTTTTTGGAGTCAATCCAAGCAATAGCTAGATTTTTCCGTCTCGTTTTACTTTCGTTGAAGTTGTCTTGATCTATACATAGTACTCTCTTAGTGCTTCTGGTTCCTTTGCAGCACCCTTTCCCTTCCTCGGGGAAGATTCAGCGGTTTATCAATCAGTAGTAGATATTCTCTCTAATTTGTGCCCTTAGTATTTTCCACATCATCATCGGTAGGCACGTTATGCTTATTTAGTTCTTTGGGGAAGTTTCTATTGTGGGGTCTTTTTCGATTTGAGTCTTTCTTTTTTCCTTTGATCATCCCTTCGGGTATCTCAGTTTTCTGTATGCATATATTCATTTCCATAGCATTTCTGTCGTGTATGGAGGTGAATTTTATAAACCAAATTTCATATATTCCATCAAGGCCAGGGTTTTTCTAGTTTGCTATCATTTTGAGTGTTGCCTTGGGCCAGTCGGGGTGTATGTTCACCTGAGGGCTTTCTTCAAGCATTCGCAACTCTGTTTCCATATTGTTTATCTATTTGGCTTTTGGATTATCAACTTTCCATTCCCATATTTTGCTACAAGATCTTCTTGCCTCTCTCACATCAAGTTTCTATATGGCTTCGCGCATTCCCCTAAATGTAAGTAGATTTTTTTTGTTGTTTTGGAACGTCCTGTTTTCTCTATATTATTTTGTCTTGTTGCAGTAACTCTTTTAGTCTTCCTTCTTTTGCAAGTATTTTGAGGTTGGTCTCCTCAAGCTGTTTTTGAGTTGTAGTTGCCGTGCTTTTTCAGTTTCATCCGAAACTTGCTTAATGTTCCGTTTTAGTATTCTTTCTTGTTGTCGTTGTCTTTTATCGGTGATACAAGTCTGAGTTCCCATCCGTGTGTTGACTTTCTGTCAGTGGTCTTTAAAGGGCTCCTATTTTTTCACAGACTAATACTGCTTCTTCTTATATCAAATTGTTTAATTTCGTGATGTTGTTCGTCGGGAGTTTTGACATTAAGTGGTTCATTTTGTCGGTTTGGGGCTTGACTGCCCCCAACTCTTGGTTCTTGAAAGAAGGCGTTGGTTTTTGCTTTTCAGACATGATTCTTCCTATGGTATTTATTTAAAATTTTTCCTCTTTAAAATATTTGTTGGTGGATTTTCCAGTTTTTCACGGTCAGAAAATCAAATGATCTTTGTTATTGTCGTAAACTGGTCAGTGAGCCTTTGGTTTGCTGCCTTAAATCTACCCAATTCTGTTCAGATTTCTCTGATTATTTTTCATACATTCTTTTAGGTTTGGTTTGGTTTCTTTGTTTAATGGCATATCAACCTTAGTAGATTATTTTATGCCAAAGCTATTCTCCTCGAAGAACAGTAGTAGTACAATTCAACCCATAGCTGGGAAACACTCTTTTAGCAGATTTGCTTCTAAAATAACAGTATAATGCTAGCTTGTTTTCTTTCCTAGTCCATTTTCTATGCTGTGGTCTCTGGTGTGAGTGGTATATTTGTACATCGTTTGTGTATCTGAAAAAAGAATTTTTGTATACCTGAAAGAAGAACAGCCAATATTTGCTGGATACCGATTACGTCCCCCATGTTGGCTATGAAAAGAGCACCTACCAATCATGACACCCAAACCTGTCGTCCGGGATCCATGTTGATTTGCGTTTCGATTTGTCATTTTTCATGGTTAGTATATTGTGGCTATACCAGACCCAGAGGTTGTTTATTATCTGCGTGTCTGACGTAGATGTCACCGAGAACTATTACGGTAATTGTTCATGAACAGCGGATCACAAAAAAATCAAATGAATAAATATTTAAGTTGTAACTTTGTTAAAGTCCCCTAATCTAATATTTTCATACTTTACTTCTCACAATAAATGAGATAGTTTCAAGAGTTCATGTATCACCTTTTTTTAAATTACTGGCCTAATTTGTTTGCACGAAGGCCGGTTCTTTCATAGTAAATAGTAAAAGTTGTTGGCGACCTTAGTCGAGGGCGACCAGAAGGCTCCCTTTTCAATAGCTACAACACCGAGGTGTAGGGTGAGGGCGCTACTCCTTTACCACAATTGCTCCACTTTACCCTTGATACGTACCTTATATTGCCGAGTGTTAAACAAGAATGTATCAAGTACCATTTTTAAAGTCTTTGGTATGACGCGACCTGGGATTGAACCCAGGTCTCCCATATCATTGGCAAACACTCTACCCACAAGGCCAATGAGCCGATATAGTAAATAGTAGGCTCCTTATATATCTTTCCGTTTACTTTAAAGACGGTAAATGTTTTCAACGCTTTCAAACTATATCAATTACATAAGATTTTCATCTTTTGAGAGTAGGCACCCATAAGCCATATAGAATTTAGCTCGAAAAACATAAACAATTCTAATTCGTGCTTTAGCTGAAAAAATTCTGGAAAAAGCCCTCATTTCACGAGCACCAAAATCTATTATGTATTTAGAATTTAAGGCAAATTTTACATACCGGATTTTTTCTTTTCGAAAAAAGAAAAACGCACATCGATGATTCGTTTATCTGTTCGATCCTATGCGACTCCTACCGGTTTTTATAAGAAGGAGAAGAGGTCACGTGTATTTTGAGAATATTTGATTCTAAAGCACCTATCC
Source organism: Sepioteuthis lessoniana (assembly GCA_963585895.1). Taxonomy (NCBI): domain Eukaryota; kingdom Metazoa; phylum Mollusca; class Cephalopoda; order Myopsida; family Loliginidae; genus Sepioteuthis; species Sepioteuthis lessoniana. The sequence continues at coordinate 68,094,272 of OY757928.1, forward strand.
CATTATTTGCCATTTATTTAGCATCCATGATGCATTATTTCTTCCTCCTACCGACGAAAGCCACACGTAAGACACACAGAGTTTAGCACAGAAAATATAAACAAATCTTATTGGTGAGTTCAAATTAGTTTAGCCAAAAAAAGCTTCCAAGTTCAAACTGGACAATGACACTGGAGCAGCATCAGCTGAAGGTCGTTCAATGAAGTCAAAGTGCCAAGTGCTCTGCTTAAGTCGCGAGGACGCTTTTCGATATTGTGGCCGATTTCAATAATGCTGAGATTTTCAACTCCTACAGCACATCCTTAATCAAAGCTCTAGGGATTGTTCCGAGCGTACCAATTAAGATTGATATCACTGTCGTCACCAGCGTGATCAATAGTTGCTTTAGTTTTCTGGCAAGATCTATATACTTGTCTCCTTTTTTATTTTCTTTAATTTTTACAACGTGGTCAACCGTGACGGCACAGTCTACTAATTGGCATGTTCACTTTCTTTTTTTTAATGATCATTATGTCTGGTCTTCTGACCGAGATTTAGGGATCTGTTTGTAACTCAAAATCCCTAAGAATTTGGTGCGTTTCGTTTCCAAGGAAGCAATCTGGTTTGTGCTGGTACTATATGTTTGTCTGGTCATATTTCAATTTCTTGCACAATTCTCAGTGGGTCACCTTCCCAACCCAGTTTTGTGTAGACTTATATTGTTTTTTGCGCTCGCGTGTCACATCCGCTTATTATGTTATTAATCGTTACGTCTTTATAACCACGTAATCTACAAATGTTATTCTATTGTTTTAACGGATTTGGCCCTTATGGCATTGTGTTGAGGGGTTTTCAATAGAGATTCAGTGTCTCTCTCAAAGTTTCACTTCTTTAGCTTAGTCCACGTCTTCTGGTTTGAAATTTTCTTAGTTTATTCCCTTGAAATATCCATACACTTGTTTTCATCCATTTATCTTTCTAAGCTGTTGTTGTTCTGTTGATCGTTATTAACCTTCTTGCCATCTACTCCATTTGTTGAACCTCTTACCTTCGTTCATTTTAAGAATGATCCAAGGTATCTTGCTAGAGATTCAGCCCAGGTTTTTATCGCTTTGATCAGATTCTTCCTGTAGAGTTTGATTTTGTGAAGTTTCCGCGTTCGTCTGAGTTATTTTTCTAAATTATTATTTTAATTTTCACTTCGTTTCATGGTGTCCGTTTCCATATTGACCAATACTTTTAAGTTTTCTTCTTTTCAAGAGTTCTCATTCTTTCTTAAATTGACAGTTCTATTTTTTTCTGTTATCTTTCTTTTTTACTTCACGTTATTAACATGGAACATTTTTCTACGCCAAATTCCTTTCCTGTATCCTGACTCTGTATTGTTATTGTTTGTATTAAAGTATCCAATTCCTTTTGATATTTTGCTAAGTGCTTGAGGCTGTCCATGTACATTACGTGGTGGAGTATTTGATAGAAATGCATCATCACTAACACAAATAGTAAGATATCTCATCTGAAGTTTTTCCTCCTCAGATCAACTTTCCAGTTATTCATGATTTCCGTGATGAACCTTATGATGTTGTCATATATCTCGTACATTCATACATTATCCAACTTGCAAGAAATATACCGTAATCCTTTTAGTCGTCTCTCCACGCCATGTCTACATTTCCCGTTTCGTTTTATTCCTCTTAATGATATGTTAATTAATGTTCAGGATGTAACCTATGAATTTTGTTTCATCGTGGCATCCTTTCTGTTCTTTCTGAAACAGTCCGCTGGTTATCTATCGAGTAACCAAAAAACCTACGGAATCGTTCGTGTAACTTTTTCAGCATCAACAGTAGACACATTATCGGTCTATTGTTGTGCGGGTGGTTTCTTTTGATGAGTGCTATTTTGGAATGGAATTTCCTTTAGTCATCCACCCAGACATTTTCTTTTCTTCTAAGCGTCTACTGAGTTGAATATCCAGTTTGTAGTGGGCAGACTAGAACTTTTTCAAGAATAATACATGTAAGCTGTCGTGATCTGACGTTTTACTGTTTGTTATTTTTGAGTGTTACGATTCCAGGTGTGTTATCACCCCAGGAACTTGTTTGAGTTCTTGTAATTATTTTTCTATGCTTTTTTAAAAATCTCTTCAGCCTTTTTGTTAAGCATCTCCTTTGCCACCATTTACTCCAGAATATTTTAACATATTTGCATCCGGTTGTTGATTTATCCTCCTGCATTCTCGTCCGAGTTAGTGGTAGAATATTATTTCGTTATTTTGTATGTCCCATTTTGATTTTAATGCTTAACCCCGTGTCGTTACCTCTAAAGTCTCCTTTCATTAGCCAATATCTTTTTAGTTATCTCCTCAAGTCTGTATTGTTCATTTTGCCTGTTGTCTTATTGGTGTCTTTTCTTTGCGTTCTTTTTCCTCCTTTTTTTAGTATCTTCGCTTGTTTTTATAATTAATTTATCCTTCCCTCTAGAGGAATTTCTCATCAAGGTTTTGTAGTTCTCTTTGGGTTCCTTAGAAGCACTCGAATTTTATCACAAACTTATCTTACTCTTTTATAAATCAGCTGGATCATTTCAGTGATGTTGATCAATGGAATATTTGGTAATATTTTGATTATATTTTCGGATTCTACTTTGCCATCTTTTCTGCCTTCGTTCATGAGAGAAGGTAACATAGTCGTCTTTTCATTCGTGGTCTTCTGTAATAACTATAGTTATTTTGTCTTCTTGTATTAACGTTTCTTTTGTGGTATTGTAGGGTGATGTATTTCCTTTTTCATTATTTTGCGTTTCGGCTTTGTTAGGGCTTCTTATTGTAACATCATGTCACTAACGGTAACGAAAGTGATAATATCCTGGTAACAGTACCCAATGTGATACTATCTTTGTCAAAGTAATACCACCAAATGTGATACTATGCTCAAATTGATATCAAATGTGATGATACAGACCCCATGGTGCCATCTCAAACACCAACAAATGTTTCATTTCTTCAAACACAAGGTTACTTTGTCGTTCCTGATATTATTATGCTAACATCTAAGCACAAGAGAGAGAGAGAGAGAGAGAGAGAGAGAGAGAGAGAGAGAGAGAGAGAGAGAGAGAGAGAGCTTGTAAGGCTCCATGTAGAGAGACACACTCGTTATAACCGAGAATCCCTCCACTTTCATTTCCGCCAAGGCTGCTGTGGATCTCAACTCACCTGACAACCAACTCCTAGATATTTAGTTTCTCAACAGTTCAATTTAAAAATTTTTCAACAAATTTTCAAAATTCGCTAATCTTTATATATTCTAAAATCCAGTGTATCATTAGCGTGCTGTCATCCCTCAAAAGTATTGCGTCATCACATCATGATCCTCACATGTGTCTCCAACATTCACCATTTTTTCATTTTGCTTCAATCAAATTCATGACAAGACATGAATTTATTTTATTTACATTTAGCATTCCTGTCTACAGATGACAGGTGTCGCCTATCATGTTCACTGATGCACACGCTTGAACTTTCCAATTTGACTTACATTTCCATTCAAAGATTTTAACTAATCGACACCTAAACAATTTACGAGATAACTAAACAAAATAACGAAATAATTAATACAATTAACCATTTTTAATTAATACAATTTTAATTAATACAATTTTTATTTAATACATTTTTAATCAATACAATTAACCATTTTTAATTATTACATTTTTAATTAATGCAATTAACCATCAATTTTCAGTATTTAGAGTGTCGCTCGTGTAGTGGGGTCTTGCTATTTTTCTCTATGTATTATTTTTTTTTATTATACCATCTCAGTGTCAGATAATCAACTTTTCTTTATTATCATTCTAGCATGGTCTGCAACGCTATCGTTTGTAGTAATAAATCTTGCTGATTCTTCCCAAATTTCTATCATTCTTTTCCTATATCCACTCATAGTAGGATTGTTCTTAAAATGAAAGGGAAGTACACTTTTTCGTTTTTCTTAGTACATTTCTTTCGCTGGTGTATCTGGTTCCAGTGTTTACTTAGATCCTTATTCGTTTATCTGGAATTAAAACAGCCAGAATTAGCAGGATGCCGATCACATCCTCCATTTCGGCTATCAAGGGAGCGCCTACTGATCAAGACGCGTAGACATATTGGCTGGGTCCCACGTTGAAATATATATTTTTTTTATTTTTTTCATGGGTGGTATATTGTGGCTATACCAGACAAAGGGCTTGTTTATCACCTGCGCTTTTATCACTAAGGTGATCCACTACTTTTAAAAGTCGAGAACTCTTATGCGGGTTAAGCAGACACACATAAAATGAATAAATAAATCCGCTATAAATTTGATAATTTCGAACTTAGTTCAAGTTCCAACAATGATTACCTTCTTTCTCTTTTCTTTTCAACTGCTCCACTGGTTTATATCCGACTCCTCACGTTAAACCTTGAGCACGTTGGAGGGATTCATTTATTGTGATTTTGCCTCTAAGTTTTAAGTACACTTCATCATTTATATCATCTATATTTTCTATGGATTATAGATTTTTCTCTAAAATGTTCCAGTCAAGTGATTTGGAACTACTGTTCATGGTATTCGTATAGACATGATTGCTTTTGCCCACATTTTTTCTTTTTTTTTTCTTTCTTTTTCTACTATCTCCCTCACCTCCAAATTATTTCTAACATTTTCTGCTAATATTCTAAAAAGTGAAATCCATACAATTTATTTCCATATCATAATATTTAGAAAAGTATTTACTTATCGCTCGTTTCGCAGAAGTTAAAGTAAAACTACCTTCTGTCAAAGGGGGTGATCTTCTCACGTTTCTTTTCTTTTTTGGAACGACAGAAATGTTAAAAAGTTTGTTTTTTTTTCTCAAAAGAGTTTCAGTCACGTGATTTGGAACTATCATTCTTGGTATTCTTACCAGC
>OY757928.1:68104180-68276680 GCA_963585895.1 Sepioteuthis lessoniana
TTAAGGGAAAGTGGAATGTTAAAATTGATATCAGCATAAAATAAGTCAAGAATTGATATACCTTAAAGTAACTGCCAACCATTTGTTTATACATTTATTTGTTCATTATATTCAGCATGGATCTCCCTGACCCTCTGTCGTCACCCGTCCAACGCTCCCGGTAGGTTTTCAAGCTACACCCGGTAGCAGCACAGTGCTGTAGTATATAGGTTCTGGCAGGTCGTCCTGTATTTGCTCGTTCTTGTGAAGTGATCAACAGGAGTATGTTACTAATGGATTCGCCCCCACTTCTCCAATAGTGTCCTGCATGTCCGTTTCGTCTAACTTTGATTTCATAATGGATGGTAGGTGGCCGTACAGCTGCTGCCTTGTGGGGTGCTGTCTCTTAAATTTTTCAATACAGCTCGCTGCATTCTTGTGTAATTATCGTCCAGCTTTTGTTCCATACATTTAGTTAGCGTTCATGTAGTGCATCCATATAGCAGTATCGACACGAACTCTGCTTGGAAAAAACTGCGTTTTATCTTATCGGTCTGGTCTAACTTCCGTATGACCAATATTCAATTGATAGCTGTCCGTGCCTTTGCTAGTCACATGTTGATGTCTGTCTCAGTTGATGAGACACTGCTCACTAGGCAGGTGAACATGCCTACTATTTTCCAAGAATTACCATTTCGTGAGGAGATTTCCCATCTTTGATTAAAGCACATGTATTCCGTTTTGTCTGCGTTGAAATGGAAGCCAGTTCCAGTTCCATGCTCGTTCCAGAATATGTAGCCGGGTTTCGGTTTGGACGGGTGTATTTGCCAGAAGTGCTATGTCATCGGTGTAGTCCACGTCCGTATTGCCCAGTCAGCTGGGGCTGTAGAATACACTGACTGCACCTCTGTAGAGGGGTAAGACACCCCATAACGAGTGTCCTGATATGACACTAAACAATCTGATGGTGAGGTTCCAGCAATGCTGGAGCTGTGGAGAATGCGGAGTACCCCTTCATTGCCATCGCTCCCAGGTCCACTCTGGCCAGGAGTGGTAGCACCTGATTGGGCCCTATCTATGGGTTAAATAGAACGAACAGAATACTTATGCTAAACTGAATTGAGTAAACTGAACAGCTTGAAATAGAAACGTTTTTGACAATTAAACCGTACTTACACTTAAACTGCGTGCTAATGCTTAACTGAATTATTTCAAATAGAACTATTTTTCAACATTAAAACTGTATTTACACTTAACTGAATTATCACATACAACTGCTTGAATAGTTTGAAATGGAAATGTTTTTGACAATTAAACTGTGTACTTATGCTAAACTTAACCGTTTTCCATAGAACAGATTATTTACATAAAAATGGATTTGGCGTTAAATAACCTATAAAGGTTGATATGCCATAAAACCAAACAAACCAAACCATCCACGTCCGTAATTGTTTGTGCAGTGTATTTTCTGCTTCTTTCCTTTGCCAGCTTGAAACAATATCTTTCATTTTATTAATACACGTTCTTATCACGTAATCTCGGCAGATGATAAACAGATATGGGGCTAACGTGTCTCCTTGCATCATACCTGCTCCAACGTCGATGTATTCTGTGTCTCCATTCAGGGAGACGATAAAGATTAAATTCTATTATGTAATTCAGCCATCCTAAATTCTTTTTCTAACAATTATTTCTGAAATCATCGTATTCAATCCTATTTTTTACACTATTTCTGTTTTAGCTTTCATGAGGCAATTTGTTACAAAACTCTATTATTATATAATCCAAAATATCAAATTGGTTTGTAGTTTTAGTTTTGGAAAGTTGCCTTTACAGTAAATTTCCAGTACGTGGAGAAATATTGCAATAATGTTTACTCAAATTAGAAATGCCAAAAATCATTGGCAAGATTTTTATTAGATCATTTCTCATTCTTCTTTATAATAAAACAGCAGTAATATCTCAATATCTCTTAATAACAGAAATCATTGAGTTTTTATATTAATATTTGTAGTAAAGTATGTAAAGTTGGCGACCGAATTTGAGGGCGACCAGAAGGCTCCTTTTTCAATAGCTACTACACCGAAGAGTAAGGGAGGGCTCTACTCCTTTCCCAGGATTGCTCCACTTTACCCTCGATACTTACCTTTTATTGCTGAGTGTTAAGCAAGGAGGTATCAAGTACCATTTTTAAAGTCTTTGGTATGACGCGACCTGGGATTAAACCCAGGTCTTCCAGGCCATTGGCGAACACTCTACCCACTGGGCCATGATAATCTTTGTATAACCTCCACATTTAATAGTACACTCAATTTCCATGTCTAGATATTTGAGCCCATACCTAAATACCATATTCTATATGAGTTCTTATTATTGTTTATATATATATATATATATATATATATATATATATATATATATATATATATATGTGTGTGTGTGTCTGTGTGTCTGTGTGTGTGTGTGTTTGTACAAAACATTTGCCTCTTATAATAAAATTCCCAAGTATCCAGCCAATCATTTCAGTTAACCTCTATGCAATAGACAAAAATTGATTGTCAGCTTAAAATGATAATCAAAGTAAACCAGTACATTGGCTTCCTAATTTATTCTTATTTCTCTATTGTTTATTTTACATGCAACTTTAATGTGTGTGGATCCGATTTCTATTAAAGGACAAGCTATGTAGTTATTTAAGTAAGTTGAACAAAACTCACTGCAGGTTTGATCTATGTGATCTATTGCAGTGAATAAAATATTTTTCAATGAAAAATATTGGGTAATATGGTCATTCTTTAAAAAAAAAAATTCAGTACCAGTGAAAGTCTGACAAAAGTACCTTAATCCTTGACTATAACTAAGTTAAAACTTAAAGTGAAATTACCCCCCGTCTTCTTTTTTTTGGCGTACACATGGAAAGCAGCATGATGTACGTAAAGGTATTTGAATAAACCCATTGACGACCAAACTCAATACCAAAACAGGTCCTGGACTTGATGACTCAACACTCAGGATCGTTAGTTCGATCGGGGAACTAATGCTGCTCCTCTATAAGAGTGGCTTCTATAGAAGAGAATAAAACAGCCATCGAAATATAACCATAGCCCACACTCAAACCACATACACAAACCGCATCGCTCTTCATGCGGGTAAAAAAAGGGCGCGTCCTGCTGAGGTTGGAGCCCTGGCATCAGTGTTCAAAAAATCAGCTACAGAGCTCAAACGACAAAAACTACTAAAATGTAAACAAACACTACAAATAGCGACATTTACCGTTAGAACCTTTAATAGAATAGGACAACTACCAGAGCTAATCGCATCGGCCGTAGAACATAAGATAGATATAATATGCATACAAGAACACAGATACACGCACACCGAAGATATCAAATATCACGAAACTGGCAATGGAGGGTCGCTCGCCACTGTATCGGCATGGAAAAACTCTGTAAACACCACAGTAGGAGGGGTAGGATTGCTTATAGGACCAAGAATATTTAAAACGCTAAATAGCATTGAGAAAATACAACCTAGGATGATGGCAACTATTTTTAACGGCAACCCCAGAGCAACAATCATCTCCTGCTACAGCCCTACCAATGTTAGTGAAGAAACTGAACTAGTCACCTTCAACGATGAGTTACCCACATTATTGCGTAGCATCCCGAAACACAATATGTTAGTCAGTGGCGGAGACATAAATACCCAAATCGGGAAAAACGGAAACAGCAAATACAGCATCCACAACACGTCAAATAGGAATGGGCAACATCTAACAGACTTTATGATAGAAAATAGATTAGCATGCCTCAATACAAACTACCAAAAAGGGGAGGGCAAACTATGGACATACACGTACGCGAACAATAGTAAACCACAGATAGAATACGTCCTTATAAACAAGAAATGGAAAAATAGAGCTATGAATTGCGTGGCATACTCCTCTTTCGAGGGTGTGTCCTCCGATCACCGAATAGTCACGGTAAAAATACGGCTAACGAACAGCGACCACCAAACACTATGACTGGGCCCTTTTGAACAACAGAGATATAAAAGATAAATACGTATTAGGATTAAGAAACAGATTCGAAACACTACAAGAAAAGACGAAAAAAGTACACGAAATGACGAATATGAAAATTTCGTCAATGCGCACCATGAGGAAGCAGCGAAATGTATTCCAACAAAACTTAGAACTAAATATAGAGTCCCATGGGAAACATTAGGGTGGGAGAACAACGTGCACCAGTGAAAACAGCCTCCAAAAACTATTGAAAAAACCCAACAAACACAAATGCCCGAAAACTAAAAACGGCACAATATCAATTAACAGGTATATATATAAAGGAACAGGCAGAATACATTCATAGGTAAGATTAGAGACTCGGTGGAAGATAGACAATCTAGTATAGCCTGGAAAAAAATAAACGAAGTGAGTAGAAGAAAGAACACAGCCAAAGCAAAACTGAAAACTGCAAACCAACAAGAAAGAATCAAACTGTGGAAACAGCACTTCGAAAACCTACTAGGAAACCCACCGAAAATAACACATGAACCAATCACCAGAATAATTAGTAAACAATTAGACATTAAACTAGGACCGTTCACACAAGAGGAGCTCGACTCAGTTCTCAGAAAAATTAAATATAGGAAAGCTGCAGGGCTGGACGAGATTCCCCCAGAAGTATGGAAGACCAGACAATTCGACGACATACTGCTCTGACACTGCAAACGCAGTATATAATCAAAATCCGATAGATAGATGGATGAAGGGATGCATCCTCCCCTTCCCTAAAAAGGGTGACCTCGGAATAGCCAAAAACGACCGAGGCATAAGACTTACATCCATAGCAGCCAAAATCTACAATGCCCTACTACGAAACCGCATACAATCCAAAATCGATAATATACTTTAGGAAAAACCAAAATAGCTTCCGAAGAAATAGATCCACGACCTCACAAATATTAACCATCCATAGAATCCTTGAAGGTGTACGGGCAAAAAACCTACAAGCGACATTACTATTTGTCGACTTTACCAAGGCCTTCGATTCCATTCACAGAGGAAAGATGTAACAAATCCTACTAGGGTACGGCATACCTAAAGAAACCGTAGCAGCAATAACGATTCTCTATAGAAACACCAAAGTAAAAGTACGATCACCAGATGGAGACACAGAATACTTAGACATTGTAGCAGGAGTACTAAAAAGGGACACGCTAGCTCCATACCTCTTTATAATTTATCTAGACTACGTACTTAGAACGTCGATGACAAAATCAGAGAGAACAGCTTCGAGCTGTCAAAGAAAAGAAGCAGAAGGTTCCCCGCAAAAACAATTACCGACGCCGACTACGCCGATGACATAGCGATACTGGCAAATACACCCGGCCAAGCCGAAACACTACTGCATAGCTTGGAACGAGCAGCCGCAGGCATAGGCCTATATGTCAATGCACAGAAAACGGAATATATGTGCTATAATCAAACGGGTGACATCTCCACTCTAGACGGAACCCCTCTTAAACTAGTAGACAAATTCACTTACCTAGGAAGCAGCGTCACATCAACCGAGAAGGACATCGACACGAGGTTAACGAAAGCATGGACAACTATCAATAGGCTATCGATTATATGGAAATCAGACCTAACCGATAAAATGAAACGCAGTTTCTTCCAGGCAGCGGTCACATCGATACTGTTATATGGATGCACTACATGGACTCTAACAAAACGGCTGGAGAAGAAGCTGGACGGCAATTACACAAGAATGCTGCGATCAATCTTGAACAAGTCCTGGCGGCAGCATCCCACAAGACACCTACTGTACGGCCACATGCCTACTATCACGAAAACTATTCAAGTTAGACGAACCAGACATGCAGGACACTGCTGGAAAAGCAGTGAAGAGCTCATAAGTGATGTACTCTTGTGGACCCCCACACATGGCCGTGCAAAAGCACGAACATACATTCAGCAACTATGTGAGGATACAGGATGTTGTCCTGAACACCTGCCTGAAGCGTTGAACGATAGGGAAAAGTGGCGAGAGAGATGCAGGAATATACGCGCTACCAGCACGACATGATGATGATGATGATGATGATGAATAATTGATATATATATATATATATATATATATATATATTTGCTTACACTTCAAAGATTCTTCAGTAGATCTTACGTGGTTGGAACTTCTCAGCTACTAAAATATTGGAGATATGTGTTCAAACCTGATTTTTCACGATTTTTATCAAACTCAACACAAATATTTGTGCACGATTGAATAATAGTTGCTGTATACAAATTCCACTGTAGCGTTTATATTTTTGTGTTAAAGATTAAAAACAAATTTCATGTTTATTAAATGACCCACAAACGCACATATACGCTCACGCACGCACACGCACGCGCGCGCGCACACACACACACACTCACTCATACACACATTCAAAAGGGGTTTGTGGCGTAATGGTTAGCAACGTATGATATCCATACTGAAGGAGAAACCTTGGCACTTCACTAGGCGTTTACGCGCTTTGAAATAATAACATATATCAATAGCTTCCTCCTCCGACCTAGATAAGAGTAAATAATAGGGCAGATAGCTCTACAAAACGGAAACTATGGATTTTAAACACTGCTATCTGGCTTAAAACAAAACTTGTATCTCATCGTGGCAGTGTCGAAGGGCTTTAGTAAGTTTCAGCTCTTTTTTTATAGTTTACATTTATAAATATATTTTTGTATGTTTAATATATTTTCTACGTGTCTGATCATAGTTAAAAAGAAAACTGAATATTATTAAATATTCCTTGTATGACAGATTTTAAAAGTGTCATTTAAAATGAGAATTTCATTAGATTTTGGGCATTGTTGTGTTGTGCTACAAACTTAGATGAATCCATTTAGCATAAACGCAAAAAATCATCTTGATAAAGTAATAAATAAATGTATTCTCTTTTTAAGTACTAAACACATTAATAAAAAGTTGTTCAATCTTCCTTCGTGACACTTTCCAATTTTATATGATTCTCAAACGCAGAATCTTTTGATTCATCAAAATCTAGTGATATGAGGTGGGAAAATGATCGAGATCTATTTTATTACTGAGCGCACGGGCACAGTAATTTTTCTAGATGAAGTCAAAGAATTCATTTTTAACATGAGAAAATATATAAACTTTTATTTTGATGAAGTGAATTCTTATCGGAACGAAGGCGAACAATATGATTCATATTGATGCTATACAGGAAAACCGATCATAATAATATGATGTAAGGAAACAGAATCAAAAATGTAATGACACAAAAAAAGAAACAATAAAATGGAGAAATCCCATTTATTTATAAGTTTTAAAAGACGAACGGAATGAAGAAAAGCAATATTCAATGTTTTATGTGAAAGTTGATTGACAGTTTTCAGATATGACGGAGAAAATGGAATGTGGAGGAAGTATGTTTTTGAATTTCTTTATTTTTAAGATTTGATTATAGTGGGAAAAGTATGCATCTGAAAAGACACTGAGTTCTGTAGATAACTGCATAGGAACTTAAATACCTATTCTCTCTATCTTTCTCTCTTTTTAATAGAGATATGCAGCATGATATTATTTGAAATTAGTAGAATGTTAGAATAGTGTACAAACACACACACACACACACACACAGAGGCTAAAATACTCGCATACATAAGCACACACACATGCAAAAATAAACACATACATAAGCACACACACTATCATATAGTCATCCACGGACAGACCCGTTTCATTCTATCAGAACTCTTCAGTGTGGATAGACCGGCTAGATTTCCGGAGCGGGGAGCGATCCCAGTTGACTCAAACGCTAATCCAAGATTCTACCACTCAGCCACGAAGAAACTAGCGCAAACAAAGGAAATTTAAACGCTTAGGTATCACAATTGTTTTTGTATACATATATAGTCTTAAATGCTACCGAGAGCTCGATTCATATGAAGAGTCTTGCATTACGCTAGTGACAACCATTTACTTCTCTCGCTAGGGAGCTCAACCCTACAGGGGTAGGGGAGTATATATATATATATATATATATTTGTGTGTGCGTGTGTGTATGTGTATAGACAGAGATAGAGGGGGAGGGAGAGCGATAATCCACAGTGAAAGTGAGAGAAATAGAAAGACAGAGAGTAAAAGATAAAAATAGAGGTATAAATATTGGTAGTTTTACTAATTGCCTATTATATATCTATATAGATAGGAAATGGCTGATATATATATATATATATATATATATATATATATATATATATATGTATATATATATATATATATATATATATATATATATATTAGTTTTTCTATACATATTATAGACCATGAATGCTTATCCGATACCACTGGTTTCATGCACTCTTTATACGACAATCTTCAGGTAGAAAAATATCATAATTAGCTTACTTAGTCGGCATGATACCAGTAGTTGCAGATTAGCATCCACGCTATTTAATATATTTAAAAACTAATATATATATATATATTTAAAAACTAATATATATATATATATATATATATATATATATATATATATATATATATATATATATAAACTTAATCACTTTCCAAATTATACCGCATTTGGTCTACCATAAACCCACCCAGTGAAATAATGACAACTATATTCTGTTTGATATATATATATATTGGGTCATCCACAGACAGACTCTTTCGTTCTATCAGAACTCCTCAGTGCAGTTAGACAGGCTAGATTCCCGGAGGTGGAATCAAAATCTGGCTGACTGTAACGCCAATCCACTCATCTACCACTCATTCACAAGGAAACCCGCCCAAGCAAAGGAAATTTAAACGCTTATGTATCACATTCGTGTTTGTTTACATATATTTGCTTAACGGCTACCGTGAGCTCAATTCATAGGAAGATCCTTGTTTTACGCTTGTGGCAACCATTACTTCGTTTGCTAGAGAGCTCAACCCCACAGGGGTATGGGAGCATATATATTGTCATTTACAGACAGACTGTTTCGTTCTATCAGAACTCATCAGTGTGGCCAGACAGGCTCGATACCCGAGCATTCCATTCAAAACCTCATTTTATTATAAAGAAAAACAATATTTGCTATTTTATGATGCATTTTTTTTTTTTTTTTTTTTTTTCATTTGTTAAAAAGATTAGATCATCGAAATCCTTCCCCTAAAAAAATTGGCCAGGCAGTTCTGTTCGATCAACTCGAAGGTTTGTCTGGTATATTAGCGATTTCATAACGGACATTTCTTTCAACCATTCAGTTGTTTATAGAATACCTTAAAAATTGACCCTTTTGTTATCCCCTGAAAAATTATTCACAAGTGTATAGATCTTTTGAACGTTTAAGGAGTTATTCTGAGCAAAACAACTCATAAATACTGACGAAATAACCGTTGTGTTGCATTGGTCGAGTCTACATTTACCAGTAATCTCCAACAACAAACACATGCTGTTCACGATTCGCCTGCAGATCAAAGATCAACATCTGACCTGTTAACTGCAACCAGATTCTTTAGGGCGGCAATTCTGCATCCGGGAGTTTATTCAGCTTGATCACACACACACACACACAAGACGATTAATTTGTTAATATATTTGATATTAGAATTATTAGATTAAATACAAAAAATAAACATTTCGATTGCGTATTAATGTTCAAATACATTAACTGAGCGAATCGCACGATTTAAAATGCAAATTTCAAATTTCTCATATTCGAATCGGTTGTGTCTCGTTCAGTCCATTCAATGTCACACGACAAGGTGGATTGATAAAATCTAATTTGACATCGCAGCGTCGACGAGATTTCTTGTGGGAGAGATAGATTTTGCCTTAACGGACTTACCGTTACATAATTTGAGTTTCTATTTATACGGGAGACTTGATTCTCTAAAGTGGAGCCTGGTAGCATAACGTCTTAGAGACACTACAAGCGAAGTTTAAACTCTACATGAAGTTGATTGATTCACTTCTCCCTCATGTTATGAGTATATAGTAAAACAGACTTGATTTCTTAGCCTTGGTCGGACAGCTTGTATTGTAAAATGAAAATTCTGAATTAAAACAAGCACAAGTCCTCTAAAAATTGCTATAGTGTCAAATCCTGTCCGTGAAGGAGGAGTTAGAGAAGAACATATTTATAAGAGTTTTTTCGTTTATCAATGTTGTAAATATTTTCCTAAACATATATCCGAAGAAAACTCAATTATTTAAATAAGCAAAGGAATTATTTTCACTGACACATATTCTTGGGATTATTTTGGATTTTGGGTACTAGAAGAATTTGGAAGAACTGTTTGGCAACTGTTGCTAATTGGGATGAAAATGCACCTGTTCCAACCACTTGAGCGATACTGAACAATATTATAGAATGATTGAACAAAATCTTTTTACAAGGAAAATTTCAATCTTCACTTAAAAAATACATGGATTTAGAGTTGTGATTTTCAAAATATGAAAACATCCAATCCTTGTTGCAATGACGATTGTTTTTTCTGGAATAAATTTTCTCTTTTTTTTACTTACGAAAGATAAAGGATACAGGCAAATTTTAAGATTTTATTCCAATAAATTACACAACTGATACATACATACATACATACATACATACATACATATAATGTGTGTGTGCGTATATATATATATATATATATATAAGAAGACAGAAAAAGAATTATTTTTTGTAATTTATGTTTTTAATTTTTCTAAACTACCTTCGAGCATAGGCCATCATCATTTTCGTGGGAAAAAAAACAAAAAAAACTTTTCATTAAAGTTTTTTAAAAAACATTATGAACATATTTAAAAATGTTTATATGTTATAAGAGAAGCGATAAAAAGTGGTTTGCTTTTTAGTTTCTTTATTATAACGGCATATCAACTTTTGTGAGTGATTTGATGCTATAACAATCCTTATATATATATATATATATATATATATATATATATATATATATAATTTATGGAGTTTAGACTGCGACCCAGGGGTTTAATGGAGTTTTTTGCAAAAGGACAATCATCAAGCTGTTAAGGAAATGAAATGAATCGAAAATCGCAAAAATACAGTAAAAAAAACCGGTGGGATTTTGTAAGAATTTTTACGTGTGATTGTAAGTGTGTGAGTATGTTTAGGTATGTGCGTATGCTTGTGTGCGTTATAGTTGCGTATTAATGTGTGTGTATGTGAGTGTAAGTGAGTGTAAGTGAAGGTATATACGAAGCGCGTTGTTTTAACCGGATGGAAATTCGTCTGTGTATTTCAATTTTTCGCTACATTAATTTATTTCTGTATGTGTAGGTGACTATAGCTAAGGAACAAAACATCATCATTATATTGCACTTGTTTTGACACAAACCCACACAGGGATTTAGTGACAACCAACAATGTCATAATATATATATATATATATATATATAGAGAGAGAGAGAGAGAGAGAGATAGTGAGAGAGGGAGTAATAATAAGGGAAACGGTGAAAATTGAATCTAAAATGATTGCTCTTACGAGAGTGGATCGGTTAGAAGAAAAAAACATTACCTATATAAATATGCTATATTTCCATTTGATTAGTTTTTGATCCGCGTGAAACTTAAAGTAAAGGATTCAAAAGAGTATAGTTTGTATATCACTGTCACACATACTCTTTGGATCTGTCTGTCTGTCTGTCTGTGTCTCTTGCTTTCTCTCTCTCTCTATCTTTGTATATGGAATAAAAGTTACATATAAATCATTGTATTTTCCATGAAAATTGCAACTGTAATTAAAACCTAACTTATAGAATCGACGTAAATTGGACAATGCATGAGTATATCTTAAAAAGAACACGTTTTCCTTGATTTGCACCAAAATACCATTTTACACTGTATGGTTACATCAACATACACTGAAATATGTACTTATGGATGCATAGATAGATAGAAAGATAGAGAGAAGAGTAAAATTAACTTATTTGCTGTTTTTTTTCTTTACATCAAGAGAATTATCTATTAATTTTAGAAAATAATCATATTGCACATCTGATGATTAAGAAGAATACATGATTTCATGCCTTTCCGAAAGCCAACAGTGGGGAAGAGACACTAACCTATCCCTAATCCTACACGATTGATGCATTTCTTTCCTGCGACAGTAATCCCTAATTCACTCTCAGTGCAACTAACAGTAACGTAATGATGTGATCTAGTGTGAAATCCTTACTGAATCCATTTTAGATTTTTACATTTATGCCAGAGTGATGGGTGTGTGGCATGTGCACATGCGTGAGTGTGTTTGCGCTTGCGCATCTATAAGCGTAACATGTATTTACCTTTTACTATAAATCATACTTTTTTTTTATTTTTGAAAGAATGCCTAATCTTAGATTTAAACCTTGAATTAAAAGTAGCACGCTATGAAATAAATGAAAAATGAATCCAGAAATAATCCCCGTATTGCCAATTCTATTTTTTGTACATGTATGTCTTTTCAACTTACATTATACGGAAATATTCCTGCTTTAAAGCAAACATACCTTACTAAATAAAGCACTGTCACATCCAATGTAAATATGTTTTTTGGATATAATTCATTATATATCAGAATTATGAAATAATAATTAGATTTTATTATATTTATTTTTTAAAATATGAAATAAACTTTCACTTTCATCTTAGTAAAATATATAAAACATCTTCCACGATACTAATTATGTCCTAAGGTAACAGAATTGATTATTTCAGGATATCTATTAATATACTAATTAACAGCAGACAATTTTTGCACGCTTGGAGAGCAGCAGATTAAAATTCTAAAAAAAGGCAGCAAAGAAGACAGAAATACAACTTGTTTTATCAATAGTTTGTAAATTCCTTAAACGATAGACGGCAACAGAATATCATAAATAGTGATATTTTATTTGCACATTTATTGCATTTTTATATTTTATCATGATTTAATATTAACCAAATTTGCATGAAAAATTGTTATTGATGTTTTCAAAACTCAGGCTCTGTCTTTTCTGAAGCATAAGTTTGCAATTAAACAAATAATTACTAGTGTGCATATATTTTCTATTTTTGAAGTGCAAGATATTTGAAGGAACAAAATTAAGTCATTTCATTTTTAAATAATCAACTGCGCATGATTAAATACAAATAAAATTGATTGCTTCTTTGAGGAGTGATAATTTAAAATTTGAACAAATATCAATTTACGTAAATCGTTCTTTTTCTAATTAATAAAATATGTTCATTGCGCTTTTGTTCATCAGTTATTTTTGTCTTATTCAAGTGATTTAGGGAGACGATATGATTAAAATTTTCAAGTGATGAGCTTGGCTTTAAAAATTGTTTATTTATTGCTTACTGTATATTTTTTTTGCCATGAATATAACATTTATATTTTATTTCCTTTTACCGCAGTTATTAATTTGATTACATTGGTATGAAGCAAAACGAAAAATCAAGGAAAGATATGAATGCTTATATTGAAAAGGGAATATATTGATTGAGAAAAGCCATAAAGTGTGTGCTAGAATCCGTGCATTGAATACGTATATACGAGGTGTAATCAAAAAGTACCGAACTGAACCTGCACTTACTCCCACGGAAATGAACCACGCAGCGAATTGTAGTTTCCTTCAAAATAGTGGCCTTAGTATTCAACAGACTTACAACAGTGAGTTTTGCGTTGTCCTGAAAACTTGTTTTTGATAGAGAGTTTCTCAGTACCATTGTGTTTATTTTACATTGTGTTTCTCTGATATTACTTCAAACATAAAATGTGTTTTTAGAAAACAAAGTAGAAAGTGACATGGAACTATGTATTTGTTTGAACTTGACACAAGGTCATGACACAAGGTCATTTTATAGTGATACTTTTAGGGAAGGGGAGGTCAGGCACGAGTTGAGACTCCCCCTGCTGGTTTGTATTGGTCATAGGCTCACTCAGTGCGAGAGTGAGCCACATTACCCTACAGGGACTTAAACTCACTAAATGCAATGCGAGTCCATGGCATGTGTGCCTGTTCAACTAGACCCATATATCTAGTACTATCACTATGTATGTCATTAGTTATCCTTACACCTGAAGGGGGCCAAGCCAAAGCTGTGAACTATTCTCTTTCGAATCTATCGTTGATTTGGGCCCCATTTGGCATGAGTACCAGACATGTGTCATGAAACTATATTGAGTTAGAAGTATACTACACGGATAAAATCCAATGTCTCGTCCATAAAAAGTAAAATAAAACGAAAATTACAAATAAAAAAAAAAATGCTAATGAACAATTTTCGTAGAAAAAAAAATCTGAATTTTATGCATAGATATAGAAACATCAAGACATACTAAAACGATTTCATTAAAAGAGTATTTTTGCTAGCTAGGAGGATATTCAAATACTTTCAAATTGCATGAAATAAAATAAATAATTATATGGTACTTGAACAAATCCACTGTCAAAGAATTAGATACTTTTATAATAAACAATAAAATCCACTCGTGTTTCTATACGGGCTTGAACAATACATTAATGCATTTATTGTGTGTATCATTCTATTTTCAGGATAGCATGGACTGCAAGTCTTACAATCGACCAACTGTATCATCTGGTGAGAGGTACGTCTCCCACAAAATCGGTAGGTTTTATTTGTTTTGTGTCACATCAACCTTTGTAGGTTATTTAATACCAAAGTTATACTTGTAGAATACATATAGAGACACTATTTAACTTTCTTTCCATGCGCTTGGGTGTATGCGGATGTTAGAGTAAAGTCAGTCAATGTTGATCGTTCTTGATTAACATTCAAGTTGCGTCTGAAACAGAGTATTTTCTGATTAAATAGACCAGTATAAGAGTTACAGACTATCAGAAAGGTTACACCTGCGTAGAATACATGGACTAGTGGATTTTCTGCGTTCCTTCGTTCGTGTTTACTTCTTGGTCACTGTGGTCGTCAGAATTACATCACCTGTCTTGAGGAGATATTTTAGAATATTTTTACCACTGTGAAAAGTCGGCTACAAACCTCGCCCAGACATTGGTGCTAATACTGATTGCCTTCATGTCTCTTTTGCGCACATAACTATATCTCGACAGTTGTCAGTAAATAGTTCCACTTTAAAGATGTCAGAGAATATTTTAGAATACGTTATTCGACATGAGTAGAAGGTCAGGGTGTCTCAGGACTTCGAGGTGGAGCACTCTGTTTTGCCAATATATATATATATATATATATATATATATATATATATATATATATATATATATATATATATATATATATATATATAGTACTACGTTATTAGAATATGTGCAAAAGATGAAATATAAAAAAAGTTAACACCGCATATTATGATGACATTTTGTAAAAAGACAAACTAAAAAAACGTCTTCATTTAAAGGAGGCTATTAAACTATGTCTGAAGTAAAAATATTTTTATGGAATCAGTTGCAGCAAAAAAAAAATGAAATTATCCTTTTTTTAAATGTTGAATTATAAACAAATACCTTTTACGTTCACTTATCAGTTGATTGATTTCTAAATATATTCTAGATCAGAACCCCGCCAAAAAAAGACATAGGATAATAATGGTCTTTTGTTGTGCATTTACGTCACTTGCTCAAACATCATGCCACTTGCCAAAATCCTCATAATTTAAAATATAATTGATTATCAACTTCTTTCTATTCTCTCAAGCCCCCAAATACAAAGAGGATATAATACTAATATTTGAGATTTTAGATCCACACTGGCTCATGAGCATGGAACACATTTCTGTACAACATTTCTTATTACTATTTTATCTCTATCGCTACATATATATATATATATATATATATATATATATATATATATATATATATATATATATAAGGAGAAATAGACCTAGGGGAATTCTGTGGTTTAATCCCCCCTATAACATGGAGGTAGTCAATAACTTAGGGAAAGAATTCTTTAAGTTGTTAAAAAGAAATTTCCCTTGTGGGAACCCGTTACATAAGATATTTAATAAGAATTGTGTTAAATTAAGTTATAGTTGCATGCCAAACATCAATGGCATGATAAATAAGAGTAATGTAGCTAAACAAAGTAAGGAGAAAAACAAGGTGATTGCTAAATATAATTGTAGGGATAAGATTGATGCCCGCTGGAAGGCAAATGTAAACAAGAATGTGTGGTGTATAAAGTGGAAGTATATAGTGATCCGGGTAATAATAGAAATAAAAAGGTATACTTTGGGTCGACGCAAGGGGAATTTAAATCTTGGTACTATAACCATAAAACGAGTTTCTCCCACGAGAAGTATAGGCATAGTACTACGTTATCTAGTTATGTGTGGGAGGTCAAGGATTGCAAAGGGATAGATCCGATACTGAAATGGGAAGTAATAAAGAAATGCCCTAGATATAGAGCCGGCGATTGGGATTGTTTGCTTTGCATGGAGGAGAAATTGGCAATAGCCTCTTGTAAAAGTAGGGATATGTTAAACCAAAGATCGGAGGTGTTAAAAAGTTGTAGACACAAAAGGGCGTGGTTGCTCTATAATTGGGGATACGTTTCAGAGTATTTATAACGAGATTTGTTTTTTTTATTTAAATAAAAGTAAGGTTTTTGGGTTCATTTTTTATTATTTATTTATTTATTTATTTGTTTCTTTTGTTATGTAAATTTTAAGCTAGGTGGGTTTTTGGTGAATATAAAACGGCATTTTCTCTTTTAGCATTAGTCGGAGTTAGAATTCCTGATGATCCGTTAAAGTGAAACTTTAGTAGGAGGTTTCCGACTCGCGATTTAAGTTAATTTTATATATATATATATATATATATATATATATATATATATATATATATATATAATACCAAAATGTAGAAAGTTGGATAAGTCATACACTTAACCCAGATTTAGATGTTTGATATTTCGTTTGGGCTTTATTTCATCTTCAAAAACATTACTGAGACTGAATCCTGAGTTTTTATTTTTATTTAGAAGCATGTGATGTGAGTGGAGAGGGTATAGTTGTAGCGGGAAAAGTTTCTCTTTAGCCCTTCTTTTACCCAATTACAACCCAGACACCACAATATATTCAATTTTCTGCGACACCCTATTATAGTCAATAACTTTTCCATGATACAAATCATGACAAACCTATTCTTTCACACAACCCCTGCCCAACTTTTTTCTCCAGTTTCAGAACAAAACGCGTTCATGAAACCTGATACATTTGACTCGAAATCCCTCCCAATTTCTCCAGCTAAAATATACCCACCCACTCTCCTCATTTGCTTTTGAAATGATAAAAAAACCCTCAGAAAACAGTTTCAGTCTTGAAGAAGTTTTGGAAATAAAATAAAGCCCTAACGAAATATCACACATCTAAATCTGAGTTATGTGTTATTTATCCAACTTGCCACATATTTCTATCATATTGTCAGATTCACTATAAATCCATTTTATATATATATATATATATATATATATATATATATATATATATATATATATATATATATATTATTTCGACAAATATAATTTGGCCCATTATGTCCCCCTAACAGACTCAGCAAACTAATAAACATTCTACTACGATCATTTCTAAATCAGAGGGAAAGCTACATTAGAGATGGCCTTTTTTTTTTTTAACTCCATGCCACAAAAAACTGATTTCGACATACTCATGGTAAAATTTGACGCCCCGAAACTAAATAGTAATATACCCTATGAATAAGGAAAATTGGTCATCTCATCTTCGATGAAAAAGTCCCGGAAAAAAAACATCATTGATGGTATAGAAAAATCCTAAATTATGACTCTTAATTAGATGGCATAAATTACATTAAACATTTGGAACAGCTATAGAAAATAAAATGGTACAAACATGTGCCACCCAAAATTTGATTGTACACACGCCCTTGTCAAACATGGAAGTGATTCTGCATCATATTTGCTGATCGTTCTGCAGGTTGGATATATCTTTTGATGACACGATCTGCCCACGTTATATTTTTTTGATGCAGAAACTGATCAATCGGTAATCAGAGTAACCAGTTGATGAGTAAATGAATGAGGTCGCACAATTAAGAAAGTCAAATTAGTCGACACTAATAAACAGAGAACAAACACGAATTTGTTTCAATTATATAATATAATAAATATAATAATCTTTAGTGAGAAAAGAAAAAATCCTTAATAATGTCATATGTATTCACTATTACCCAGGTGGGCAAGTGTTTAAGTCAGAGACCAGATTAACAAAAACGCAAATAGTTAATAATTTAAATAATTTCAGGCATTTCTCGCCGTTTACAACCTGGCGCAAGGCAATCTCAATGCGGTTTGTGGTTACTTTCTCTCAATCCTTGATATTATTTCACGATGTTGAAATAGGATAGGCTTTATTCACTTTCTAGTGATAATGTATTCTGGTAAAAGTCGGATGCGAAATCTAGTAGCTTGTGGTTCTTTATTGGTTTAACTACAATCCTTGCGTTGCTTCGGGCTTTTTCTGTGTCTCTTTAATTATTTTTCTTAATTCACTTCACGTTTTAATACCGAGGATAGTCTGGTAAAAGGTCAGGTCTCAAAGCGACTTAGAATTCTCATAGTCAACTCACTTTCTCTCGGCAGGACCTTAGAATTTTATGTCTATCGTCCACTTGAAGGGTGGTGGTGAGCGAACCGAAAAACGTAGCAATTTTCTAATTTGGTTTCCGACATGCCATTTCCCCTCCTACTGTTTGTCGCGCCATCCACATCTGCCTAACACTCTCTATTTCTCCAAAAGGGTGATCTTTACCAAATTTGGAACCATGAATAATTTTATGTTAACGTGACATGATGCCAATAATCGTTCAATCATAACGGTAAGAAAATTGGATTAAAATTGTCCATACTTTAATTAAAAAAAATATATTGTTCTCGAATCTTCGTTCTCAGGCTGCAGATTGACAAGTTTTGACCTCCAGGATCAAATCCCCGGTCGATTTCGCTCATTCTGGCTGGTAGATAAAAAACAATTCTTTCATCATTTGTCAAAATATATTTTTCGTCGTTTTCGTTCACGTCAAAACAAAATATTCCCGATTTATTCCCTCCAAATCAATTTCCGCTAATTTTCTCTTTTTATAATTTACTGAGTTCATTCTTCTAAAATCCACCTCGGTTAATTCTTAAATTCATGGTCAACAAATTTCCTCGACCGACTCGTTTGGTCACATAACATTACCATACTTAGACGAAAATATTTATGAAATCATTCCTAAAAAACACAGCAACAAAGTAAAAACAAAATTTATTAGATAATGAAAAAGATACCCATGGCAAAATTAACGATTTGCATAATTTACTCAAAAACCTACACCCTAGAAAATTCATCATGGAACACAGCTTTATAGAAATAGCATTTTATGACCTCCTCATTAAAAACCAAACTAGCTAAATTATAACGGACATACCCACTGACCCACCAAAAAACCTCCATTCCAAATGTCATCACCCCAAAATAGAATAAAATTCACTCCTTACATTCAAGAACCTACTACAATTACAAACAAAAATCTTCGACAAACTTGCTTAGAAAAAATTGCAGGATATCCGATAACATAAAAGAATAAGGGATTCAAATTAGCTAAAAAACACTGCTATGAGAACTATGAACCCCTAAAAGCATTGCAAAGAATACTCTTTGCATACGTTGGGGTGTCCTCGTGGTGTAATGGTTAAAGCGTTGGACTGCGGAATCGTAGTACGCGAGTTCGTACTCCAGTCGCGCTATTACGTTCACTTTCGGGCAAATACCCTATGAGATCCCTTATCCTCCCAGCTATGGGTTAAATAGTACTAGGAAAATGGATTTGGCATTAAATAACCTAAAAAGAGTTGATATGCCATTAAACAATGAAACCAAATCTTTACATACGTCTCAGCATATAACAAAATATGCAGAAATATTCACAGAAGTAACAACAAATCTAAAATGATTTTAAAAAAATGATAAAATCAAAAATATTATCGACACAGCGTAATCATTAAAAACACCTAAAAAACTCAAAAGCACATACTAACCATATCTAAGTTTGGGGAACTCACAATTCATGGAGTCTCAAAATGCAAGAATAAATATGTGAAAAATGTAATGCAATCATAGAAAGAAAATTTCTTTAACTTCAAAATCCCAAAAGCAAAATTCATAATAATTAAATTTCTAAGTTGCAATTCTCAAAACGTAATTTGCATAATCGAATTTAGTACCTGTAAAAATATATACATTGGATCTACTCAGGCTCTGAATGATAACGGTTTCTTTACATAAAAGTATCTCTAATTTACCAGAAGATAGAAAACTCTGTTTCAAAACACCTCTACAGGTGCAGTAACAGACACTTAACAATAATGCCAATATACCAAACAGACGACAATCCATTATTCCAAATAAACGAAAAAAAAAAAAATATAAATTTAGACCACGATTAAACAGAGCCTAACTTTTCCTCACACAGACACGCATTCTCTCTGCTCTCAAAAGAGAGAGAGAGAGAGAGAGAGAGAGAGAGAGAGAGAGAGAGAGAGAGAGAGAGAATATTAAAAAAAAACAATAACAAGAATCATTGAATAGTCCTCTCACGTATTCAACACAAAGAGGAAGAAAGGGAAAAGAACAATCGTGCAAATGTGCAGAAACATAGAAACTAAAAAAATATCAATACGTACATAAAAAATAGATGAATAAAAAAAAAGACAAATCAAAACGAACACATGATTGGTCTTCTGACGAGAACAACGTGGTCCCAAATATATGTGGGTAATGATTATATGAATTAGAAACATAAATAACCACGCTTAATAAATAATTTGCTGACCTATTCATTTACATATATATATATATATATATACTTATGTAAGATTTTTAGTATATTTGGTTGAGTGTATTTTTTTAAATTAGGATTTGTATACCTATCAGTATGTGTTCTTATAGAGCAACAGATTTAAATATGAGAAAATAATGGGAGGCAATGTTCTGGAATAATCTTTTTTAAAACTCTTATCCTGAGACAGAGAGCAAAATAGAAATATTGCTGGCTCAATCGGTCATATAGAATTCATTCACAAACATGGACTCGTCCAGGGATATAGGGGGACATGTAAACACAAGCACACACACACACACACACACACACACACACACACACACACAAATAGTCGTACAGAAACGCACGCACGCACGCACGCACGCACACACACACACACACACACACAAACACATATATATATATATATATATATATATGCGTGTGTGTGTGTGTGTGTGTGTGTGTGTGTGTGTGTGTGTGTGTGTGTGTGTGCACGCGCGCGTCCCCGCGTGCACGATAAGACAAATGGGTTGTACGAATGTAGAAGGAAAGCATATAGAAAATCATTTCTTCGAACATTCATGTTGACTTTTTTATTTCTGCAGAACATATATTTACATTTTAGTCCAAGTAAAAAAATATTCTTTCATTTATATGTTTCCTTTTTTTATATTTGATCCTTTTTTTTGTAGATTCATACGTTGCATCAGTGAGAATAGTTTTGACCTCGTCCCTACTATATGCTTTCTTTCTTCAAACAAAATAAGTATGAAGTAAAAACAAAATAAGTATGAAGTAAAAACATTGTGATAATTCAGATTTTTCACTTATCATCAACGGCATTTTAGAAATCTCTTATTCATCGAAGACATTCAAAGTAAATATTTACATAATTCTGAAATTTCTATTATGCTTGCATCAATGTATATATCTATTATAGGGCCAAAGCCGGTCAGCAGACCAAGTCTACATACGCCATAAACGTAAAATTATCTATTTTGTTTTATAAAACAGCTTCTAGTCGAGGGGTCCGTATTTATATAAACCTCCAAAACAGGTAGGGAATGAAACAATGTCAGTCATTTTTTATTAATTGTAACTTCGATTTAATTTACAGTTCTCCTTCTTGACTGGTTGCTTATTAAGGTTAAAGAGTCTAGTCTGTTCAACTATTTACTTATTAATGGGACGAGCTTACATGGATTCATGCCTTTTCCAGGGGCATAAGAGAAAAAAACATTATCACACTTTGAACTTGTATTGTTGAGTAATTTCCTAGAGCTATGACGTTTATACTACACTCGCTTCGTTAATTTGTTAGGTTCAGTATTTCCGCCGAACGACATTTTCAGTCAATCGATATCACGGAGTTAACTATCAAATTCCCATTAGAACCATTCAAAAATTCCTAAATTCCTTTATGTTGGTGGATATCAAAATATACTGACTGTATTCTTGGAGTCCGGATTAGGAATCTAAATTTTCTTTAGTTGGAATGTTACATTTTTGAATCACTGGAGAGTGGAAGTAAAAATATAGTTAACATTATTCCCAGGTAAACTGTTACCTTGAGTGGTATTATCTGTTCAAATCCAATGTGTGCTTTAAAAGATACATTTTTGGAAATAACTAATATCAGATAAATATACTTGTTACCATATGAATGAGTGAAATTTTTTTATGTATAAGAAATAATTACTTGAATCTATGATTGTATACAAGGGATTATAATTAGTCACTTGAAAACATAAAAGTACTTGAAATACATGAACCCGTAGAAGTCAGTGAGAAGTATTAGTGTTACATGAAAATACTTCAAACATTAAAGTGTATAAAAAACTAATTATTATCGAATAAGATTAGTGGTTTGAAACCATATAAATGTATATGTATCAGTATCAAGAATGGTACTTAACTCTGTCATTGTTTTGAATGATTAGAATCATTGATAATTTAAAATCATTCAATTGCATGAAGAAATACAGATTTAGTCATTACTGAGCCCCTGAAGGGTCGACTTTGTGCAAATCTGATCAATTGCCATCTGAAAAATGCAAAAATCATAATAACCTTTGAATCACAATGTTACTACAGGAAATTAACACAAAATAAGGTGTGTTTATGTTGGATATGCAAAAGATGATTCCTTTGACATTCCACATAAAATGCATGGGTAGCATAACAGGAAATGCATCTATTTCCTAAAGTAAACTGGACACAGGTTGTTCCCTATTAGAAATACTTCATAAGTTGCAAGTTTGGCGTAACTGGAATTGCACCGGCTTCTTAAAGAAAACAGGACGCAGGTTTTCCCAGCGGAAATACCGCATAAGTTACGTTGGTAGCATAACAGGATGTGCACCTCTCTTCTAAAGTAAACAAAACTTAGGTTTTTAGCTAGCGGAATCCCCTGGTAGAATGTGTGAGATGCATGCTAGAAGGAATGTCCTCGTGCAATGCGTTGATTGCCGACAAGAGGGGTTGTCAAGAGAATTTTCGTGGGGGTCTGGAATATATAATCAGCAGAGACGAGCGGAAATCGGAGAGAAAGAAGAAACCTGAAGACAACCACTAGATGTCAGGTTGCTCTGGTCTGTGGTCTCCCGGTAGACTGTCCAGGGTTGAGAAGTAAAGAAAATACTGAGATGTATAAGACTCGCGAAAGAACAGAAGTCTTGAAGTGGCTCTGTACTAATCTCATGATAATAGGGAAAAAAGAGAAGTGTGGAGAAACCAAAATGATTCGATGCCCTCAGATGTCCATGTATAAGGCTGGTGAAAATAAAGAAGCAAGGAGAAACTGAAATGAGTTGATACCTTCAGATACGATACGATACTCGCGAAAGTTGGGAAGCCAGGAGAAACTAAAATGATTAGATGCCTCGAGATGGTTCTGTACGAGATTCATGAAAGTAGAGAAGTAATGGCAAACTAAAATGATTTGATGTCTTGAAGTGGCTCTGTACTAATCTCACGAAAATAGGGAAAGATGAGTACGGTTTGCACTGAAGATCCATATCTCGCCCCAGCGTGTATGCAAATTCAGCCGTCTTCCAAACTCTTCCTCATACGTATTTTTCGGCTTATAAAAGGAAAATAAAAGAAGCAGGTTATTTTTTCATACATCAACGTTGTTGTCTTTCTCAGTATATAACATATATAACGATGAGTCTCGACATTTAACGAAGGCATCTTTCAAAATACGTTGAAGTATATATATATATATATATATAGAGAGAGAGAGAGAGAGACCTGTGTGTATGCGGACATACGTGTGTGCTGATATGTGTTTACGCTTCTTTCTTTATTAATAAATATGTCAATTCACGAATTAATTTTACTCTGTGCTTTATTTCCTGTGATATTGGGTATAATCAAAAAGCATCGTGTCTGAATGTTCAAATTTTTCTATTTAAAAATTTAAACTGAATAAATGCCTGTGTACAATGAATAAACGTATACAATTAATGGATTATATATTTAAATGTCTACATTTTGTCAGGAAAATTTGTGCTATATTTTTAAAAAATATGAAGCAACTCTTAATACATTTGGACCCAAATATTTTAGTATTCTCTTTCTTCAGACCTTATCCCTGGAGATTTTTTGTTAAAAGTAGAATATATTTCAAGCCTATGACATAAATGCTTGAGATATTAAGAGAAAAACAATGGTTCAAATTCACACCGTATCGAAATATCCGTTTCAGAGATGTTTTTCATTGAGTAAATTCTGCTGTAATAAGCATTTTGATTGAAAGAGGAATAATGTGAATAAATATAAAATTTCCATCATTTTTGTTCTCTGTCTTCGTAAATCCAGAATGAAGCACTATATTTTTAAGATATTACGTATTTAGATTTTAAATGTTTTGAAGGTTTGTACCCGTTAACTTAAATGCAAAACCTGCATATCTACTTAGAAATGATGAATCAGGTTTCTCGGTTTAAGATTTCGTTAGAGCAGATCAATGTGTTAAAAGTAATTACACTGATTATTGCCTGCCAAGAAAATTATCCTTTCTTTTTTGGAATTGGAGTCCATTGTGATTAAGTCTAAATCGATGAGAAGATATCCTAAAGGATATTTCGTTTGTATTATTAGTAGGATGTATTTGACATTGCACCGAGAATTTCATTGATAAAATGAACACAAATGTTGTGTTAGGCTTGGAGCATAAATAAATTTACATATTTCAAAATTTCTAATAAACCAATGGCAAGATATTCTAAATAAGGTTGATAAAGATGTTTCAAAAGATGAACATCTTTGAAATTCATAATAGTCCTTCTTGTATCATGGTACCTTCTTAAAGTTTATTATAGTGATATAACAGTATATGAGACATAAGTAACATATATTTTCTTATGGTTACCTCCAAAAAAAATTGATACATAATACAATTTATTTTTTAAAATTAATGATATCCTAGGAGAATTATTTAAAAATATATTAAAAATATGAATGTAAACTCTATATATCTGGTTGATGAAGATATGTATATTTTAATGAATTCTTACCTTTACCTGAATAAAGAAAAAACGAGAATATCTTAATCAGTGCTTAAAAACTTGAACGCAGAGAGAAACTGAACGTTGTTACAATCAATGTTTAAGTGTTTCAGTGGCTCAATATCCTATGTGAAAATCTATATCTTTAAATTTAAGTTAGATTTTCGTGAATAATCTGTATACTTTATCTCTCTTTCCAAAATGATTCATTTTTAATTCGTTGGAATAGTGCATTTGTATAACTTCCAAAATCACTGTGATTGATTAAGATCTATGAATTTGATAAACAAAACAAAGAAAATGCCTTTGTCAGGATGTCATTTGGAACATTTTATTCTACAATTTGGTACGTGATTGAATAACTGAAGGTATAGCACTACGATTTATTTTTCAATGTATTTTATAAATTTAATTTGAATAAGATCTCAGAACCTTTTCGATTATCGAGCACGAACTCCAAGGTGCATTAAACCGATATCAAGTGAATGTTCGACGTATAAGAAAATGATTTCACTTCAATTTCAGTGTTTTCTTTTAGCTTTTTTAACAGGCGAATAACGTAATACCCTTCCTTAGGAGATACAAGACGTGACTACCCCAGGGCTTCTTCCCTGATTCAAAGTAGCTGGCATATTTACATATGCCATCAAAGTCAAGAAAGTAAATAATATTCTTTCACTGTATGCAATGTTGTAACATGTATTCTACCCTGTAGAAAGCTGAATGTCACAACTTTGATAATATTGAAGTTCTTTGTTTCTTTCTTTTTTCTAGAAATGGTTGTATTTTATCTAAAACTTCCATATAGATTTTACGAGGATTGAAAGTTAATACTTCTTACATTATTCAACTTAGTATGTATAAGTAACTTTTGAAGTTTACCAAGTTATTCAGGATAAACTTTCGCTATTTCTTTTCCATCCAGAAACTAAAAATATTAATTCAATTGGTTATAGAACTTCTTCATTAATTGGTAGGCAATTAATGTTTAGAAATTCTAAAATATTTTACATGTTGCTTTAATGTTATACGCGATTCTCATTGCTATTTTTAAATAATCAAAATAAGATTGATGTGTGACTTAGATTTTCCTGGATGGAAAAATATGAGTTTTCAATTAAAAAACTACCCAAACCCTTTGACGCACCAAACTGTATTCTAGCCGGATGTCCCCATGGTGTAGAGGTTTACAGAGTTCACTCTGATATGGTAGTAAGTGGGTTCCAACTGAAGTTACGCTAATAAATTCACTTTTAAACATGGGAAAAATATGAACCCCCTGATCATCAAAATATGGGTTGAGTTATATCCCTAATATTTTTCTATAACGATATATTTGGCATCAAATAACACACGAAGGTTGATATGCCTATAAACAAAGAAACGAAACCAAACCAAACACAGTGTTCTACATTAATGATATGATTTCCTGTTAATTTCAAAACTATCTAAATATTTTAAAGATTCTTTCAGGATAATCTGATGCTATATACTTTTCAAATCATAAGTTGAAAATACAATTTACCTCAAAAATGTTTTCAAAGATTTAGCATCATGCTTAATAAAGAGATTTATTATTTTCCGAGGAATATTTTTACGGACGCAACCAAAATAAAGATCTATAGATTAAGTGCTGTACAGTAACAAGACGAATGTGTTACTTTGGCAACGGGGACTTATATAGAAGAATCTGATAATCCGGGCTTGGTGATTCGCCAGGGAACTATTTTCAATTGGAAAAGAAAGCAGTGTTTTATTTCTATGTGGATTCTAAAAAAAATGTTTCGCTGCTTGATGTATAAACGGAAGAAAAACTCATTATTGATGGTTACCGAAGTAAATGCACTTAATATCAGAGGTAACTTATGCAAAACTGCTATGTTTGTATATATAGAAGATTTCATCTCTTAGTGAACATATTTAGGTACAGCAATGCATGTGCTTATAAGTGAGAGAGAAAATAAATAAGTCTGTATGTATGCAGATGCAGCGTAGATATGTGTATATGGATGTGGGTGAGAGTATATCGCTAAAGGTATATGTGGGCATAGGCATATTGTGTGTACATATTGTACTTTGATTTGCATCTACAGTAGAATCATAAGAAGTTACGGAGTTCGGCCAATTTTAATAGATAATAAGATAGAAAGAGAAAATTTTCTGAATAGGTATGAAATGATTACAATTTCATGGTCCTTCATAAGCAAACGTTTTCAGCGCTTTTATAAAGTCAGAGATTAGAGGACAAGAATATCAGTGTCATCAAATTTAATTAGGTAATGAGTTCACCACAGATTTTCTTTTCCTGATGTTTTGGGCTCATATATTCTAGGAAGCATTCAGGTGTCAGACTGAGTATTTGTGACCTAGAGCAGTGATGGTTGGGCAGTTTGGCCACCTACCGTCCATTATTATTCGTCCGAAGATGAATCAATCCGAGAAACTACTCTAAGGGTCTTCTGGCTCAGGCAGGAAAGCAAAGTAGTACTTCATCCCAGAAGGCTAAACTATAAAAAATAATGATAACAATGATACATGTCTATTCTGGAGTTTCATTTTATTTTGTTTTTCCCATTGCGGGACCGTATCGTAACATATAATTTCCATTAAAATCTGTGGTTATCCAATCTTTTCTTGACATAAAACAGAAGGTAAGTGAAATTGGACAGGCGGCAGACAAGATTGTCAGAATAGTTCTAAATATTTCCTGATCAGTAGAAAAAACATTATCTCTTATCGCAACAATGTATTTCCCATCAATTTTTAAGTATTTTGCACTAAGAAACGCTGTACAGCTTACTCTGCGTATTAGAAGAAAGTATCTAATCGAAATTTCCAGAGGTTTAACGTCTTCAATAGTCATATGAACAAGGCTAATGCTTAGAACGACACAAATGTTTAGACCAAGAAAATAACTAAGATGAGTACATTATTAGGAGTGCATCACTGTATAAACTATATTCAGATCATGAAAAAAACACATTTTTTAATTCAAATGAACATTTTCAGATCGTTTATTATGCATCTTTCTCAATAGGAAATACTTCTTCCACATGGGTAACAAAAGTTTGTTAAACGGTAACGCATTCAACAAAATTAAGCAATTGTCCATAAATCTACTCTTAACCGACTGGATCTGAACAGATGGCTTCAGACAAACTTCTCCAAATAATTAATGTGTGTCAAGGAGAAGTAATTGCTAAACATCTGGACATCAGCTACAAATTAAGAGAGTTCAAACTCCAGTCAGGCTATTACGTTTATTTTTGGACTAATATTATTGGGAAAGTTATACACTCTCTTTTACTCTCAGATATTAGTTAAGTTGTATCACTGCTTGCGTAATATACTAGCTTAGCTGGCGACGATGAACTGAGCAGATTCAATGCGGTCGCAAGTTAACATCAACAAAGTCGTCTCAAAGGAAAGAGAAAAATAAAATATGACGGAGAGAATATCATTTCTTGTTTATGGATAGAGTGAGAGATATTTCCGTTCGCAGATAAAATCAACAAATTACCGGAAAAAAAAACGGAAGTATGTACGTTCCGATAACCAGCCATAAACAGGAAATATGTGGACGAAGAGGATATTCATATTTCCGCATGGGACTTGAGAGACAATATAAGGTCTGTAATTTTGGACTGAATGCAAAGGTTGGCTGGTCGTTCAAGCGAGGGTGAGATATCCACTGGTCTCTCAAGCGAAAGAAGAAGCCTGCTAGTCGCTAAACTAGACCTGTCAGCTCCTCGCATGTGTTCTCCGGCCGCTGCACTACTTCACAAAAAGCGTCCCGCCACAGAAGAAAGATATCTGCGAACTCACTCTGACTGTAATCCTGCTACACACAATCGTCGCCGTCGAAAAATAAAAATATAAATTATATTTTTTATGCATCTACGAGTTTTTCGTTGTTTCTCCTGCAGTTTAATGTACGACACTTTTCTTTTACATGGAAAGCTTTTATTTTAAAGAATCTACGAATATTGATATACCAATAATGAAACAAATAGGTTATTAATGTGCATCTGTTAAAAATATTTTTGACAAAATAAATTGCAGAAAAGTGTCTTTTATGGAATTCTAAAGACCAGTTTTAAAACAACTCACTTTAAAGGAAGCTTTATTTATAAAATGGTTCACTTTGAGTGTAAAATGCAATTTAGAAGATTACCTGACCAGTAGCGCTCTAGCATAACATCTGTCCCCTAAGGGAATGGAATCAGTTACTTGAGCTAAAATACTGGACGTGGAAGTTTGCAACTCAAATTGCATTGATGACCTTGAGTAGGGTAATACTTCAAACTACTCCCTTCCCCATCTATTTGTAAATAGTAGGTCAGACTATGTTACTTACCCTTGTATTGCAATCGATCTCAGAAAAAGAAAACATAATCAAAACAATTTGTACAACACTTAAACTCTTCCCTTGAGTCGCATCCCACTTAAAGCAGAGGAGTTTGGAAAATACAAAGACAAGTAGAAATCATCATCATCATCATCATTATCATGTCGCAATATCAGCACAGATATCCCGGACCCTCTCTGGTCACTCCTCCATATCACCCAATACTTCTGGCAGTTCTTCAAGGCTACATCCCGTGTCTGCACAGAGCTGGTGTATGAAGGTTCGAGCTAGTCGTTCTGCCTTTGCTCGTTCATGTGAAGGGGCCCACAGGAGTATATCACATATGAACTCGACCCTACTTCTCCAGAAGTGTCCTGCAGGGCTGGTTCGTCTAATTTAGATAGTTTTTTGTGATGGGTGTTAGGTGGCCGTGCAGCTGCTGCTTGGTGGGATGCTGCCTCCAGAACTTTTTCAATATTACTCGTAGTATTCTTGTGTAGTTGCTGTCAAGCCTTTTCACCATACGTTTGGTAAGCGTTTAGTTATATGTTTAGTTAGCGTCCATGTAATGCATCCATATAGCAGTATCGACACGATTGCTCTTTGAAAAAAACTGAGTTTCATTTTATTAGTCTGGTCTGCCTTCCATATGACCAATAGCCTATCGACAATCATCCATGCCTTTGCTAGTCGCGTGTTAATGTCTATTTCGTTTGATGAGACACTGCTTCCTTGGTAGGTGAAGTTGTCCACTAGTTTCAGAGACCTACCGTTTAATGTGGAGATACCGCCTGTTTAATTAAACATATATATTCCTCCTTGTGTGCATTGACATGGAGTTTGATGCCTGCAGCGACTCGTTCCAGACTATGCAGCAGGGTTTCGGCTTGGGCGAGTGCATTTGCCAGAAGTGCTATGCCATCGGTATAGTCGGTGTCGGTAATTTTTTTTACTGGGTACCTTCTGCTTCTTTCATTTGTTAGCTTGAAACCGTTATTTTTTATTTTATCGATAAATGTTCTTGTGAGCCTTAAACCGTTTTCTTTGATTTCATCGATAGATGTTTTACAAGTAGAAATAAATAGTGAAATTATTAAGACTAATCAAAATGCAACGCATGCGATGTGTTCAAAATATATTAAGAATAAATATTATAAGTATTGAAAGGCTAATTCTCTGAAGATTTTACTTGTTTCCATTTTAGTTTTCCAATCAGAGAAATAGCTCCAAAATGCTATTTATATATTTTAAGAAGTTGCTTCGCCCCATCTCTTTTTTGTGTCTTCTTCGATCTCAAATTTACTACTGAGATAAAATTCAAACATAGCAAATTAAACAAAAAAGACATATATAACTTGTTCTGGGGAATAATGATGCTTTTGCTCTAGCACAATTCTATAGCTTATCAGAAAAAAAATTGAAACTGGTTTCATTTTTTTTATCATTTGAAGTTCCTAGACTGCAATGTGGACATCTATACATCATCACTTTATTATTAGTTAATAAGCAATGCACTGGGATGCATTTAAATTCAAAGTAAGGGGGCCGTTCAATAAATGAGATTTTAAAAAATCGTTCAGACTATTTGTATAAATGTAATCTGCATTTTAGGCTATTGATTTATAGAAAAATATTTTAATCTAGCA
The DNA here is from genome assembly GCA_963585895.1 of Sepioteuthis lessoniana. Lineage (NCBI taxonomy): Eukaryota > Metazoa > Mollusca > Cephalopoda > Myopsida > Loliginidae > Sepioteuthis > Sepioteuthis lessoniana. The sequence goes on from OY757928.1 coordinate 68,135,515, forward strand.
AAAATATTTGTTTTGAGCCAATTCAAAATAGCAGAAAATCAGAGTGCCACAGGCTTAAACAGAGGTATGTCGTAAACTTCTTCGTGGCTAAGAAGTGCATCACAATGTGCACTTATAAAAAAAGGTGTGATTTGTACAAAGAAACATGTTTCAGTAAGAAATAACTGCGAATAGGCTTTGTTGGACTTTACTAAGCGATCTTGATAAACTGTTCTTGGGGTAAAGTTGTCTCTCTGCTATAGATAATGTACCCAGAAAAGAAGGTCTGGCTCACTGGTTTCTGGGATCCTAAAGGACCCAGATAGAATTGAATTGTAACTGCTAGAAAGTTTCTATTGTCAACTCCTTCGGCAAAATTAGTTTTATCTTTTGTGTGATCGTCGTATGTGATCGTCGTATTTAAATAAAATTATAAGAAAAGGACTACATATTCAGTTTTCATATTTTTTAAACACAGATCTTATGTAAAATATGAACGCACCAAACGTATGGGTGTTCTCCAGAGATTCAAATGTAAATTTGATTAACGGATGAAAATATCTCACTGAAGTTTTTTTCTGCTTATTTTATACATGCTTTTAATGTATATATCATAACCTTTCTGTTGACAGGCGAATATTTTGGTAGATATGTTGAACACTATAAAAGAAGTAAAGTAAGTAGAAAAATAAAAGCAAAATGAAGAGACAATATTCTAAGAAGCTAAAAATAATATTGGTTGTACGTTAAGAGGTAATATAAATATATATTTGTTGTTGGAGAATATAGAGGCTAAATATTTCTTAGATTATTTTATATATTAGTGTGAAGAGTAAAGATCATATTTACTGATAAGATTTAATGAACCCTTTTAAATATATCTTTTAACTCAAGCCCTGGCTATAATACTAAACGTCATAAAGAAGTGAGCCTCTACTTTTAGAGCTGTTTTGGAGTTAGGGGGTCCCTTAATCGTTGCAATTACAACAAGGTTTATTCTGGGGTGTTAGTACTTGTTAACTTCACATCTATGGTCTAAATATATATTTTGAAGAATTTAAAGTATCAGTTTGCTCGCTTGTTTGTTTGTTTGGGTTTTATGCCATATCAACCTTTGTAGGTTAGTTATTGGCAAATCCATTTTTATACGAATAAACCTTTATATAACTGTTTATTTTTCAAACAATTCAGTTTAGTATAAGTATAGTTTTTTGTTTACTCATAGTTAAATGTCAAAACAGTTCTATTTAAAGCACTTCAGTTCAGCATAATTACACCGTTTAATTATATTTAACCGATATATAAGACCCTGTCAGGTGCTACCACGTGAGGCTAAAGTGGACCTTTGAGTGATGACAATGAAGGGGAACTCTGCATTGCCAAAAGCTCCAGCATTACTGGAGCCTCACGATCAGATTGTGTAGTGTCAGATCAAGGACACTCGTTGGGAGGGGTCTTACCACTCTGCAGAGAAGAAGTTAGTGTATTGCCCAGTCTACTAGGCAATAAAGTATCAGATCGGAATACTTCAACTATATATGCGTGCCAGTAAATGATAATTATTATCAAATAAGTATTTATACTTGAAATGATTTAATAGTAAAATGCACAGATCTCAACATGAGACAAACCAACCAGAGTTAACACGCTGTACTGATTCTATAAACTAACAAAACGATTCATTATGCAAACTCCAGTCATTATTGACTAATTCATGAATATTAAAGGCATGTCAAGCAGTGTAGAATTCCTCTATGCCTACATATTATGGAATTGTATTATTAGAATATTTTTTGTGGTTGCTTCAGATGATTTCGTTACAATTTAATATCAAAGAAGATGATTTGCACTCTGCTGCATAATTCCAAATATTCTTTTCTTCTACTGTTAGCTCTATGGTTTCTAAACTTATTTATATTTGATAATAGTCATGTATTAGTATGTATTCATATGGTTTCACGTAATTGATAATTAACTTTAATAAATAATTAATGTTTTAAGTAACTGTTTTTCATAGCAAGGAACTTTAGATACATGACATCAAGTATTCATATCGTATACGAATGATTTTTATACGGATCCTTTTGACCCATAACAGTGATCACCACTCTTAAACAAACTGTACATGGAAGTAACGTTCATAAAGGGATACAGCAACATCAGCAGATATAGTGTAGTTTGAAGCCCAGGATAAGCCCTCTGTAAGATATAGATCTAGCTTATTTTAAGATTTCATGACTGGTCGATTAAAACAGTCATGATGATATTTTCAAAAAGGAATAATTACATTTTGGTGACTCTTAATATTTGTTCTTTTGATTCCATCACATAACGAATATTACTTTATCATTCATATTTTGGGGTCAATTACTATGATTGATCAAAATTCAACAATTGTATTTTGGTGACTATGTATAATTGCTTTTATGAATCCGTCACATGACAAAGATTTCTTTGTCATTCACATTTTGGTGTAAATAATATGACTGATCAAAAATGAACATTTGTATTTTGGTGACTATGTATAATTGCTCTTTTGATTCCGTCACATAACAAGGATTTTTATGTTATTCACATTTTGGAGGCAATTACTTGATTGATCAAAAATGAAAAATTGTATTTTGGTGACTATGTATAATTGCTCTTTTGATTCCATCACATGACAAAGATTACATTGTGATTAATATTTTTGAGCCAATTATTATGATTGGTAATAAATGAACAATTGTATTTTATGGGCAATCGGAATATTCTTTGGATTGATTCCCTTTTGATGTCTAAATATCTTAAAGAGAAAACAATATGATGCAGAGAATTCGGAATTTCAGAATTTTAATGAAAATAATAGAATTCATGTTTTTTTGTGGGTTGATATTTTTAAATAATTAGTTATAAAATTGGATAAAGAGTGATAAAGAATGATTTTTTACGAACAGAAAAGCTCATTGGCTTTTAAATCTATTCTTATTTCGCTTTCATAAAATATTAGTATTTTTTTGGTTTTCTTTTTGGTCAAGACTCAGCGGGAATTTTAATGTGGTTATTAAATATACACACACTGATTGAGTGACATTTAATTGGATTGATTGTAGCTTCATGGAAATTTTGGATTCATTTGTAATGAAAAACCATTAGATGATAAAATCACTAATACATGCAAATTTATCAACGCATTGGCAAAATAAATGTCGCTAGTAAAGCAGTAATACGATTGTAAATGCCCTATAAAGCATACGTACGCATTTTGAGAAAAATCTATTTACCCAACCCAACGAGCAGCATATGACACAAGGTCAATTTTTAAACTGGAGAAAAATTGGTTTGAATCTAGCATTTTCTTTCTGCAATACGGTTTCTTAAACAAGGTTAAATTGCCCCAAGTTGGGTAGAGTAGAGATTAATTAATGCTTTTTCCAAGAGCATTAGTGCGATGTGAAATACATACACCTTCGTCTAGTATTTGAACGCGAGTCACCGGTTTGATTACTTACGATGATAACCGTTAAGTTAAAAGCGCCTCTTTCTAGAAAAGCTGTCGGTTTATCAGTGGATTAATTCTACTTTAGTTACAGGAAACGTTTGGTTGCGTAACGTTTACTGTTGCACAAAGCAAACTTTAGAAACCGGGTTTATGTTTTGATCTGACTCGCTGGTGTTCACGCGAAACAAAGTCTTTGGAAATCCACTTTTCTCCTTTAGTTATGTTCAGATAAAAGCCGATCACGTACATATATCGATATTGACACCAGGGATGGGAAACTATTTAGAGGGAGGGCCGCATCACTCAGTTATCAATTATTAAAGAGCCGTATATTTTAAAATCATAAGAATTGAGGCTCGAGTCAAGAGCAAGTGTTTAATTTTTTTGTTTTAATTAGGCTCTCGCTGGTTGCACAGAAGTGCATAGGGCCGCATACAGCCTGCAGGCCCTCATTTTCCCACATCTGACCTATACTATGGCATCCAGCGGAATATTTCAATCACAGCAACCTATTTATTCTTATTAAATTTTCAGACTCTTGACTATAGAATAATGTATAATTGAATATTTCCTCATCTCTAGGACACTATATTCTCCTGCATAAGAAATAGCTATTTTTGAGGATTTGCGTAAGTGATACAATTTGCATGCAGCATATCCACATTTTAAGCAGTTATGTCCGAAAAAGTAACAATCTTTAACCGCAGCTTTCAAATTTTACAAAACAATTATAGCCGATTTTTAAGTAGATCTTTGATCTTTTGTTTAATATCTTATCAATCTTCATATATTATGTAATCATTGAAGAATAATAGTTGTGCGACAATTTAAACAATAACTGGGGGAAAAGGGGAGTCATAAATTTCCCATGGGTATTAGTCTAAAAGTGAACGTAATAGAGCGACTGAAGTTAGAACTCGTTTACTACGATGTCACAGTTCTTCACATGAGCGACGACACACTGTAAACCCGCGCTGTGATTCTTACAAGCTCTTTCCAAAACAGTTCGAGTAATTCATTGAATAAAAGTAAATTTGTCGCCACATATCAACCTGGATCCAAATCATCTGATTGCATGACATTTTGATCTTTACTTTAATCCGTCGTTTCCTTTAAAAATTTTAATCTCGGAAAATATAACCAGAAATGTCATATTTTGCCATCTAGTGATTTGCATTGACTACTAATGACCACAGAGTTCAACATTATATATTTTATATTAAAACAGGAAGAAAAAGCAATATCGATGTTATATGTCTCCTAACTTGATCACAAATCTTCAGAAGAACATAAATAAACCAACAAAGACGTATTAGTAGAGATTAAAATTCAAAATTTTGGGACATAACAGAACATATAAAGTAAATAAATTTAGTGGAAATTTAAAAAGTGTTAAAACATTACGATTATTTCCAGAAGAATTAAGCTATTTTTGTATGCTTATACGTTTATTCCAGGTACAATATTTAAAAAAAAGTCCATCTTTTGTCATCACCAAGAACCCAGTTTGTGCATCACATTGGCATTATAAGTCAAGATTTGGAATCACGTTAATCTTATAGAAACAGAATCAATTTCCTTACAAGCTGTAAAGGATATCCGGATCGTCCTATTTGGCTAAAAGGAAATGAAAAGAAAATACCGCTTTAAGCGGGCTTATATTATCGGTAATGGGTTTTGGTTCCAGTATTGTTTAGTCAAAGATAACCAATTATCATTTTGCGCCTTAATCTCTAGTGCCCGACCCAACAAGATGTAATTCAACTGTTCGAATGAACACAAAGGTTAAGATTATTGCTGGGGACTAATATCACAAATCCATCAGATAATATTCCCCGAAGATTATTCCATTGTGTAAGTAGACGTATTGTTCATGCTTATATTTTCGAACGAAGACACTGAAGTAGAATATTGCTAAAAGCAATGATAAATTATCATCTAATGTCTTTATCTTTCAATCGGTACAAAAGGTGAACGCTGTCTGACACGTTCTAATTAGTCAAATCTTATCACAGTGGATTTTCATTGTAAGCAGTGTTTTCTCGTTTCTTATAGTCTGCCGGCCACTTGAAAATAAAGAACAATACCTGAATATTGACATAATGATTTTATATTCTGGAAAACTTCATTCTTCAGTTTGAAAAAAAAAAAGGAGTAAAGTTAATTTTGCCAGGTTAAAAAGTGCGAAGTCATTTTCTTTACTTATCTAATAAGCTAGGTTAATATATATGTTAGTAGAATAGTCGTTATTACGAGGGTGAATGATACTTTTGCTGAGGTTCTGAAGGTGGAAAACTGCATTTAACTGTGAGATGCCAAACTCTGTGTTTCTCTCTGAGAGTTCTTCAACGGATTTATCTCACTGACTTGGAAAACCTCCCCGGAATCTACGATTTAGGTCTTGTCTGATTTTTGCTGCACTTGAAACCTGAGCGAAATTTCTTGAATTACGTGTTTACTGTAATGTGTTTAAATGCACTTTCAACTTTTGTTCAACGAATGTTTTTGATTCATTTCCGTTGTATTATGTCCCAGTTCGAGTTCGTAAAGAATAGGAGTCTTAATTTTTCAGTATAGCTAGACACGTGAGAGGCTCCAAGTCAGAATCGAAATCTGCCAAACATTTCGTCAGGCTGATAACATAAGCCAAGCCATCGAATCAACATCAGCTCGCATATGTATTAACTTTCGTTTGTTTACATTTTGCGATCAGATACCGAAGTGCTAGATTTCGTTAGAAGGGCTCTTTTTTACGCGAGTGGCAACCAGTACTACCTTAGCTAAAGGGATTAACCCCAGGTGGCGGGAGCGTATATATATATATACATATATATATATATATATATAGATGTGTGTGTGTGTGTGTGTGTGTGTGTGTGTGTGTGTGTTGCCACATAAAACCCAACCTCTTAATCATGATGGACTAAAAACATAAAACCAAAAATAAAAGTGATAATCTAGCTGAGTGATTTCCACCTTGCTCAACAAGACAAAATCCAGGAAATATCACGTATATAACTAAAAGAGTATATTTATGATGAGTATAAAAATGGTATTTTTGTATTGTCTCCAATATCATATTTTTTACTCTCCTTTTGATTTTATGTGCATAATGACTAAGACGTTGTCTTTGTTTGTGGCAATGTTTAAATTCTGTAAACAAAACAATATATATATATATATATATATATATATATATATATATATATATATATATATATATATATATATATATATACTGGTGGCATGGGATTAAAATGCATCGAAATTACGCAAAAATGAAAATAAACTAATATCACTCATCTCATTTTTATCCGGTATATTTACAAAGATTACTTGAAAATCTTTCGAAAATACTATCATCATACTCATTACCATCATCATCCTCATAATCATCAAGACGTACTTACATCATGGATTTCGATAAATCACTCTTACCTTCTCCCATAGCAACCATCGCTCATTCCATTTCTTCAAGGTTGCATTATGCTGAAGTATATGTTAGTCGGTCAACGCTGGCGCTTCAATGTGAAATAGTCCATACGATATCGCTGATGAGTTCAACCTGACTTTTTTAGAAGTGTCCCACGACTTGTTCGTCTGAGTTTGATGGTTTTGACATGGATGACAGGTGGCTGTACAGCTTCTGTATTGTAGGGTATTGATTCGAAAGATTGTTCAAGATAGCACACAACAGTATCCGGTAGTTCCTATCTAGCTCTTCTCTATGCGTTTTGTAAATGTCCATATGATACATCCATATTTTAAGATAGACACAGCTACAGTTTGGAATACTCTAAGGAAAAAATGAAATAATATAGATACTATTTACCAACCCCTTCGCTCGGGCAGGATATGGCACAAGGTCAATTTTTAAGCGGAGTTTAACAGGTTTGAATTCAGAGTTTTCATTCTCCTAGATTAGTTGCCTAACCAAGGCTGAAGAACCTAGTCTGTCCTACTGTTTACCCATAGCTGGAAGGAGAATAATTGGATTCATACCTTTCCCAAGGGTATTAGTGCTATGTGAAATGCAATCAGTATCGTCCAGGATTTGAACTCGTATCGCCGTGTTCATTTCCTACGGCGATAACGACTACACCATATAGATGGAATTTACACAAATAAATAGAAATTGGTTTCAACCTCAACCACCAGACAACTTTGGAATCTACTGTAAGCCTTTCCGGACGTCAATTTAAATTGCTAAATGCTGCTGTTATCTGTGCCTTCAGTTCATCGTTTGCCCCGTCATTTTCAGCGGGAGAATATACCGATTGCACCGCTGCAGAGGGGTAAGAACCCTCATATGTGTCCTGGATATGACTCTAAACATTCTGGTAGAGAGTTTCCAGTGATGCTGGAGCTTTGGGGAATGAAGAGAACCATTTTTGCCATTGCACCCTGGTCCACTCTAGCCTGGCGTGGTAGCACCTGATAGTGTCCTATCTATGGGTTAAAATGAACTATTTTAAGTACTTATCCTAAACAAAATTGCTTGAAATAGAACAGCTTTGATATTTAAACTGTTTATGCATGCTAAATTGAATTGTTTGAAATAGAATTGTTTTTGACATTGAAACTGTACTTCCAGTAAACTGAATAGCTTGAAATATAAATGTTTTTGACAATTAAACTGTGTACTCATGCTAAACTGAATCCTTTGAAATAAAACTCACTATTCGTATAAAATAGATTTGGCATTAAAAAACCCTACAAAGTTTGATATGCCATAACACCCAAACAACAAACCAAGAATCAGTTCATCTCATCCAGTATTAGCATATATTGATCAAGAGACTCGTAATCTGAAGAGATAGGGGGCTATATCTTCGGGGTAATATGATTGGAGAAATTTTCTCAGGGCCATAACTGGGTTCTCCTGCAAGTATGTCGTGTTCTCTCAATCTGAGAGATACTTCTTCCAAGCAATCGCCGTAAGCCAATGTGTTAAGACTGAGGCTATGTGAGAAGATGAATGAAAGGATTAGATCACCATAGCTTGTGGCCTTCACTTTCACCTTGATTTGATCGGATTGTTCAGTTTTCATCAATATTGATAAATCCTTAGAAAACAGAAAGCAACATTTGTTCTGTGAGTTCACCATCTGACATTGGCTATTTTCTTTTAGCTCAGAAAAAACAAGACATGTTCAATGGGAGGTGATGTTTGAGGTTATTCAAAATCTATGCAGCACTGTCATTCTTCTTAGCCTCTTACAAGTTGTATAAAAGATATTGAATATTTTCATGCATTGCCTGCTTGATAAGTGACTCAGACACTCCTATGTCCAAAGCCAGAGACCAGTTTAGCGTAATGAAATTATTGTCAAACATCGTCTGCTCTCACCAATAATTCTTGGAATTGTTTTTCTTTCCCCAAAGCTCAGAGCCAGGCTTCTGATCTGCTTACCTTCGTAATTATTAAAGAATCATCTAATTCATTTCAAATCCTTTGCAGTCTTTAAATTGATCCACAAACACTCTGAATTTTCTTAATGGAGATGCCAATTTGAATAGCAAGCAGAATGGCATACTATTTGCAAATTATCAGAGGAATAAATTTCGGAAAAGATTCTGCAGATCTCATAGAGAGTGACCAACTGATTCTAGTATGCTTCACAGTAGACCAGCTAAAACCTGTGCAGAATTGATAATCTAAAATGACTTCACTTTACTAATCACACACACACACACACACACACACACACACACACACACACACACACACACTCTTATATATATATATATATATATATATATATATATATATATATATATATGTATATGAAAGAATTCGACGACATACTGCTCCGCCACTGCAACGCAGTATACAATCAAAATCCGATAGATAGATGGATGAAGGGATGCATACTCCCCTTCCCTAAAAAGGGGGACCTCGGATTAGCCAAAAACTACCGAGGCATAACACTTACATCCATAGCTGCCAAAATCTACAATGCCCTACTACGAAACCGAATAGAACCCAAAATCGACATCATACTTAGAAAAAACGAAAATGGCTTCCGAAGAAATAGATCCACGACCTCACAAATATTAACCATCCGCAGAATCCTTGAAGGTGTACGGGCAAAGAACCTACAAGCGACATTAATATTTGTCGACTTTACCAAGGCTTTCGACTCCATTCACAAAGGAAAGATGGAACAAATCCTACTAGCGTACGGCATACCTAAAGAAACCGTAGCGGCAATAACGATTCTCTATAGAAACACTAAAGTAAAAGTACGATCACCGGATGGAGACACAGAATACTTTGACATTGTAACAGGAGTACTACAAGGGGACACGCTGGCCCCGTACCTCTTTATCATTTGTCTAGACTACGTACTTAGAACATCGATTGACAAAATCAGAGAGAATGGCTTCGAACTGACGAAGAAAAGAAGCAGAAGATACCCCGCAACAACAATTACCGACGCCGACTACGCCGATGACATAGCGATACTGGCAAATACACCTGACCAAGCCGAAACTCTTCTGCATAGTTTGGAACGAGCAGCAGCAAGCATAGGCCTCTATGTTAATGCACACAAAACGGAATATATGTGCTATAACCAAACGGGGGACATCTCCACTCTAGAAGGAACCCCACTTAAACTAGTTGACAAATTCACGTACCTAGGAAGCAGCGTCGAATCAACCGAAAAGGACATCGAAACGAGGCTAACGAAAGCATGAACAGCTATCAATAGGCTATTGATTATATGGAAATCAGACCTAACCGATAAAATGAAACGCAGATTCTTCCAGGCAGCGGTCACATCGATACTGCTATATGGATGCACTACATGGACGCTAACAAAACGGCTGGAGAAGAAACTGGATGGCAATTACACAAGAATGCTGCGTGCAATCCTGAACAAGTCCTGGCAGCAGCACCCCACAAGACACCAACTGTACCGCCACCTGCCCCCTATCACGAAAACTATTCAAGTTAGACGAACCAGACATGCAGGACACTGCTGGAGAAGCAGAGATGAACTCATAAGCGATGTACTCTTATGGATCCCCACACATGGCCGCGCAAAAGCAGGACGACCAGCTCTAACGTACATTCAGCAGCTATGTGAGGATACAGGCTGTTGTCCTGAAGACCTACCTAGGGCGATGAACGATAGGGAGGAGTGGCGAGAGAGAGTCAGGGATATCCGTGCTACCAGCGCGATATGATGATGATGATGATATGAAAGATGGTTTGGTTTGCTTTGCTTTGCTTTTATGATATATCAACCATTGTAGTTTATTTGATGCCAAATGAATATTTACACATATAAATATTTGCATTTCAAACAATTCACTTTTACACTGTTTACTTCTATTTAACCCATAAATAAGACCCTATCAGGTGTTCTCATGCTAGGCCAGTGTGAACCTGGGAGCGATTGCTCTGAAGGGGTACTCTGCCTTACTAAAGCTCCAGCATTACTTAAGCCTCACCATCAGATTGTTTAGTGTCATATATCAGGACATTCGTTGTGGGGAGTCTAATCCCTTTGAAGAGATTCAGTCGGTATATTCTACTCTCCCTGTCCAATGGGCTTTGTGAAAACTGAGTTCTAATCAATCTAGCTTTCTGCGATGTTATCTAATGTTATGAAATCTTGTACAACACTATTCTTATTCATTTTCACTCCTGAGAATTATCAAGTCATCTTTCACGGGTTGAATTATGTTGGCAGGATCTTTAGGCAATGTTTCCTATTTGAATCACTAATAGACATGAACATTTCCAATTTTCCAAGGTAAACATTATCTATAAACTGAATAATCGGAACAAGATTATGAGAGAAAAACCCAAATTAACTCTGTAGTTGGCAGTCCACACAGCCGCTTGCTTAAATATTATGTTTCCTATGAAGTTACTTTTGTCCAGTGGTCATTAACACATTTCGAGAATTTGAATTTATTATATCATTTGCATGGATTCATGACTCGTGCTGTAAAATCCACAAACCAGACATAATATTTTAAGATAATTTTTACTATGCTGAGTCAAAGACTTCGAAATATTTTGGTCTGTGTTAGTTTTCCGCGAGTATGTAATGTGACTTATGCAGTTAATGATAGGGTGGTCATACACTCTAGTTGTTTGTACCCTTGTAATAAATGTGCTGAGACGTAGTACATTGCTTTAATCCATGTATGCTTTGATATTCTCGCAGAAGAATGTGGGGCATTGTCAATTTTGGGAACTTATGATCAATGAGTTCGAATGGAGCCATAACATCATAAAACCAACCAAAACATTTCCTGAGCGAAAGGTAAATGCACATTTGATTTAAGTAATGTAAATAACTTAAGAAATTTCGCTCAGTTTACAAGAACGTCGATAATCCGGCAAGGTCAGATAGGTCTAAAACCTAAGATTAGCAGACCGTTCTCCTAACCATAGAAATGAATCCGTCAAAGAGTTTTCTGTAAGTAACTGAGAACTGACCATCTTACAATTCAGTGTACATGGTTTACTTCACGAACTTGATAGAATCAACCTCAGCTTTCGAAATGTGCATCAACTTATCACAATATTACAAAACCACTGACTCACCCAAGAATTTATTGAAGTGAATTCCAGAAACACGACATTAACGAGAAAATTTATTTCTGTGTAATCTTATTGGGTCAGATTTTCACCAGATATTTTTTAATCTTTGGTAGGCCTATAATTTGACATCAGCCAGGAACTTAATATACCTGGTGCAGTTATAATGTATTTTGACATAATCAATTTTTATGCATTATTTGGTTTTCTTAATGTTAATTGAATATTTATCTATTTATAGCCTTAATTCCTGAAGAATATAGATATTTAATCAAATACTCTGTGTCAAGTATCATTTCAAAGTCAATTTTTAAGCGGTATAAACTGGTCTAAATTCAGAGTTTTTTTTCTCTCCCTACTGCTTGCCATCAGAAGGTTAAAATTACTAGTCAGACCAACTATTTACCCATATCTGTGGGAAAATGGTCAAAATCATATCTTATGGAATGGTATTAGCTTTATTTGGAACAGCACCTTTCTAGATTTACTCTCAGCGAATACACTAAATATTTGGTGAAGATCATCAGAAATATATTCTGTATTTGGTAACATTTGTCACTGCTTCGAAATTATTCAATTTTAAAAGAACCATTTCTTAAGATTAATCTAGCAATGTATGTTGGTCAATGGTAACTAGATTCTGTTACTGTATGTTATGATCTTCTTTTGTCCAGACAATGTAACATTTGATATAATGCAAATCAGACGAATTGAAAGCATATGTCACCACATGTATCAACAAAACTCACGCGGCTACATATGATATTCGTAGTCGAAAGAACAATAGAAAAGAAACGAACGCAATTATGGCTTTGTGTGGGATCAGACGTTTCTATTCAAAATAAAGATGAATGAGTCGGGTGCGACATTGGGCTGTAAAATTTTCAATGTATAGAAATGAAAATATTAATCATTTACTACAAGTCGAATCATTAAAGTATGTGACAGCAAAAACCATCTGGATCATTTAAGGATATTAACTCCAAGCTATTTGCTTACAAATCATAAATAATATATACGTATGAACAGGATTTGAAAGTAAATAATACGTAAGCGTTTTGTTTTAATAAAATACAACCAATCATCACGCTTTCACCAATAAAGCTGGTTATGATATACTAAAATGCCCTAATTTATTTATTCATTCATTCATATTTCTACTTTTATGAATATCGATATTTACATTTGCATTTCCTTCATTTTTTATTTTAATATAATTATGTAAACGTATCTTAATAAACATAAAATATTATCTCAGTCAGCTGGGTTTGTAAAATACACTGTCTGCATTTCTTCAGGGGAGTAAGAACCATCCCCTACGAGTGTCGTGAATAGGACACTAAGTAGTCTGATGGTGAGGCTCCAGTGATGCTGAATCTTTGTGGAATGAGAAATACCTCTTCACTACAATCACTCCCAGGTCCATTCTGGGACACAATGGTAGGACATGATAGGGTTCTATACATGGGTCAAATAGAACCGTTTGATATTTAAACTCTCTGTAAACGAATGACATATGCTGAATTGAATTGTTAAAAATATAACTTTTTTGATCGTTCAACTGTCTTTATCTATAAGGTATGTTTATGAATTATATATTTAATATATATGTAAAAACAGGATTTGGTCGATATGCCACAAAACCAAACCAAGCGAAACCATCAAATATTTATGTAAATAATGTTTCTCGGGAAACTATATATATATACATATATATGTGTGTGTGTGTGTGTGTGTGTGTGTGTGTGTGTGTGTGTGTGTGTGTGCACGTATATATATATATATATATATATATATATATATATATATATATATATATAATGAAAAAGTGGATAAACCAAAACACAAGCAACGGATTCAAATTATTATTCCATCTTTATTTCACCAAAGACTTCTAGAGGATGTTGGCTATTATGTAAGCGATAAGCAATAAGAGGAAACAGATTAAAAAATAAGGGGCACCGAAATAAGGGGAGACAAAGAAAGAAAGAATAGTGGGGTAGATAAAAATACAAATCTGAGTGTCGAAGGAAACGTAGGTTGGTGACAACAACTCGGTATATTTTTTAAACATCTAAGCAATACGTAAGCAAAAAGATGATTGGTTACAACTTGTGTCAAGCGTATCAAATTTCTTAAAAAAATGCTATCAGAACAGAATATCTAAACGAAAATTCATCAAGAAGTATGGAAGTGTGACAAGTAAAAAAAGTTGATTTTTATTATAAAAATTATTCGTATCTATTGTCAGTTTTGATATCATTCTCTTGTAAAATAGTGTCTACCACGTAGGTCAAAATAAGCCAAGACATTATTAATCGATTTGATTGGAATGATAGATGATTGCAGAATAATCAACCATCGAGAACTTCTATAATGGGAAATTTTAATGAAAGTGACCAGAGAAAAATTGAAAATATATTTGAAATCTAACATTTTTTAAAAAGTAGATTTTGGTCATCATTTAATTTAATTAATCTTAAATGGTTAATGATATATTTAATTTCATCATATGGATACTGTGGACTACATATTCAAAGTGCACGTAAATAAAACACTAATGAGGCCAGTTTTAATTTTTAGTTGTGATAGACTTAAAAATGAATTCAGTCATTTTATGAGTGTCTTTGCGGTAGATTTTAAAAGTTAGATTATTTTGGGATTTGATTTGTATTATGTCCTAGATGTTTGATTTATTTTGATAGGTAAAATTGATAGAAGATTCAACATTGATTAATTTCTGTACAATATATTCCATTATTATGTTTTGAGATAGAACTTTAAACTCATCGGGCATTCCCTTAATGACTGAAAATACCCTATTTCTTATTAAAACTAGAAAAAAGTCCTCAACATACATTCATCAAGTAAACTTACGAAAAATACGACAACTATTCGTATGACCCCCAGACCCATATCTCTACTCACTTACCTATAGCATTTTATGTCAAATTAAGTAAATTAGGGATACTGATTATACAAACGTTATCACAAACCATTAAAAATCTTAGCAACATCTCTAAACGAACGAACAACATAACTATTTCTCTCACAGGCATATGCATAATTCCGAGTCATGATTGGGACAAATATTTCATTGACGAAAACGTACGTTTTTGAGATAAAATATTTACGAACATAAGCGATCAATTAAAATAAATGATGACTCAAATACCCTTTTCTCCTACTTGTTAGATTTCAAACACACTTTCAATTTTTCTCTGGCTACTTTAATCAAACTTAGCCATTGTAGAAAATCTCATCGTTTGTAAGAATATGCAGTCATCTCTCATTCCAACCAACAATTAAACAATGCCCAGGCTACTTTCATCTTTCATCCTACGTAGCAGATATTATTTTACGTGAGAATGATACCGAAACTGTCAATGAATAAGAATAATTTTTATGATGAAAATTAACATATATATATTTACCAACCACTTCCATATTTTTTTAACGATATTTCATTTAAATGTTCCGTTCTGATTGATATTTTTTGAAGAAATTCGATACGCTTGACACTAGCTGTAGCCTGTCCTCTGTTTACTTACCCACGGCCAAGTTGTTTAAAAAATGTACTATAAACCTGCTGTCACCAACTTCCTTCTCCTTTGATACTAAGATTGTATTTTTCATCAATCCATTTGTTTTCCTTCTCTTCCCTGTTTCTCTTTCTTAAGTCCCGACGACATAAAGATGAAATATTAATTTGAATCAGTTGTTTGTGATTTGGTTCATCGACTTTTCCACTTTTTCGTATTTTGGTGGATTTTTTCAAAATTTACTAATTTTCCGCACACACACACACACACACACACACACACACACACACACACACACACATACATATATATATATATATATATATATATATATATATATATGTATATTGTGTGTGTGTATGTGTATGTATGTACATCGCCTGGATTCTTTTAAAAGGTTAATTTCTTCTAATGAAGAAAATCTAAGAATTAATGCTTCTAAGTAAACGTTAACAAAACACATCGGTGAGTATTACGTAATATGTATGAGTAAGTACTGAATTATTGACATTCTATTACATAATATATGAATATATTACCATCCAAAAATAAGCTGTTACCTACTTAGAATTCGACAGAATAAATATATTTTCAAACAAAAGTTTACTTAATTTTTCACGTTGATGAAAATTGGTTGACTTGAGAGTGGTCTTACACACAAGTAAGAAATGATTCCACATTGCATTTACTGGATGAATATATGGGTGAATAGACATCACTCATGCAAATGTGTTGGGCATGTCATCCTGGCACCACAGACACAACCCACCTGCTGCATTAGGTGCTCTCCTATAAAATTAGGTAAGCTTTCACCATGAAGATTCCAGAAGCCAGCCATATTAGAAGATGAGTCATTTGACTTCTACACGCTTGAGTTTTAATGCTGTTCAGATTGCTATTAAACAATACTATAAATACGTTTGTGTACAACTAAAACATATTAAAGATTTCGTTTAAATAAAAAATAACTTCTTAAAAATATATACATAAACAGTAGTTTATTTATTGGTGGATACATTATACATTATTAAATCAGCGCTTTTATACTTTTCAGATCTCGCTCTCTGTCTGTCTGTCTCACACACACGCTCTCTCTCTCTCTCTCTATATATATATATATATATATATATCGCAGAGAATAAAAGGATTTAGAGTTATAAGCTGCAATCTCTAAAACCTATTCGATGGTTTTACATAGAAGCAGTTGCATATAAACGCTATCGGATTAACATTGCAGAAGAACTGAAAATATATCTGATGAATAGTTTCAAATTTCACTAGGATTTAAGATTTTCTGACGATGATGACCACATTAAATAATTAGTTGTCATACATTTTTAGGTTTTGAGATTTTGCATTATATATATATATATATATATATATATATATATATATATATATATCGAGAGAGAGAGAGAGAGACAGACAGAGACAGAGATAGTATTTGAGGTAATAAGTTCACGCCTAAAAACATCATAGTTTCTTTGTCAGTCATACATATATCACGTGCTTATACATGCATCTTTTTCTCATAGATCTCTGTATACATGCTTATGCTTGTATAGGGATGTGTCTTGCATTGATGATGACTGAAGAACTGAATCAATTTTTCTCGTTTCTTATGCTCTAATATTAATGAAACGTATTAAAGCTTGGTAAGATATACACAAGGGAATAATAATAATAATAATAATAATAATAATAATAATAATAATAATAATAAGAAGAAGAAGAAGAAGAAGAAGAACGTCAACAACAATAACAACAATAACAACAAAAACAACTACAACAACTTGGACTTTTTTTACATCATATGATACAGGTCAGAAGACCAGACATAATGATCGTTAACAAAAAAAGGAAAAAGATGGAGACTGCCGTAAAGTAGACTTCACTGTCCGGATGGACGACAGAATGAAACTTAAAGAAAATTAAAAGAGAAGCAAGCACTTGGACTTTACCAGAGAACTACAGCTTCTATGGAGTATGATTGTTACGGTGATACCAGCTCTAGTTGGCGTTTTTGGAACGCTCCAATAAGAGGGATAGATGAGTTGGTAATCGGTGGAGGAGCAGAGACAATCTACCCTAAAGCAGGATTAAAATCGATCAGAATACCGAGAAAAATCCTGGAGACCTGATGAGAATTGTTATCAAATACTCCTGTGAAAGACCAGCAACTAACGCTCGTGTCAAAAACTCACCAGGGGTGAAAAAACTAAAGGCATACAACCTTCAAGGATTCATTTGACTCTCTCTAGAAATTCATTCCAATCAGCTATCTTGGTTTGCCAGCCCGTTAGACGGAACCCAGGTCCAGCAAAGAGGTAATGAGTGCAAGGTCTTTGCAGGTCGGTCAATACTGGTGTGTCTAGATATAGGTGTTTATTGGGAAACATCTCTTCTGCGTTTGTCCTTACTTGTGCGCAGGATATCTTGATCTGCTTATTTCCATGTTTGTGAGATGGAAGGTACGTAGCCGAACATATGATCTTTTGAAGGGTTCAAACTCCTGGGTTTATTTAAAATACAAGTAGCATCCTTTTGTAGTTTTTCTCCGGCTTTTCATTTGTGTCTAAATGTTACTACTACAATGAACGGGTGATTTTACAGCAGGGAAAATTTATATTTGAGAGATCAGATTTATACATGGCCAAGTGTAGAACATGCTTTATCTATGCCAAATTTAAAACCGCTTTCATTGGATTAGACTTTGGTATCCGTGAATGAGAACTGTTTGTCTAATTTTAGAGTCTTTTCTCTTAATGAAAAGATCCCCAGTTATAAAGAAAATAAATAGATGAAAAATAAAATCACCGATTGAAATTGATATAGATAGGTATGATTACTTTTACATTTAATGTATTCATAAATACGAAAAAAGTTGATTCAGAGAGGAGAAACATTCTGAAGTAGGAAGAAAATAGCAGATAGAGCAAAACACGACTGTGGTTTCTAAGGGAAGCCGTTGACAAGTTATACAATAGAGATGTTTAAAGATAACGCCTGATATATAAGCATTGATCAAAAGAGACAGAATATGGGCCCCAAAACGCCAAAGTCTATTTCTGTAAGCGTTTGTATTTTATCAAACGTTTTGACGATATTGCATAACCAGGAAAAAATATCTTGCAGACATATCTTTGTATTAAACGAGCGTTTGTTTTATGAAAAAAGCCATAAAACATGATAAAACAGCTACACACAGTTTTCAAACTTATGAATGTTGCTGTGAATAAAAACTGAAGTTAATATTGGTGTAAAGAAAAAAGGTGATATGACACAACATTGGAATTTATGTTGTTTTACAGAGTATTGTATTTATCGGTATATTTTTTATATATGCCCCTTTTAGGAAGAAAATCCAGCTCTCAAATGAAGGTTGCAAAAAATGCTTTTTTCTTTCATCATATTGTCCAATAATGTGCCTTTTTACAAAATTTTGCAACGTGTTGAAAGAAAAATATCATCAGTAAAATCCTCTATGCAAAAAAAAAAAAATCCCCGTGTATATTCTTTGACGTTTCTTGAATGTTTATCTTGCTAAGAGTTATTAAACTCAACATCTTTTAGGCCTGAGAAAGAGTCACAGTGCTCCTAAAGTAAAATGAGTTTGGTGGTCATTATTTCGAATAAATATAATGTTCAACAAAAATACACCTGATAGCTTACTTTTTTATATCAATTAAATGGAGTGTATGGATTTTTGCAAAATATACATTATTGAACGTCAATTTTAAAATTTCTTAAATCAAATTGCTGCTTTCCATAATTTCTTATTTTACATTTTTACTTCTAATAAATTCCTTTTTCCTATTCTATTTATTTCCTTTATACTGTGCATTGATAGACTTATAAATGTTATCATTATCCTGAAAAAAAGGCAAAACCCCAAGTTTTATCACAAATCAGAACATAGAAAATTTTGAATATTTAACAATCTGCTCTCAAACATAGTCTTGGATTATCATTTAGTTAGCGTTGTCTGTCATCTCAAGTACATCCTCCACGACAAAATAAGCTGTAAAATGTAATCCTTTACATAATGTAAGCATTATGCTTCATGTTCCCTTGTTGAGTTAATATTGCTTCATGTTCCCTTGTTGAGTTAATAATGCTTCATGTTCCCTTGTTGAGTTAATATTGCTTCATGTTCCCTTGTTGAGTTAATAATGCTTCATGTTCCCTTGTTGAGTTAATAATGCTTCATGATCCCTTGTTGAGTTAATTTTCTAAAGCAGTCACCATTCCATGACAACAAGGCTTTGAAACAATCAGATATAAAGTTCACTAATATGAAGAGGGGTTTTAAAATGAATATGCATCATACATATTTTGAACTTTTGATCTGAAGTAAAAGTGACATAAATATTAATATACATTCTACCTTTCTCTGAGTACAAATATGGTCTGCGGCGAATAATAAATTACGAATGTTAAGGAAGATTTCCCCCATAATAGTTGATCTCTCATGTGCTATAGGTGGGCTGACAGTTTGAGATACGCGGCTTTAACAAAATAACACTGGTGATAGTTATTGCATATCAGCACTGACATCAGCAATACTGGTTATACTTTTGTTTCAATTCAGTTGTCAGCGTAGGAAATGATGGACATTTTAATATGCTCATCCATAACAATAGGGACAAAAAAAATAGATTAACATCGTAGGAGTGTTTACTCGATTCTTCCTCCTGGACAGGGCTAAAAAGCCGACCATTGCCAATCCTAACTCAATAACAAAATAACAATAGACCTTTTGGTTACCACAATTATTACTGACGTATTAATTGATTAGTCAGGTCGTCTTTTGGGTTTCTAAATGTCGATTATAGGAAGAAGAACTATTTGATATTCTTATTTCTTTCTGCAGCTTCTATGCTGCACTATCCTCAAAAAGCTTTATATACTATCGATCTGAAAAATACTAAATCATGTTCAGAATATAAGTAAATTGCTCAAAATTACAGCGTGATTGTTAATCACCAATCAACAGGTGGTTATGTGTTAGCAATTCTTTTCTGGGGTTGTTAATTAACTCGTCATCGAGTGATAAAAACAACGTTTCAGCAAAAACCCACACACCCCCTGTCCGAGTGACGAAGGTGTGGATAGAAACCATTAATTAACTCATATATATATATATATATATATATATATATATATATATATATATATATATATATATATATGCGTGTGTGTGTGGTGGGGAACTGTGGAACTTTGGATCCTTAATGGTTATCCTTGAAAGAAAATTGACTTGATGAGCCAGGTTCAAATTTCTGAACGAGACTGTTCGCGTTACAGGAATGCTCTTAGGAATGGCATGACTAATTTTTTTACCCTTGCCATGAGTATTAAAAATAACTGTACTATGAAACATTAGCGGTTCAATAAGTCAAGCTAAATAAATGTTCTGAATTAATAACCTGAAGACACTACGTTTTTTCATAACAATGTTGCTTTTGGGATGAAAATTTATACTTTAAAAAGTTTAATAGATATCGGATATTTCGAACGATTGCAGATGCAAAATCCTAAACTGATAGATCATTCCTCTTAACTGTAAAAACAATCATTTGTGAAAATATAGAGACCTTTCGTTCATATTTTAGAATGCAGTCACCTGAATTTTTTTTGTTTTTCGGCGGTTGACAAAAGACGTTTGAAAATAATTATTAGAAATTAAGGGGTAAAAAAAAAACTGTAAATGAAAGGGTGTGGTTTCTTTTCCTTTAATGACTGGGCAAAACCATGTCATATCTACATTTTGTGACGAGTCTGAGAAGAATATTACAGACTGAAATTAACGTGCGTCTTCCTAGGCACAAAATTGATACTCTCTATGTCCGTTATCAAGATCAAGTGACAACTTTTTAGATACAAAAAAAATGACAATTTTTTCGATATTCTGGCGGATCACATTATCGTACACAATCTGATGACAAGTTTAATTTTAAATGTACGGTTTTTAGTTGACGCTTTCCTGCTACTTTGATAAAAAGATGCATTCAATAATTTGAACTCCTGGCTATTTTCTCATCTTAGTTCATGCTTAGTCCATTACCACAGTTTGGCTCGGTCTGGGATAGAATATATGGAAAAAAATAATGTATTATTTTGTATTTAACGTGTGGAAACGGCAAAGTCAGTTATTTGGGTGAACATTTAGTTGTCTTCAAGATATTATGAAAAAGGAATTTCTCAAATAAAAACGATGGCATTTCGAAAACACGTAGGAAAAAATGTTGAAAATACGATTCATGTGTTTGCTACTTCATCGACGAGCATTTATTTCGCCGATAGGTAACAGTAGTTATATAGACATATTTTTCTACTTTTTATGTTTTATGAAATATACTTTTTTCCAAGAATATCTCTAGATAATATTTATATGATACATATTTCTTACGATGGGATCAAAATAATGTGTCGATGTGAAGCTATTCTGTTACATATTTCGATTAACTTTTTCCAAAAGTTAAAATGGCTGATTTCAAAAGACGTCATTGTGAGTAAATATACAAATTGTTTTGGAAAGATGAAACATTGAGTATTCTGCTTGTATTCTAATGATAAAATACTGAGTAAATAGTTAAATTGCGTTCCAATGATACAATGCAATGTAGTCAAGTCGTCCTTGAAAGATAAAATATCAATTATGCAAGTTGTTTACGACAGATAATTTAGGACTTTGTATACATATCATCTTGATGCCACGCTGTGAGCATTGATCTCAATAACTTTCTCACGCCACCCGTCTGTATCCTGGCAGACCTTCTTGCTAACATCTGGTATCGGCACAGAACTGCTGCGTAAGAGTTCTAGCTGGTCGTCCTACCTTTACTTGTCCACGTGAAGAGGTCCACCAGATTATATCGCTTACGATTTAGCCTTTATTTCTCAAGCAGTGTCCCGAACAGCTGGTTCGTCTAACTTGGACAGTTTTCGTGAGGAATGTTTGTTGGCGGTATTGCTTCTGTTATGTGCGGTTCTGGTTCAAGGACATATTCAATATCGCTCAAAGTGTTCTTGTGTAATTGTCGCTAAGCTTTTCCTCCGTTTAGTTAGGTTCCATGTAGTGCATCTTCATAGCAGTATTGAAACTGTGGATGCACAAAACACACACACACACACACACACACATATATATATATATATATGTATATATATATATATATATATATATATATATCGTTTTTTTTTAACATCTACATTCTATTACTTACGTGTTATTCATTTCTATTCAAATTAATTCAACTGTTTTGTCATAAATGACAGTATACGTTATCTATCAATCAATCTGTATATATATAGAGAGAGATAGATAGATTGACATAGATAGATATTAACTGTCTTATATATATATATATATATATATATATATATATATATATATATATATATATATATAGAAGGTGCATTCAATAAGTTTCCATACTTTTTTGTACAGGCATTTAAAATTGTCGTAGACTCTTGAAAAGTCAGCATGTTATTGCTATACATCGTATAAGATGATTGACCAATTTGTATGTTTTCAGGTTCAAATGAACTGCCACAGCAGGAATTGCAATACACCTTACTAAAGCCTAATTGTCATAGCTAGTGAATTTCAAAACTGCCTTCTGGAGGTGAGGACACTTTAGAAGAACGATATGAAATAAAATTCTGTTTTGAACTGGGAAAAATTCCACAGAAACCTATGGAATGCTTCAGACTGCTTTTTGACCATCTTGCATGAATCGAGCATCAGCTTTCGAGTGGGATAAGCGATTAAAGGATGTAAGGGAGTCTGTGAGGGATGATGAGAGGTGTGAGAAGAGTAAGGAAGTCAGAACACTAGAGTTGATTGGCCAAATAAAGAATTTCATGGATAAGGACCGTCGTGTGTCTGTAGAGACAATAAGTGCACAGTTTGATGTCAGTGTGGGAACTGTTCACACAATTATTCGCAAGGAACTGAAGATGCGGAATATTTGTGCGAAGGTTGTCCCAAGGATGCTCAGAGAAGATCAGAAAGAAAGACGTTGCCATAACAGCAGGGAGATGGTCGAGCTGATCAATTCAGATCCTGCAGTTCTTGATGCTCTGATGGCTTGCGATGAAAGCTGGATCTACTGCTGGATCAGAAACCAAGAGACAGAGTTCCCAGAGGAAGCATGGTGGCTCCCCCCGAAGGCCAGAACAGAACAAATCTACTCATAAACTTTTGATGATCACTTTCTTTGACTGCACTGGCATGATTTACATGCACTGGGTCCCCACTGGACAGACAGCCAAAAGGAATACTATGCTGAGATTTTAAGGGAGTTCAGGAAGAGATTCTGTCGGAAGAGATCAGCTCTCTTCCAATCGGGTCAGTGGCATTTCCACCAGGACAATACACCAGTCCACAACTCCATCCTTGTCACAGACTATTTGACCAAGATGGGCATCAAGTCAGTTCCTCAGCCTCGATATAGTTCATACCTTGTTCCCTGTGACTTTTGGTTATTCCCTAATCTCAAGGAAAAACGTTGAGGCTGTCGTTATGAGACAATTAAGGAGATGAAATAGGCTTTGACGAAGGTCATTGACACGCTCACACAAGACGACTGCCATGGGGCCTTCCAGAAGTTGTTGGAACAGTACAACAAGTTCATTGCAGCCGGGGGAAATTACTTCGAAGGGGACTAGAGTTTCATGTGTATACTATCCATAAAAGTGGCCATACGAAAAAATGTCTGGAAACTTATTGATAGTCCCTCATATATATATATATATATATATATATATATATATATATATATCAGATAGATAGATTGATAGATGTCATAAACTGTCATTCATATATATGTATATATATATAACATCGCTAAGACTGGATCTGATTTTCCACTCCGATTACACAAAGCAGTGCATTATTTGGGAGCTGTCTGTGTCATGGGAGGAAAATATTACTCTCGCTAATGAGATGAAGAGATCCAAATACCAAGAGCTGGTCGAACAATGTCAACAAAAGTCATGGAAGATATATCATGACCCCATAGAAGTTGGTTGTAGGGGCTTTGGTGGACAGCCGTTGCCCTAGCAAAAATTGGTATAGTAGGGGCAGCTAGAGCGAGTGCGCTGAAGGACATTACCAACGCAGTTCTAAAGGCGTCAAAGTAGATTTGGCTTAAGAGATCAGAGCCAGGAAAGAAATAAAGAGGACGCGGTGGGAACCTAAGAATTATAATTTGGAGACGTATTACATATTACAAGGGTATATTGAGATAACATATTAAGCCAGGGTAGTCGGAATGTCATAGGTAAGGGTTGAGAATCGTTGGCGTTTGCGTGGGGGGGATGGATATTTATTTATCATTTTTTTTTTGTCCTCGTATTCTGGTTACGGTCCGCTACTATTTTATGGTTTTAAATTTTTTTTGGCCAGCGCTTATTTGTGGTTTTATTTAATTATTAAAACCTAACGGCAAATAGATTATGAATGGAGAGGGGAAAAGGAGATAGGTTCGAAGTAGGTAATAATTTGGAATTTAAGGAGTTGAAGATAGTTTTAATCAGGTAGTTTTATTTTGAGAAATATGTATTAAATCTTAATTATGAGTATAGATTATTTAATTGAGATTATATAGTTGAGGAGCCCTGTTTTCATTGGTTGATGCTGAATGACATATGTCCATAAAGAACGGTCGAAGTCTAGCCTTACTGGTTTTTCTTTAATATTTTAGCAATGTTACGGTGCGTAACACGTCGCTATCAAGGAGTCATGCCGGGGTTGCTGTTGGAGCCGATATGATGCAAAACCCGAAATCGACGAGGAAAACAGTGCATCACTGATGACCTCCCTTGATGCATCTAGGATGTATGACTTATATATATATATATATATATATATATATATTGGCGACCGTAGTCGAGGGCGACCCGAAGGCACTCTTTCAAAACAGTACTATACCGAGGTGTAGGGGGATGGCGCAACTCCTTTCCTCCGGATTTCCCCTTTTTACCTATGTGTACTTTTTAATGACTAGTACTAAGCAAGGTGGCATTAAGTACCGTCTTTTGAGTCATTGTCAACTCGACCTGGGTTTTAATCCCGGTCATCCATGTCACTGGAAAAAACTCTACCCACAATGTAAATTGGCCGTTAAACTGGTAGATAGGTCTAAATTATGTACTACATAATAATATAATATCTTATATAAGGGTGACCAAACTTTTCGTCGTAATCTACATGCAACATTTTTAGTTTTAATATGCGATTAGTTGAAATCCTAAAGAATCCGAATAGTGTAGAAATATCTAGTATAATATACAGCGATAACGTATGACTTGTTTTAATGGCAACACCTTAAAACCCAGTCTCACTTTTACACCTCATCTTTAATATCTTAACTTTGTGACGTCATATAATGTACCGTGACCATTCTTGACATGGTTTGGTTTGATTTCTTTGTTTAATGGCATATCAACCTTTGTAGGTTATTTAATGCCAAAGCCATTCTCCAAGAAGAACAGTAGTGGTACTATTTAACCCATAGCTGGGAGGATAAGGTGGTTTATACCTTTCCCAAGGGTACTTGCCCGAAAGTGAACGTAATAGCGCGACTGGAATAAGAACTCGCCTACTACGATACCGTCAGCTATCGCTTTAACCACTACACCACGAGGACACCCCCTTCTTTTCATGGATTCCGATCTTAAAACACCTCTTCTTAAATTTATGCAATTATTTATTCTAAGGGTAACATTCATTCAATTATTTAGATATATAATTACAGTGTTACTAGTAAACAATTTCTGGATGATGGTTCATTTTTAGCATATTTTGTAAGAGCAAGAGACGCCAAAGAATATCTTGATTTAGCAGAATAATCTGAAGAAATTTAAAATCAAATCATAATACTATTTTTGTAAGGGGAAAATCTGATTAAAATATATTCAATATTTAATTTACTTTTTTTTCCATCTTTACGTCCTTGTGATTTCTGAAACTAATACAAATGAAATATTTAAAAACAGCGCGCAAACGTGAATACATTTTGGCTGTGTCGGGTGACTCTCAATCATCTGAACTTTATTATTTGAATCTCTTACTTCAAGCAAATTTGACCACTTCTTTTTCGTATTTTCGTTTGATTTTCGTATGACACAATTTCAACTTGTATTAACGGACTTTAAAAAGTGATAATGTGGATATTCTAACGTTTTAACCATTTTCCGCCATAACAGAGTTTATTATCTTTGGTTATTATAACCCACATACACACACACGCTCGTGCGTGAGTTTGTGTGTGTGTATATCCACAATTGTAGTTATAAACGAGAATCCTAACTGACCAGAAATTATATCGCTAATTGTTAGAATTTATCAAAACCTACACGATCTGAGATCCTTCTGTTTTCTCAATCTAATTGCACACCCTGACTATATTGTTGATCTAAATAAGCATTTCATAAATGATTAAATGATCCTAAACAGTCAAAGATTAAAATGAACATTGAATATCATCATGATGAATCACAGAATAGAAGGAGAACTTGCTTATTCTGACTAAGATCTTTGTAAATGATTTATTCTAAAATGAATTACTCTTGGTGACATCAGTTCGCCTAAGTTACGAATACTGCATTCACACACGCATGCACACAAACTCATGTGTGTGTGTGGTTGTATTTACAGAAATCTGTGTTTAATTTGAATATTTACTCACACACACACACACGCACACACACACACACACACACACACACACACACACACACATATATATATATATATATGTAAATGGACACCCTGAGTAAATATCTGTGCTCAAAATGTATATGTATATATATTTATATGTATCTATCTATCTATCTATCTATATATATATATATATATATATAGTATATATATATATATATATATATAAGTAACTATCAATATCTACAAATGTACCTAATGTGCCAACAAAATACCGTTTATGAATTAACATATGCGCATGCATACGGATGTATATGTATGAACTAAACACACGCTGACATATACTCAAACAGACACACATATATTTTTCCAGCTATCTAAGAGGAAATATAAAAGGTGGAAAGGTTTTCGTCGAAGACAATGGATATGGTGAGTCGATTTCCAACTCTGGACGAGTGTATTGCAGTTTTTCATGTCGCACTAAATCCTTTGCGAAAGGTATGGATCCAACAATTCTTCCTCAAGCTATGGATAAATAGTAGGACATACTGTAATCATTTGGATGGAAACTTGGATTCAAACCCGCTGAAATCCACTTGAAATTGACCTCTTGCCATATACTGCTCCGGCAGAGGTTTTTTTTCTCTCTCTCTCTCTCTCCGTCGATATATATATATATATATATATATATATATATATATATATATATATATAATTAATTGAAAATCGCATTGTTGCAGACACCCTTCAAGGACATGGAAGATTCTATCTTTACTGCTTTCCTTGAAAATGTACAGCTTTAACCCTCACGTAGTTTTGCCAATTTCTTAGGCAATATTCACTGTATATATTGAATAGACTTGCATCAAAACACTCAAACACGCACACACATACGTATCTTCTTCTTCTTCTTCTTCTTCTTCTTCTTCTTCTTCTTCTTCTTCTTCTTCTTCTTCTTCTACTACTCTCTCTCTCTCTCTCTAAATAAAAGAACAAGATAAATTTTTCTGTAAAATGGAATTGCTCTGTATTTATTTCTTTTATTATTTTACATTGAGCTTTCTATTGGATTTTGAATAACATGGATACTGAAGAAAGAAAATACAAAATTAGAATCGTTCCCACCATCGGCTGACTTAGCGTTGGAGAATATATATATATATATATATATATATATATATATATATATATATATATAGAGAGAGAGAGAGAGAGAGAGAGAGAGAAGCAAGATAGAGTGATATTACTTGGCGAATGAGTATTTTGTAAACCTTTATTCTATGTACGAAAATAATAGTTTTGTTCAAGCGTTATTTCAGTTCCTATCTACATCTTTGGTTATAAATAAACAATCAATCTAAAAGAAATAAAAATCTCGCAAACCAGAATCGCTTGTGAATGATTTACAATGCGGGGAACCGTTCCAGAGTAAAGATAAGCGTTTCAAGAATTACAGCATACTAAAGTTACCATGTCAGACAAAATAACTACTACGTACTGATTATTTCAACTCTTGACTTCTTCTAATCTGTTATTATTAAGCAACCCTCGTAATGATAGGCAGCCAAGTATTCTGGAATAGATGTGACTCATTTAACAGTTAAGGTTAATAAGCTTTGTATCGACTTCCTGATTAAACCAACATTTCATGGTTACTTCTTTGACAGTATAGGTTATGCAAAGCAATGACATCCTGTTAGAGATTTTCAAAGTAAAAATTAAAAATAGGGTGTGAGTAACGAATATACAAACAGTCTATTTACATCAACAAATATATTTGACTATTTTGAGCACAGATATTTACTCAGGGTGTCCATTTAGTTTCAAACATTCTTAGACGCTAAGAATGAACATCGACGAATATATGATTCTTTGTTCAAACGCCAATTTCTCTTTACTTGAGTTCATTTGATTTTTCTACAAAATCTGGTTGGATGGTTGGTTCGTTGGTTAGATTTTATGCTATATAGCCATTGTATGTTATTTAACCCCAAATCCATTTTTATATAAATAAATAGTTCTATTTCAAAACATTCAGTTTAGCATGAGTACGCAGTTTAATTGTCAAAAACATATATATTTCAAGCTATTCAGTTTATTTAAACAGTTTTAATTCATTTAATTCAATTCAGTGTGAGTACATATTTTGTTTACACAGTAAAATGTCAAAACAGTTCTATATATAACAACTCATTTTAGTGCAAGTACAGTTTCATTGTCAAAAACGGTTCAATTTCAAACAATTCAGTTTAACATAAGCACGCAGTTTAAATTTAAGTACAGTTTCATTGTCAAAAACATTTCTTTTTCAAGCAATTCAGTTTAGTCAAACAGTTCGGTTTAGCATAAGTATGTCGTTAGTTCTATTTAACCCATAGAGAGGGTCTTATCAGGTGCTACTTCTCCGGGCCATAGTGGACCTGGGAGAGATGGCAATAAAGGGGTACTCCGCATTGCCTAAAGCTCCAGCATTACTGGAACCTCACCATCAGGTTGTTTAGTGTCATAACAAGGACGCTCTGCAGAGAAGCAGTCGGTGTATTCTACTGCCCCAGCCGACTGGGTAAACAAAAAACTGAAGAAAAGCATTCAGATTATATATTATAATAAAAACCATATTTTTCGAGAAATTAAAACAAAGGAAATGATTATTCATTCTTACTCACGAAACACCAAATATATAAGATTTAAAAAAATAAGTAGAAATATTACGAATAAATCCAATATTCACCGGAGTATAATTAATATATCCTTTTCTATAGCGCACTCTATCTTCACATGCTCATACATACGAAAAGACGACTAGATAAGAATATATTTGACCTAAATTACCCAAAAGTAACCATAATTGGAATATAACAATAGAGATTTTTGACAATCTGAGACTAATTTTTACTGTTATTAATAATAAAAATAAATAAAAAATAAGAATTAATTCTCAGATTAAGAAGCCTCATCTCAAAATTATTCCAACTAAAGACAATTACAGATTTTTGACAGTTTCTGTTTTTTATTCTTTCCTGAACAACTGCAGTATATCATTTGCCACCAAAAAAGTCAAATAAAAACATAAATATCGAAAATTTGTTTGTTTGTTTGTTTCAACAAAATACATTTTTTTGCCTAAACACACACACACACACACACACACACACACACACACACACACACACACACACACACATATATATATATCTATATATATATATATATATATATATATATATATATTTAGTACAGAATTATTGCGACAGTAAGGAAAATATCATATTTGAATGTATATATGACTAGACAATTACCTTATAATAAAAATCATTTTCTTACTCTTTCTTATAATAAAGTATGTGAGTGTGTTCATGTGTATGGGTATGTATCAACATGTGTATTTGTATATGTCTTTGTGTATGTCTCTGTTGTAAAGAGAATATGCCGCAATGTTTCTTTTCTACGCTCGCATTTTTTTTTGTCAGACAAATATAACAAAAAGCATACACAGCTCTTCGGAATACTGATATCATTCCAATGTACTTAACGTGAAACTCTGAGTCATGTGCAGTATCTTTCGCTCAGAATATATATATATATATTTATATATATATATATATATATATATATATATATCCGATACACTTAATAAACAGAAAGCATATACATATGTAAATATTATTAAGAGTATCTGACATATATATATATATATATATATATATATATATATATATATATATATATAATAAAGTAGAGAAGTCATGGACTGCCATTCATACGTTATCAATTATATAAAAGTCTGACGTATCCGATAAAATTAAAAGAAATTTCTTCCAAGCAGCGGTTGTGTCAATTCTACTACATGTTTGAACCGCATAGATTCTTAAAATGTGTATTGAGAAAAACCTAGACAGGAACTGCACAAGAATGCTGTATGCTATGTTGAACAAAATCTGGAAACCACATCCCACATATGAGCAACTGCTCGGCCACCAATCTCCTATTTCTAAAACCATCCAAATAATACAGATAAGGCGTGCGGGAAACTGTTGGTGAAGCAAGGGTGAACTCATAAGTGACAATCGTCTATAGACCCCGACATGCAGACGTGCCAGTGTTAGCAGACCAACCACAACTTACATACAACCATTCTGTACGGACATAGGCTGTAGTCTAGAAGAACTACCAAAAACGATAGATGATAGGAGGTAACGGCAAGTGAAAGTCAGGGAAATCAGATCTTCCAATGAGTCATGATGATTTTATATATATATATATATATATATATATATATATATATATATCATATTTACCCAACCCCTCCGCTCGGCAGGATATGACACAAGGTCAATTTTTAAGCGGAGTTTAACAGGTTTTAATTCAGAGTTTTCCTTCTCCTAGACTAGTTGCCTCACCAAAGCTGAAAAACACAGTTTATCCTACTATTTACGCCTAGCTAATTGGATTCATAACTTTCCCAAGGGTATTAGTGCTATGTGAAATGCAATCAGTCTCGTCCAGGATTATGAACTCGTGTCGCCGTGTCCATTTCCTACGACGATAACAATCACACCACGGGCACCTTATATATATATATATATATATATATATATATATATATATATATATATATATATATATATATATAATGTTTTCAACTTTATATATTTCTTACTGTTGGATCAAACTTAAATAAAAGATGAAATAAATTTTTCCATAACAAGAACCGGAAAAAATTTGCTAAAGCTATCATTAAAAATGGGATGATAATTAAAGAAATCGTAGAGCTGAAGCATGCAAAAAACAGTTTTTGCGTTTTTTAAATCTTTTTTTTTATTAAAGATGATTGTCCTTTCAAAATAATTATCAATATATATATATATATATATATATAGAAGAGGAGAGAGGGAGAGATATAAGCCATCACTCTCATAAACGAATTCAGGTTTCTGGAAGTGACCGTGATTAATTGGGATGGAAGGCTAACAACCAAGTAAAAATCATATGCAGTTTTATACAGTGCTTATTGGAACAATGCTAACGACATAGAACTGGCAGTGACAGAGTTGATATCCCGGTTTATAAAGCTTTTATAAATGCACCATCATTATATTGCATTAATAGCATGTAGTTCCCAGACAATAAGCCACGGTGATCTTATCGTAATTGCTTTTTTTTTCTTGATACTACCCCACTAGATGAGTTACAGTAATTTCCTGGCTGTTGATCTATGAGTTTCCTCCACCAGTAAAACGCACCGTTGACCCACCTTTGTATTCAAGAAACTTACTTCACGTGCACTATACTGCATCATATGGTTTCCATTGATAAACGCTTATAGACACACACACACACGCGGACGAATGCATATATATATATATATATATATATATGTGTGTGTGTGTGTGTGTGTGTGTGTGTGTGTGTGTGTGTGTGTGTGTGTGTGTGTGTGTGTGTGTCTTTGTGTCTCTCTGTGTGTGTGTGATCTCCTCCTCTATGATCTTTGCCTACACCGGCGAATACTCTTAATTCTGTATTGTAAGAACACTCACGCATACACGGTGGGCATCTGTTCGTGTGTAAATATTAACGTGTATATATATATGAACGTGTGTGTGTGTGTGTGTGTGTGTGTGTGTGTGTCTGTGTGTGTGTCTGTGTGTGTGTGTGTGTTTGCCTGTGTGTAAAGAAACAGAAATATATAATGTATTTAGATACTCATTCACAGGAGAAATATTGAATGAAACAAGTGACTCAGGCGGAGAAAGACTGAATGGAAGAAATTACCTATGGAAGAAAGAAACGGAAAACAATTGATGTGAATATAATATAATTGAAAGAAGGTAATCAGAAACTCAGAAATAGGAATTAAAAACTTTAAATAACCGAATATTCTTATCAGTATATTTCTTTCTTGATAAGCTGACGTTTTCTTAATTAATCTTGAAATTACCCCTGCAGAAATACTATTCGGGAGATTCGCATTTTTAATCTACATGCATCCGAATTTCCCACTATTTCTATAAAACAGTTACACAGCATCCATTGGAGTTAAACATAAAATCGTATACGTTGCACTTAGACATGTTAGACGGTTCACAAGCGATCAAATTAATATTGATCGATTGCTTGATTGTTTTATTGATTTTAACAGCATCTAAACCCATCGAGATTCATTTTAAGTATGGAAGTTGGGAAATCACGTTCAGTGTACGTTCATGCCTATTTTTTTATTTATATATTTATTTTTTGTAATGATTTTTAAACACTTTTATTTTAACCAAAAATTGGATAAGGACAGTTATTACAACTTCCAGTCTTAATGGTTATGAGAGTAATGATAGTAAAGGGGTCTTCCACACATACAATATTTCCAGAATTGGAACCTCACTATCCGATGGAGTTTAATGTTATATCCAGAACTGCTGTTTTTTTTTAAGGAGTGTCTTACGCCTTTGAAGTGAATACAACCAACATATCATAAGCCCCAACGGCAGGGCTGTGAGCAAGTATGAATGAAAGGCACTCATTTTGAAGATTGCTTGTGTAATCGTGATATAGATTTATTGTTAGTTAACCACCATTATTAATTTATGCGTACGTGTAGTGTTTTGCGTGGTTTTCGATAGTCAAGTCAATTCCTTTTCTTCACAACGACATTGTTGCATTTTTTTAAAACCAGGTCGTTATGAATTTAAAAAATAAATATTGACTACTTTATATTTTTATTGGTGTGTATTATATATTGTTCCAGTTTTGTTTTATCAGAAACAACAGATTTCCACATAGTCATTAATCTCTAGATATCAGATCATCACTTTCTGTTGAATTCTTCCAAGTTCTAGCTTTATCAGTTATACTATATAGTTGACTTTAACAAAGTACCTAGATAAAAATCTACATGTGAACTAGAACAGAATTACGTGTACTGCCTTGAACAAATCCTGGAAACAACACTCTACAAGACAGCAGCTGTACGGCCACTTACCATCCATCTTACAAACCATCAAAATGAGGTAAGCAACATATGATGGCTTATGTTGGTCAAGCAAAAGAAGAAAAAACGTCATCAGATCTATGGGGACACGAGATGCTATCTAGAGGACTGACCAAAAACAACGACCGATCAGGACGAATATCAAAAGAGAGTAAAAGGAATTTTGCTGTCGGCATGCATTGATGTGGACGGTGATAATTGTACATCATACCCCACTAAATAAGGTATTTGTACATTTATTACATTCTACGTGAATTATTTATAATGCCTAAACTTATTTTAATCTAAAAAGACACAAATTAATGTTTACTAAAATAAAATAAAAAATTCTATCTTGTATTCTATCTTCTGCCATCTCTGTATTCATGGCATCGTGCATTATCAGGTGGTCGACTAGACATTTTTTTTTTCAGATTGAAAGCTTGTAATCTGATTTGACTAATGAAGTTCAAATTTCTCCATTTAACATTTTTTATTATGAGGATGTCAAAACGTAACAACATGCAAAGCAGACGCGCAGCTTGAAGTCTTCTAATTATTAAAAATGTATTATTATTATTATTATTATTATTATTATTATTATTATTATTATTATTATTATTATTATTATTATTACCTTGGCTGTTAAAATTCTGTTCAGCGGACACAGTCTTTAATGAGTGCTTCCGGAATTGGGAATCACTTGATACAACAAATATGACATAATACAGAGGTGTTGTCGATAATGACCTGGTAACTGGGTGTGACAGGAACACAAGTAGTAGGCCATCAGTTTTCATCAACATGGGCGCGGATCGAACTTTTTGTGGTTAAGTAGCAGATTAGTCGTTAGGACAATGAGGTGGTTGAAGGCAATCGTACACATTAGTTTCATGTCGAAAAAAAAGAACGCTATTACTCAATTATTTTACTAAGCTTAGGTTTGTCTGGCCATTGACAGAAATATATGACTCTCAAAATTCCATTCGCTAAAAGATTAAAACACGTTATTCATTTCAAGGGCCATTAGCAATTGCAAAAAAATAGCTGTCACTATTTAGAGTATACAATGTGATAAGAGTTACTGTTCCTAGGATATAAAGACAAATAACATAAACCTTTCTAATGGATTTGGAGATAGGCTAATTAGATGAAAACATTTTGCGTTCTTTGGATTTTTTAAAGTATCGATTGATATGTTTCTATCGTTCTCTCTTACCCTTTTACTCTCTCTCTCTCTCTCGCTATCTCTCTCTTTCTCTCTTTCTCTCTGTCTCTCTCTCTCTATATATATATATATATAAGGGATAAGCTGTTATTAGTGGATGTCCTCGAGGGATAATGTTTTATGTGTTGTACTGTGACATCATGGTTTGCAAGTTAAAATTCCAATCGAACTATTGCTTATAATCTTAAGAAGGTAGGAAACCTCTTATTGCTACAAGAGATAAGCTGAATCCCTACTAAGTTTTGGTTTCTTTGTCTAATGTAATATAAACCGTTGTTGGTCATTTAATGATAAGAGCATCCTTGTAATCTCAGAACTGTTTTTTACAAGGATTGTATTTGGCATTAAATAACACAAGAGTGTTGATATGCAGTTAAAACATTAGAATAAGCCAAAGATAATCATTATATTTCTTCAAATCACGATAGTTCTCAAATACTGGCTATAGTAGTGCTATATATATATATATATATATAGTAGTGCTATATATATATATATATATATATATATAGCACTACTATAGCCAGTATATATATATATATATATATATATATATATATATATATATATATACGAGGATCATTAAATAAGTTTCAAGAATTTTTCGTATAGGCACTATTGTTGATAGTACATACATGAAATACTAGTCCTCTTCGAAGTAATCTCATCCGGCTGCAATGGACTTGTGCCGTTCCAACAACTTCTGGAAGGCTCCATGGAAGTCCTCTTGTGTGAGCGTGTCAATGACCTTCGTCACAGCCTCTTTCATCTCCTCAATTGGAATAACCAAAAGTCACAGGGAGCAAGGTCTAGACTATAGGGAGGCTGAGGAACTGCCTTGATGCCCATCTTGTTCAAATAGTCTGTGACAAGGATGGAGTTGTGGACTGGTGTATCGTCCTGGTCGAAATGCCACTGACCTGATTTGAAGTCCTGGTCTCTTCCGATGGAATCTCTTCCTAAACTCCCTTAAAACCTCAACATAGTAACCCAATCAACTCTGGTGTTCTGACTTCCTTACTCATCCCACACCTCTCATCATCCCTCACAGACTCCCTGCCTTCTTTGAATTTCTTATGCCACTCAAAAACTGATGCGTGATTCATGCAAGATGCTCCGAAACCAATCTGAAGCATTCCATACATTTCTGTGGCATTTTTTTCAAGTTGAAAACATAATTTTATTGCATATTGTTCTTCTTAAGTGTCCTCACGTCCCGATTACTTTTTTGAAATTCACCAGCAGTATTAACCAGGCTTTAGAAGGGTGTATTCCAATTCCTGCAGTAGCAGTTCCTTTGAACCTAAAATCACAAAAAGTAGTCTGTCATCTCAAAAGATGGATAGTAACAACGTACTGAATTTTCAAGAGTCAACGCCAATTTTAAATGCCTGTACAAAAAATCTGGAAACTTATTGAATGCACCACGTATGTACATCATCATCATCATCATCATGTCATGCCGCAGGTACGGATATCCCTGACCCTCTCTCGCCACTTCACCCTATCGTTCAGGGTTACATCCCGTATCCTCACATAGCTGCTGGATGTATGTTCGAACTGGTCGTCCTGCTTTTTCCCGGTCATATGTGGGTGTCTATATATATATATATATATATATATATATATATATATATATATATATATATATATTCTGTACATTAAGTACGTAAAACCTCACTACGACATGAAGTTTATGTTCATACGTAAATAATATTTCTTATTCTTCTCTATTCGTGATACAGTCTCTAATTTCATTTTCTTAAGGTTAATCAACATGTCCATTTACAATGATACTTATATACATACTTAAGGTGTGTTAAAAGTTTATTGAGAGGGATGCTGTATTATTTTGCAAGGCAGAAAGAAAAAGGTATAAGAATGGAATTTTCTTTGAAATAAATGTACATTGATAATTGAGATAAAAAATAACCCATGACGACGTACACTCGGACAAATGCCAAAAATATAAACAAGAAAATAGTGGGAAAGATAAAAAAGATACAAATAGTATAACGTGAGTACAATGTCACGGTAATTAAAAGGTAATTTGTAAAGAAATATTCTTCTATTATAGTTTTAACAGTATGGTTTATCAAAACGAAGTTCTACTGATGAACATTCACTTTTTCTCTTTTCAATACTTGATTATTCGGTAACGTGTTCGCCAGTAGCCGGGGAGACCGAGGTTCAGTTCAAGTCAACTCATACCAAAGACTCAAAATATGGTACTTGATACCGCCTTGCTTAACACTCAATATTATAGGATTGGGAACAAGAATAAAGTGAAGTAATCCAGGCAAACAATTAGCGCCCTCCTTTACTCCTCAGTGTAGTAGTTGATAAAAAGGAAACCTTTGGGCTGTCCTCGATTAAAGCCACCAACTTTACTTATATATATATATATATATATATGAGTGTGTGTGTGTGTGTTAAATTCATGTGGATGTATGTGAGTGAGAGACTTTTGAGATGCATTATACATGCATTATACATTTAAAGAAGGCTCATCATTTTCTCAGATGGGATGTATATTTGGACAATTAAAAATAAATTAAGAAGTTTGTGTTACGAAATTTTATTCCATTAATTTAAAAACAATCTTACGCTGTTGTTTACTCCTCCTTTTGACTGAGTGAATTCAATCAACAATTAAAGCCTCCTGAACTTAATAGAAGTATAAGGTTACAGATTATCTCAATTTTTAACAAAATGTGTATAAAAAACCTAAAAGTTTCAAGTTTAATGTAACAATCTTTTTTTTTGTAGGCAGAGCAAGTTAAAAAAGAAAAAGTGTGTAAACATCAAACACTATGGCAGTAAGTGATATTTCTCTGTAGTTCATAGGGATTCAAAATGATTCGACTTGACCTTCAATCCTCTATTGGATTTTGATCATACACGGCGTTATATAATTGAAGAAAGTATATCATCAAATTTCCTAGTTTTCCATACTTCAGGAGGTAATTTGTCGAGGCTTGCAATTTTTCTGATTCCGATTGTTTTCATAACTCTCCTTTGTTCATCCTGCGTAAAATGTCCAAGACTGATGTCTAATTGGCCATTAATAATCTCTTACTACGAGAAAAAAACCCAGCCATAACAAATAGATGGAAGAAATAAATGAGTAAATGAAATAAAGTAAGCGAATATTAAATAACTTATTGTTTTATTTTTCTGGATTTTATTATCTATCCTTTTCTTTTTTTTTAAGACGAGTTTTCTTACCCAAAATAGAAAGAGTGATAATAGTTAGCTGAACATTGGATTGCCTTTCCTAAAATTTCAGTATTTTTCCCCTTGTAAACCTCTATAAAAACCACGGGTTCAATCTGAGACAACAAAGCGGCGATAGTTTTTATTCATGTTGGCCGACGCAAATGAAATATTTTTACCTTGAAAATCCAGCCAGGCGAAATTTGCATATTATTTCACAAGCCAAGTAGCACAGTAAATGTAAGTTGCTGTATTATGGTTTACTGTAGATCTGATGAGCTTGGAGGATTTTTTGTATTATTTAGGATAGGATTTACGTCATAAAATTGTATTTTTTCCTAGCTTGATTTACACCTCATGCATTTTTTATGTGGAATATCCACTGGGCGTGCTAGTAGTAATAAACACCGGATATATTCGAGTTAAGTACGACTTCATGAACAACCGTTAATTTCGAGCCAAAAAAGCAAGGGGTTATCGTAAAGCATTTGGCAGCGAAGAGGGTATGTAAATGAGCGTAAAATTTGACCGAACAAATTGACAAACTGCATTACAATATAGAAAATACATTAAATTAGCAATGGATCGTTTAGAATAATTGTGATGTTTGATACCCGTACCTCTGTTCGGAAATGTTACTAGTTCCTCCTAATAAATGTAAATACATAAACGGATCTTCATATCAGAGCTCTAATTTAGAGGCAATGGTACATATTGAGTTGCATTGCTTTGTTTTATTTAGATGACATTTTCAGTTTCATTTCATTTTTTTAGTGCGTTTCTACTGTTCATTTATTTATTATTTCATAACGTATCAGTTTATCTAGCAGGTGTTTTGCAGAATTTATCTACTCTTTTTTCATCGTGTCAGCCTCCAACATGCACATGTACGTTTTCTTTTCTCCGAGTGTTCTCAACTTCTTTTGATTTGATAGTTCCATTCCGTCATTTAGATGTCATTTACCACCAGCATGGCTCATTTAGATGTCATTTATCACCAGCATGGCTCATTTTTCTAGGCCAAATTCCATTCCTATGTCCTGACTGTATATTCTAACTGCGTGTATTGGAGTTTCTATGTTTTTCCCTTTTTTTTTTTTTTTTGCAAATAGTTTGATATCATTTCTGTAGATTAGGTGATTGATCTTTTCTCGCGATTTACTAAGTTCGTATCCAGCTGAACTTTTTCTGAGTCTGAGGTTAGTCGGTATCAGGGCGAATATGAATAGTAATGGTGATAGTGCATCTCCTTGAAAATACCTCTGGCATGTTTTCGTGTCATCTCCTAATTTTTCATTGAATTTTCTTTTGTTGTTTTCGAATGTCCTGTTGTGTCTGTATCGTTTTACTCTTTGTCGATATCTCTTTAATCATCATGCTTTCGTCAGTACTTTCCGGTATATATCCTCAAGTTGTGTTATTTTTTTCTTTTGTTGCCTTTTCATTTTTGTTTCAACATATTACTGCATCTTTCTTTTGTTTTATCATTTTGGCGTGTTTGCGAATATTTTTTCTCGTATTTCTAGGTAATTTCCCATACTAGTTTTGATTTTTTTTTTTCATGCTTTTTAACAGGATCAAAATTTTCTCACAAACTAATTTCGCCCCTTCATAGATTGGTTCATTTAATTAGGTTATATTATTTGGTGATATATAAGATAGTACTTGATTTATTTTATTTGTTTTCGTCTTAACTGTTATCCATTCTAGGTTTCTTAAAAATGGTAAAGTAGTCTTTCCACTGTTCATAATTCTCCCTAATTTTTTAGATTTTCTTTTTTTTTTTTTGGTTACAGTTTGTTCTGGGTTATTTGATTGTGCGTTGATTGGTTGCGTGATGTTTCTATTTTCCGAAGTTGATGGTTCATTTCGGTTGGGTTATTTTTGTTTTTTAATACTTGCTGTGTCAGGTACAATATTACTATCTTGTTCATCATTTATTTTCAGGAGTATTTTTAGTATTTTAAGGTCAGAAAACCAACCTTTCTTTATTAATTTCCTGACTTGTTAGGCAAGTTTTCCACGTTGGCTGAAAAATCGCGGATTCTTGACAGATGTTAATCACCCATTGCCTATATGGTCTTTGTGTAGGGTTGCCCCTAAAATAGATGTGTAGTGCATATTTGTTGTTTTCCCTAGTTCATGTTTTGTGTTTAGGTCTCTTGTTAGTGTTTTTCCTTAACTCATTTTTTTACCAGAAAAAATAGCCAACATTCCGTATCAAAAGAGCACCTGACGATCATGACAACCTAGCACGTTGCCTAGGTGCCTCGTATTTTGATTCAACAATTTTTTTCATGAGTTGTATATTGTATCTATAGCAGACACAGGGGTTGTTTACTATTTGCGTGTCTGGCACCTATGAGACCGAAAACAGTCACAGTGACTGTTCATGAACAGCTGGTAAAAAGTAACCTAAATTTTAACTTCGTTATAGTCCATTCACCTGCTATTTTTTTAAGCTAATTTCTTAATTGTGTAGCTGAACTAGTTTCAGGATTTCCTTTATTACCGTGATGTTTTATAATTACTGTCCTATTTTGAAAATTAATTTCCGTTAAAGCTGGTCATATTTTGATAAATACTAAGCTCCTAATCTTTTACACTTTATATGGAGGACGGTAACTGTTTTTACTGAATGTTTTCAGGCTACATAAGGTACGTATATTCGTAGATTAAGAGTAATCTTAGATAAGCTATTGAGAAATTTAGGCGGTAAAATTAAACAAATATATTTCATGATTCCGAAATAGAATATCTGAAAGTAATTTTAGGAATTATAAAGTATTCGTTTAAAATACAACTGTTTACCAGAAGATTTTACGAGTAACGAAAAATCAATGTTTTTTAAATAAAAGGCAGATTATAGTGACCCAAATTTCTTCAAAGAACACTTAGCAAACAATATATACATATATATATATATATATATATATATATATATATATATATATATATATATTCTAAGATATAGACGTCATGTAAAATTGTATTGTTGTTATTATTATTATTATTATTATTATTATTATTATTATTATTACTTACTCCATTAGAGTTTTTCACATCAGCGCTAGCTGATGGGTTTTCACTTGAGTTTGACTGACAGCGAGTCTCCTCAAGTCTCCAGGACTCCTCTCAGTATTCTGAGCGTTCTCAATAATGCTGTCCTTTGGTTAGTCTCCACTCGTCCACCAAATTCCAAATCCTCCAGGCCCTTTAATAATTTTTTAGTTACAGTGCCAAAGGTACCAATCACAATTGGTATAATTGTAACCTTCATGTTCCATAGTTTTTTTCAATTCTCTAGCAAGGTCCATGTACTTATCCTTCTTTTCACATTCTTTCCGTTATATTCTGTAGTCAGCCGGGACAGCAAAATCGGCAATTTTGTATATTCTCTCTTTTTTTTTTTTTTTTTTTTTTGGTGATTATTTTTAAGGTCTGGTCTTCCGGCCGAGAATAGCTTATCTGTGTGTATGTTAAAGTCCCATAGGAGTTTATATGTGTTATTTTCTAAGATAGGCGAGAGGTTGTGCATATACCATTTATTGTTGTGGTCAAATATAAATTTCTTGCACATTTCCCAGTGGATCACCTTGCTCACCCAGTCGTTTCTACAATTATACTCCTTCTGTGCTAATTTGCTGCATTCGCTTATTCTATGATTGATCGTTTCGTTTCTGACACTGCATAGCTAACATTTGCTATTTTGTTGTGTCTTTTCTATTGTCTCTTTGATATGATTGGTTCTTATGGCCTTGTTTTGTGCTGCTATTAGGATAAATTCTGTTTATCTCATTAGGTTTCCTTTTCTTAGCCACGTCAGGGTCTCTGGTGCGAGATGGTGTTTATTAGTCGTTTAAAGCAGCAATAGAGTTGTTTTTTTTTTCCCATTTTTGTTTCCTAGTTACTGTCATTCTATCGTCTATTATTAGGTCAGTATCGTTTCTGATGGCTGTAATCATTCCTCCTTTGTGTTTTTCTATGTAGTCTTCGAGCCGTTGTATCGATGAGGGTTTTTCAAACCAACGTTAGCTGATTGTTTCTCATTGGGGTTTGAATTAAATCAAGTTGCTTCAAGTCTCCAGGCTCTTCTCAGTATTCTGGTGGATATTTATAATGCAAATGTCAGAATGGTATGTACTTCAGTTATTTCTAAGTCATCCAGCCCCTTTATCAATCCTTTGGGGATTGTACTGAGTGCACCAACCACAATTGCTTTCAACGTTACATTATTGTTCTATCGTTGTTTTGTTTTCTAGCGAGATCTAGAAACTTATTTCTCTTTCCGCTTTCTTTTATTTCCCCTCGGCTGTCTACCGGGACGAAATATTCTTCTTCTTCTTCTTCTTCTTCTTCTTCTTCTTCTTCTTCTTATTATTATTATTATTATTATTATTATTATTATTATTATTATTATTGTTGTTGTTGTTGTTGTTGCAGCAGCTGAGGCGGCGGTTTGTTTTTCAATATATATGTAATATCTGTATCATTGCACTTACTATTTTATTGATTTTCTCTTGCCTACTAATGAAAACAATAGAAATATCTTCTCTAGGTTGATATAATATTGGATGATATTCTCATCATCATTTATATCCATACTTTCTAATTTTTTGCAGATATTTCTCATAACATCTACGTCAATATCCATCATGTCTGTTGTTCGTCATCTCTTGATAGATCAGGTAATGTAATTGGCGAACTCCACTTCTTTAATTTGTTCTGACAGATGCCCTATAAGAGACAATGTGACAAAGCAAAGAACATTTTATGGCATCTTCAATCTAATTACTGATAATTAATTGGCA
Source organism: Sepioteuthis lessoniana (assembly GCA_963585895.1). NCBI lineage: Eukaryota > Metazoa > Mollusca > Cephalopoda > Myopsida > Loliginidae > Sepioteuthis > Sepioteuthis lessoniana. The sequence goes on from OY757928.1 coordinate 68,178,967, forward strand.
TGAACATTGGTAGATGTACAAAGCGATTAGGACATTAATTATACTGAGTGAAATATATAGAGACAAATACGTAGTTTGCAACGATTTGTAAAAAAAGAGAATGTTTAGGTGAACCATAATCTTATTCTCATACACTTTTTTTCAGTGGAAAATACTTAAGAACATAATATAAACCTGAGGCGTTTAGTCGATAATTTTCACTGAAGTATTTTATTTTCATAGTTGACAAATACTTGGATCACACTGCCTGATTTGTTCATTATTTTGCCTCAGTTGTTTTTATTAATTTCACTCGCATGTATCATTAATAAACGGTACAAACTGAACCTGAACTTCTTGGAATTAAGCACGTATTTCACTGATAGTTTTTCATTGTAATAGGTATCACTAAAACTCCCATTTTGACATGATATTAAGCCACTGGGTCATGATTAGTTTAATTATATCGCTGCCCTCAGCTTTCACTTACACTTTCGATGGGGTTTTGACTCTTTGATAAAGAAGGACCAAACTACGTTTGTCGAGTTTAGACTCTGCTTTTCATGCAGAGTTCTTTATTTTGTCAAAAACAGCTCGCTCAAAAAGTATTGTGACAAGATTTATCGAGAGTGTTTTAGAAAAAATGATATCATTTTGTCGACTTTCTCAAATATCGTTCAAATGAACTATGAAATTTCAGAGCATGATTATACAGGGTGGAACGATAAAATTGTCGCCCTAGAAAAGACGATATGATTCCTTTTCCGTTAAATGAAAACCGGTTTTCTTTTTTTGTTGAAGACCAACTACTAGTTTACCAGTTGTATACAAATCCCAAGACCGAGAGGAGACTTCTATCATGTCTGAAAGTGACACAATGTTCAACGAGCGAGACCGAAGATGCGGCGTTGTACAACCATTGCTCTCTACCGATCCAAGTTATGACAACAGGACCATTGCCAGCACCCTCAAAATGCAAATCTGTATTGCCACGAATAACAGAGACGTGCCTAGGGTGATGAAAAGAATGTTTCCAGCTACGGTTATGGTCTTTGGTGTGGTTTCAAGTGAGGGCCACATCATGCCACCTCACATCTTCGAAGTCGCCTTGAAAGTCAACACCAAACTGTACCTGGATGTGCTGAAGAGTGTGGTGATCCCCTGGTGCAATCAGGTGGCAGGTAGCAGACCGTGGGTGTTGCAGCAGGACTCGATGTCGGCCCACAAGTCCAAAGAGACCCAGGCTTGGCTTTAGAAGGAGTGCTACGACTGTGTACCCTTCTCTCGCTGGCCTCCCACCTCCAACGACCTGAACCCGCTGGACTACTGCGTTTGATCATACGTCGAGAACATCAGCAACATGACCTCCCACAACACCAAAGCTAGCCTGATCGCCGCCATCCGCCGAGTATTCGTCAAGCTTCTGCGCTTGTCGAAAAGGCATGCTCCAAGTTACGGATCCTTATCGAGGCGGGGATTGAGGCTTAAGGCGGCTACATTGAATAGATGTAAGCTCTACAACATAATCAAGGTACCTGAATTGATTTTTTCAATAAAAGTTTTAAAGTAAAGCTGTAGTGTTGTTTTCTTTAGGACAACAATTTTATCGTTCCACCCACTCCAGATTAACTCTTAGGTTTTAATGTTTTATTTCATTTTATTTTCATTAATAGAAATGCCATCCTCTCAAAAAGCAAAAAAAAAAAAATGTTTAAACATAAAATAGAGAACGGCGACTTTTTGCTGCAATCGGTCGAGGTATTAAATTACGAAATGGTATGATTTCGTCAAAAAACACCCTCTACATCTCAAATGACTTTCAAATTCATTAAACATCCCTCCCACACACAAATATACACACACGCGAGCGGGGGCACACGCACACAGACCCTCGCGCACACACATTCACAAACAAGTACACACATATATATAATGCAGTTCGCTACATTTGTAAATAATGAACAATATTAGTGATAAGGCCCACGTACACCTATGTCAGGATAGCGTTGAAAAACACACGTATATATATGTATATATATATGTGTGTGTGTGTGTGTGTGTGTGTGTGTGTGTGTGTGTGTGTGTGTGTGTGTGTTTGTGTGCGTAAAATGATACGTGTGTTGTAATTTACGAAGATCTTTGCTTCGATGTGGCACAAGACCGATTAAATGGGGCACCCAATGAGACTGGAACTCACTCTTGCAGGTTTTCTAGCCAAGCTTGCTAACCATTACACTACCCGAGGTGCCCGAAATAATACGTGTGTGTGTGTGTGTGCGCGTGTGTGTGTCTGTATGTGTGTCTCTGTGTGTGTGTGTTTTCTAATTGTATTTTCTCATGCAAATAGTATACTCATTATTATATGATTTTAAATGTCCGACTGTAATGTTAAAATTCATTCAACTTTTTTGTAATATTCATAATAGATGCAGGGTTCATATCGAATAATTTATAGAACATTTTCATCTAAGTTATATCTAAATAAAGAAAAAAAATATTTAATACAAATAATTCACACATTATCTCATGGTAGTCATCTTAATCACTTCTTTTTTCATCGACTCTAATAATAATCCTTTACGCAATTAAATGGCATCAGGGATTACAGTACAATCTGAATGACAGTTATACATTTTCAAGCATAACTCTTTCCTATCAAAATGAATTTATCAGATAGATCTGCTGTTGGTGATTATGGCAATAAAGTGGCGCTCGACACTCACCAGAACTTCAGAACACTGTCAGACACACCGATGTATTATATACGTGACAACGGTTTTGCAAGAGTCTTACCCCTGCGTAGATGATGCAATCGATATGTTCTAAGTTTCCGTAACAGCCCGTAGAATACTATGAAGGACAAGGGAACAAAAACTAATTCATTCAGAAAAAATATTTTAAAATTTCGGATTCTTTAAAAGTATAAAACTTCTGATAAAATACACTGAACGAAACAAATAAATGATAAAAAAGAATCAACAACTCAAGAATAAAAAAGATATAAGCATTATGTTTTTTGTTATTTGATTGTTTTTTGGGGTTTTTTTGCCTTTTAGTAATGGAAGAAAGATATAAGAAGAAAAAATTGCAAGGGATTTCGTACAATAGTCGCTGATTGGTTAGATTATCGCATCCACAAATATCTACATCTGCCAGATGAACATTATCGACGGAAAAGAAGAAACCTTCCAGGCTTAAGCAATTATCGTAAGTAATCATCTTTATTTACAAACTCCCATCTCTGTTTTTTTGTTTTCTGCAAAACCTCCTCTTTCTCATTCAGTTACCTCTGGTTCCCAGGATTAGCACACATACATTTCGATAAGGAAGGAAATATTGAAATGGGTAACGAAGTTATTAAGTAAATGTACAATAAATATTCAAAGATCTACTGCACAAGCTGCAAATCTCTTAAAAATGATGCATGATGGACTTCAGAATATCTAAAAGTATACAAAATCTGCCAGCTGCCATAAAGGAAAATGCGTTGCTTATAGAATCACTAATAGAAAAAAAAGCAAATGTCGAGCTGAAAATCATTTGACTATGAAGAATATAACCTGAATGATTGATTGCATGATTTTAACCGTATGTTATCTCGACAGTGGTCACTTTAAGTGAAATCGTTATGGAATTGGCTACATTTTACGTATGTAGCAATATTTTAGAGAAGTTTCTCTGGAGCTTTTTACATGCTTTTATGGTTAAGTATACCTATCTAAAACGAATGCTTTGCAAACAGATCTATTTGACATATCCACAAAACACTAACAGGTACTACATCTCTGAGTCAGAGTGGATCTGAGAAGTAGTATCTGTAATGAAGAGATATTCTTCACAACTCAAATATCCGGGAACTGTAGATATATTCTGCATTACCCAAATATCCAGAACTAGAACTTCCGCACTAGATTTAGTTTAGTGTCACATCTAGCGCATAACATTTTTGGGGGGTTTAGAGTTCTGCAGTGGATTCAAAGAACTTACTTAAAGTCAAAAGGACTGGACTGATATGATACAGGAAAAAGGCTGGAGGTTAAAGCGGTTAAAATACAGTATGTACAACAAACAAGATTGGGAATATTGTCCGAATCATGAAATTGATATAAATAATAACTACTTATCTAATATAGATAAGTTGTATTGTTCTAAAACTCGTAGATCATTTTGGGAAGAACATTTTCTTATTAGCATTTCAGTCATTTTTCTCGTTAGATTTCCTTCATCTACAGTTGAAATAAATCTGTTAACTCGAAATAAGAAACTATTCCAATAATTCTATTATATTATAGCGTCATCGTACTTTCAGTAGTGTCTGATGAGTGATGGGGTAACTTTTGAAAGGCACTAAGAAATTCCTGGTTGGGGAATCACCGAGAGAAATATTTTGTGAGTAATTCCTCTTGCTTACTAAAAAATCTGGCCATAGATACACAACCATAATACCGTAGAAGAAGTTTTAGAAATATCTTAAAATTTTTCGTCATATCGACTAAAGAAAAAAATAATACTTAACCAGTGAAATGCGAACCTATAAAATATAAACACAGGAAGGTCAACAAAATCAAGACAATTTTCCGAATCGGGAAAAAAGGGAATTTAATATCAACTCCCAATCTAATTTGGATGAATTCATATTGTTCTAAAATAGAGATATCTTATTACTTTTTGTCGGAGAAAGTCATGTTCTTGAGAAAAATGTTAGTTATATTTTACGAGTGTGTGAGTGTGTGTGTGTGACACAGAGAGAGACAGAGAGAGACAGAGACTGAGATACAGAGAGGCAGAGAGAGAGAGACAGACAGACAGAGAGAGAGAGAGAGAGACAAAGAGAGAGCATAAGGATCACAATACTAGAACAACCCTGCTGTCATTGCAAAGTTATACGGTTCAACCGAAAACTATTTAATGAACGGCCTTTCTCTTGTCTTTTTATCAGTAGTATTAATCCCTGATTCAATGAAATAGAAATTGTATTGTTTTATATTGTAGCAATATTTAAAATATTTACATTCTGCTTCCAATGACAATTGGAAGATCATCCGCATTCTTTTATGTATTCTGTTATCATTATGAAAACAAATTAATATCATTAAAAAAATTAGCCTGAAACTCAATGATAATGTTAGGATTGCATTGCTTAGAGTATAATTGACAACTTCTTTCCAGAAGATGGCTATATCTTCATACATGCATAAAGTACGCGTTGGAACACATGTGATTTCTTAGCCTAAATTCACTCTTGTCAGCCCTGTCGCATATGTCACAAGGAAAATAACAGTCATTAGAGTTGACATTAACTAAAGTCACTCCTGGATGTCTTCTTAGAACAGATGCAGACTTACATGCTTTGTCACAGAATTGAAACGAATAACTTGTGGGCTGCTGCAGAAATACCTGCATAAAAACAGTATGTAATTATGTGTTGTCATGAAATCCTATTTGAATTGCCAGTTCAGCTTTGGACAAACATACCCTCGGGCAAATGTCAGGAACGTGTTTAGGTTGAAAACTCCAGGAACTGAGATCAAATCCTGTTTCCAATGTGTTCATCTCAAAATGGAGAGTTTAATTATCCGCGCTCTAAATGCTTTGAAGCCATTGCTGAACATATTTTCCCCAACTGATCGATGTTCTGACATTTGCTCCTGGTATCAAAGATGCACATGAAATTATCTAGGGTTGCTATTCTTAAGGCGTACGTTAATAATTCTCTTATATAAATAAGAGGAGGGTCCAAAGCGTTCTAAGAATCACACCGGAAGATGAGTCATAGCTAAACATGTTTTATCAAAATCTTATCACTTCTTTTAAAACTAGAAATAGCAATTCTGATTTGTGTCTTGATTTCTTAGCAGCTGATGCACAAATAAAACCGAAAGTCATACTATAAACTAAATATTCGGTTGAACTTTAAACATTTCAAACGATCCTCTGATACGCCAAGTGCGCTTTAATTTTCCCACATGCCAACGTTCACACATGATTCACATAAACATGCCCACGCGCATAAACGTAATCACACATAGCGACCGACAGAAAGACAAATATATATATATATATATATATATATATATATATATATATATATATATATATATATATATATATATATATAACTGCACATACAAATTCTGAAAAAAGGCATTTCAATATTTTTTCAGTTTTCTATGAGCTTGATAGAAATTTTAAAACCATTTTTTCCAAATCAGTATCTACTTACGATGGATATAACTTTATAAATTTATTTATTTTGTTTTTATAATTTCACACACACACACACACACACACACACACACACACACACACACACACACAAACAAAGTGTATCTAAGAAATAATGAGACTAGATGTTCTGTGTGAGCCATGGGCGAATGAGTTAAAATAGAATTGTGACATCCTTTAATATGACATCTTGGGCGCATATAACTGTAATTATGATTTGTAAAACCATAGCATTATCACTTGCTTTTGTTTACACCTCTTTTCCTTGTTGTTCAGTGAGTAAACCTGACTGAAAAAATCTCCATCATAAGCACTTGCAATGCTTCAGGAAGTGTATGAAGATAACATCATGTCGCTTACACGTGTTTTTGAGTTGTGAAAGATGACTCCAAAAGCGGAACCTCTTCAACAAGTAAGACTGGGGTCAACATCAAACAGGTACGGCAGATGTGGTGTAGCAATCATCGATTGACTGTCCGAAACATAAGTCAGCTAGACGTTAAAAAGGGCAGTGTTTGGAAGCTTTTCACGGAATATTTGGGTATCTCTATAATGTAACAGTAGCAGATGTGCAGTGCAATTGGCAGTTCGTAGTCAAGAGGAACGTCGACTAAATTAAAAAAAAGAAGAAATCCGTACCCCTTGATCTTGTTCCGTGTGTGTTTTTTTTTCTTTTCCCAAACTCAAAAAGGTTCATCATGGAAACTGTTTTGAAGACGTAGAAGCAATCAAGTGGGCCAATACGACGAATCTGAGGTGTATCCAAGAATAATATTCCCAGCAGTGTACAGAAGTGTGGCAGAGGGATGGGAAACTTTATTTAACTTGAGAAAAAATGTTAAGGAAAAAACATGAAGATTGTAGTTTGAAATTAAAATAAATTGGTTTAAATAAGAAGAGCTATTGCTATTCGATTTTAGTTATAGCCTGCAAATTCATCTCTAGAGCTCAATCCACGAGAGTAGCGAGACCTGTTTCGAATAGCACAATTTTCTTGAATTATTATTAAATTAATTTATAGCAATAAAGACATTTCTAATTGTCAGCGGGATTTTGTTTGTCTCCTCAAACTAATATAATGAGGAATTATGTTCTGCTCGAACAATTATTTCTATATAAAAGGAAATAAGGTCAAGATTGCATTCATTGTTGGTTTGATCTCATTTAACATAGGTTAGCATATATGTTGCTCAAAATTTTGACAAGAATGTTGTAATGGTTTAAAATTTACTCATGTTGTATCCGTCAACTTTTAGATTTTAGAGATTTTTCCAGGCTTAAAATGTCCACTAATACGCTGCAATTTACGGTATGTTTAATATCTATCGCTTCAACCTTCTGATAATCCTACTACAAATCATTAATCCAATGAGCAAAAAAAGCTAAAGAGACAATCTGATAATACAACACTAGCTACCAAAAAATAATTTTTTTGCTAACTTTGGCCTTATATTTATTACACACACATTTGTCACCCTCTCTCTGTATATAAAATATTGAAATCAAAGCCTATTTAAAATAATGCATATTATATACATCATATTGAACATAGATTATTTTATACTATCTTTATTACAAACAATATTATCTGACTGCTCTTACATTACAATTATAAACTTTACCTTTGCATTCAACATTTATTTTTTATAGGCAAAATAGAAACACCAAGTGCAGATTTTGGCCACATATGTAAGATTGTAAGCACTTATTTCAATGGTGTTGTGCTGATAAAACTAGTTTCATGGTTAATTATTGCTTCAGGGAAGGTTGTCGTTAATGAATGCCACGTAAGCTGAACTTGTTCAAGATTCAGTAAAATAAGTAAATATATATCTTCTCTTTCAGAATATTAAACTTTCCGTGACATTCAATTTAGATTATATCACGTTTTCTTTTTATTAAATGCTTTTGGAATGATAACAATATGCATATATATATATATATATATATATATATATATATATATATATATATATATATATATATATATATATGTGTGTGTGTGTGTGTGTGTGTGTGTGTGTGTATATATATATAATTATAAAAAATCACTATTGCAAAGATTTATTGAATTTGAAAATTATACAAACTAAGTTTGATTTTTTATATCTCGTTTTATGTTTTACTTATCAACCGCTGAGCATGCAATCTCTAGTTGAATAGGATAATTAACTTGAACATGGACAACTTACTAATCTTGTCCAACAATTTCAACTAATGAATGATCGGCTTGTTTGTACGATGGTAATGAGACTAATTAGGCGACGAATTAGCCTGAATGAGGACTAATTGATTCTAGGATGAAAGTGAATCAAACGAAATTGTAAAATATTTATAAGTTCAAAATACAAAAAGGCGCAGTTTTTCTGGCAGGAGGGAAAGGCGAATGAATTAAAATGAGGTGGTTTAATGAAAATCAGCTACACCCGTAAAAAAAGGAAGTTTGGCAATATGCCAAAATTATCGCAATTGAATTAAACATGGTAAATGAATACCGATCATATTACATTTTTGAATGATGTATCTGATCTAAGCTTGTATGATAGTAGAACATTAACATTTGCGATACATTTACATGATAGAAATGTACTTCTCTCGCTGTATTTTTCTGTATAGCATTAAATATACCATGAATATTGTCATGCCAGTACACACGGAAACTAAAAAAAAATTTCATATCTATCAATGTCATTCGGTTGATATCTATATTTCTATATATGTTGTAAAATCACTCGATTGGATACGAAAGAGAATGGCAGTTAGATTTATAGACATACTAAGATGTAGTAACGTAATCATATATATATATATATATATATATATAGATACGTTTATATATATATATATATATATATATATATATATATATATATATATATATAGAGAGAGAGAGAGAGAGAGAGAGAGATAGAGAAAGAGAGAGATTGGTAGATACTGAACGGCAAATTTCCCTGAGCAGAATTCATAATGATATAAGAAAACATTCAGTCCATGAATAGATTTTGACCTTATGCCATTCTTTCTTTTTTTCTTTCTTTGTTGTAAAACTTTCCCGAGCCATAGTCAAAACCAATATTTTCGAGCTAAATGCATTTTAATCGAAAAATAAAGATGTAATACATCCAGTGTTGTATGATGTAACATTATTACTCGGCTTTTTCTTACTATATTGACGTAATTAGGAACATGCTTTTTTTAAAACAAAGTACAAATGATATTGCGTTAAAATAGGTACTCTGCTTTATTGATAAAAAAACCCGGCTTCACCCACAAAAACCAAACCACCAGTTCCTCACTAAGCTTCAACATCAGCACCACACCAGCTCCCAAATCACCCAAGAAAACCCAAAACAAGCCATCGGAAGAAACTCCGATGGAGATAATACTGAAGCTCAAGAGGAGAAAAAGCGATGAAGAGGGATTAAAAAAACTGCCCTAACACACCTCCTCAACATGAACAACCCTCAAACCAGCCTCAATCTACCCCCGAATCACAAACACAACAAGAAAACCCTCAAGCCACTCCCCTCCACAATCCATTTCTCCAATCTTTCACCTTCTCTTCTTTCTCCCCCACCCCTGAACTTTTTCACGAACGTTCCCAATTGGAGGCAATACCTCTCCCTACCACAAAGGAAGACAGAAGCCGGCGAAGAACCAAATCGTTCTCGCCGGACACAAACAAAGAACAAAAAGAAAAGGCAGTGGCCTTGTGATCCATAAACTCGGAAGCGATTAGTGATTTTCAAATTTGAATGTCAGTGAAACCACTTATGGACTTAGAGAAAAATCAAAAGAAAAAAGTGTCCAAACCCCTGAACTTTTGGGGTACACCCATGGTTACCACCTTCGTCCGCTTGCTCGGCGATCGAACCCAGTCCATTTGGAATTTCTTGGAAGCAGCTGGCCATACCGATGCGGGTGTGGGGTTGGCGGAACTGGAGCACGGCTCACCCAAAAAATGTAGACGCATTATGCGGAGTGGACCTCCATTTACGTATTGCCCTCACTTTATTGAGCATTAAAGGTGCGGTTCCCATTAGATGTCAGAGGACTGTCCAGAGACGGCCGAGTAACTGCTGAGCTTGATACTGGCTCCCTGAGAAAGACTGTCGTTGATACTGAATAGGTAAGTAGTAATCATGACTCTTAACATTGCCAGTTGGAAGGTGAGGGGACTGAGGGATCGAAGCAAGTGTGCTTGCTTGCTTGGTGAGCTAGAGAACCTCAGAGTAAATGTTTCTGCAGTGCAGGAGACTCACTTAATTGGCGCAGCGGACTGTCGGGTGCTGCAAAGCGATTTTGTGGTTTTCTCTGCATTCAGCAGCCATTGCAGCGCTGGGGTCTCCTTGCTAGTTGGACACAGCCATGATGCGATTGTCAATCTTGTCTTTGCAGATGACGGGGGCCGGCTAAATGTAGCTGATGTTGCCGTGAAAACTTTCGAGTTTCCAGTAGTTAAAGTTTATGCACCCAATTTGACTAGTGAGAGATATCCCTTCTTCCGGACGACCCGAAGCAGACAGTACTAGCGGGTGATAGGAATGAGATCCTCTCAATCACATACTGTTTTTCTTCAAAACCCATTCCCCGCCTTCTGAGGGTTTTGAAACCTCATTTTCTGTCATTCATGTTTTCCTCTTCTAACCTTCTCCCTTCACCGTTTTTTCAACCCCGCCTTAAAAATTAACCCTCCACTTGGAACAACGGAAAATAGTCGTCTCTACACATCATAAATGGGTGGATGGATGCAAAACCAACGGGGTTCTTCAGTTGTTTTATCTTTTGCAAATTACCGCCAAAGATTTTCTTCCTTCCCCATCATGATTTTCACTGTACATATATCATTCCATTTCACCAGGTTTTTAAGTAGATTCTATAGTGGTGATTGTTGCGCATTAGAGATGAATGGGAATAAATCATAGTGAAATGAATTATAGTGTGACTGGTCGTAAAAGAGGCTAGCTAGGGTTCCTACAACAACAAAGTCTCCTTTTCTTCTCCCTCTCCCTCCAAAAACGCTAGGGCTTTGTGCTCACCAAAAATTGTTAATTTTTTATATTTTTCTCTTTTTGGAAATAAACTGCATAATTGATAAATTGTGGTCGAACTACATCAAAAAGATATTTGACCTGATTGACACGTCATAGTGACGTCACATGATTATGCCGATTTTAACAAATGAAAATAGCATTTAAGCAAAAATATTTTACTTCTTGGGAAAAGAGCAGCATTTGAACTTTTAAATAATTACCTTAAACTTGTTTTTTAATATATTTTTTAAATATATTTCCTGAACTGAGAGTTAAAATTAGTCATTTTTTTAATAAATCCAGATTAAAATGTTGAATAGGAGGAAGCTAAACTTAAAGTCTCTCGGGCATTCCTGTCCTGGTTAAGTTCAATTACTAATTTTAATGGATGAAATCAAGCTAGAAGCAAAGTTATAATTCAAATATCAAGAAGTATCACCTAAGGAATAACACCCAAATAATGAAAAATTAGAAAGATCAATTAAAATGATAGAATATTGACATTTACAAGTCAAATGACATGACCTTTCTCAGGGTTACTGAAATCTTAACAGAGACTGCGTCCATCAAATATGTTGATAGGTTGTATAGTCTAACTGTCAGAGGGGTCGAAATGTTGGTATATCCGAAAGTAAAGATTATCCGAATGTACTAAGCATATGGATATTTAATAAAGTATGCATTCATTAGAATTTTTTCAAACACTTAATTGCAGGGTGTATAGAAAATGAGGGTAATAATATTTCTTTTTTTCAAACAAGATTTAAAAAACTGGAAGTTTCCCTATGTAAAATTAGTCTTTGATGTTGAGAGTTTAAAGTTATGAGTGACATTGTGTGTTTGAAATGTTATCCATTACTGTATGAGTACAGTGACTACAAGTGGGCATGAATTTTCAGATCGCAAGGATTCTGCGAGTGCTGCCATGTGTGAAAGCATCGAGTGTGAATTGCATTGCGTGTATGAGTGAAATAATTGAAAGAGTTCAGTAATTGTGCGATAATCAAAGTTTGCTTAACAACAACCTCAGTGATTTCATGGATTATTTGCTTATATAATAGCATTTTATTTGCCAGTTCAGAGGAGGTAAAAGCTCAGTGATAGTACGATTCCAATCTTTGGATGACAACAGGAAGTATGCGAATGTTTTGAGCTTAGATGAGCCCTGGATTTGTGTAGATGTCCGGAAGCAAGAGTATAAAAGTGTAGAAAGTTTGTGAGTGCCTTGATAAAAAAAAACTGTGCACTGACAGGGAGAGTATGAATGCCAGGTGTTTGTGAAGAGTGTGTAGAAAGCCAGTGATGGTGACAGCCACAGAAAAAAAGACAAATTCTTTTTTTTTTCATGCATATATATATATATGAATAGATAGATAAATAGATCGATAGATAGATAGATTGTAATCCGTATTTGCTGAATTTCAACCTCAAACGTTTGACGTTATCTGATGAGAGGAAGATAATAAAGATAGTCACCGCCAAAATAAAATAATAATGATAATTTAACCATGTTTGATTTTTCTTCTAATTTCGTTGTATAAGCTCTGTATGTAAGTTTTATCATATAAACCTCGATTTGAAATATATAACAATAGTCATACATAGAGCTCTCTCATAGATTTAAATGAAATTCCACATAAATTCTACACGCGAATAATCCACGCCCATTATCTTAAGAAGCTGACTGGAAATTACTGATATATATATATATATATATATATATATATATATATATATATATATATGTGTGTGTGTGTATGTGTGTGTGTGTGTGTGTGTGTGTGTGTATTTCTGTGTGTATGCACTTGTATGTGAGAGTACGTGTTTAGGATATTTTTTAATAAAAGTGATTTAGCGGGTGCTAAATATTTTTGAAGCAATTTTCACTTTAATAATTGCAGACAACCAATCAACACAATTTTCTAATCACTGGTTTATTTGTAGTTTGATTTTAACCATTAGTCAAATATCTACGCTTATTTTATAACCTGCAATTTGAGAATGGCATTCATTCTACGTTCATATTTACATTTTTGTGGAAATGGTTTTAACAGGGCATTTTTGCACTCATATATATAAAATATGAATATATTTTTTATAATATCTATCACATAGACAGGATCCTTACTGGAATTGCCATTCCGTATCTGAGTAGACCAGAAATTAATGACAATATTTGTATATGCCACATTCTTTATACCTCCAAAATAGATCCTTACAATAAGATTCTGTTCATTGTAATAGCCAGACCACACCATCTGAACTGGGTTCTTAAATGTCGGCAAAGGAAACAGTCAGCATTATCTAAGCCAGGGCAAAATATAAGTCAGGGCAAAAGTTTTTCTGAGTTGGTTGATTATATGTTCTGGCACACTAATCTGAATTTTGGAAGACAATAAATATCGTTGGATTGATTCTTTTCGATCATATATACATGGTCTAAGTGAATATATTAACCTAAAAAGTTATCACCAATTCGTTGGAAGTGTAGATGTAAAAAAAATAAATAAAACGAATAAAAATAAAACCAAATATGAAAGAAAAAATCAAGACCAAAAAAATGAACATTGAAAACGTCATGAAAATGATATATTCAATCATTATTAGTATTCTTTAGTTTTTGTGTGCTGTACTTCTATCAATATCTGACCTTTTTTTAAAGTATTAATCAGGCGAGGAATATCCATGTAATAAAAGAGTCAGACCGTAAATTAGCGGTGGAGGACTGACGAATTTCAGCGCGCTCTATGCAAAATTGTTGTTTAAAATTATCTCTTTTTAATCAGATAGGAATTTTTTAAGTCACAAGGCAAATGATCATCTGTTCAAATTAGCCTTGCATATGATCAATTTATTTTAACTGCTTTATAATATTGTATCTAAGGATATTGTTGCAGATTAATAAATGATGATTGCTTAGTCAGTGATAGCTAACTCTAGATAGGGAGAAAAGATATAGGTTGACTTAATGTTAGGAATTCGTTGGTTTATTCTTATTCTTTCAGCACAACAAACAGAGAATGCAGGCTTGCTTTTTCGTCCTTCAAGGAAAAGTTTCTTATCGTATCTTAGATTCGATCCTCATTTTTACATTGCATCTTTGCATTCAAGGCAATGAAAAGGAAAAAAAGGTTACCGAAACTCAAAACTATATATATATATATATATATGTTTTTGTGAAAAACTCAATTAAATTACATCTGACGCGGTCTAATACGCAAAATACGTATATATTTTGGAAATTACTTCTATTTCTAAATTTCTTGTTTGATAAGTTTGCACGCGTGCACACACACACACACACACACACACACACACACACACACACACACACACACACACATATATATATATATATATATATATATATATATATATATCACGGTTTGCGAAACGCCCTGCATCTGACTCGTCACTCTTTTGGCTGCTAGCACTTTTGATATCTTCATTGCCACTTTCGTATGTGTAAATTCTACCCATATCGTTTTTGTTGTCTCCTTTTTGGAGAAATCCAGTGCAATTAGATTATATCCATGATATCACGACTTACATAGCCATTAGCTTGAATATAAAATTTAAGCTACGATGAAAAAAACAAGGCGCCCAACATGTTTGGGCTGTTAATAAACCGACTGCATCTCTGCGTATGGATAAGATACCTTACCTAACCAGTGTCCTGGGATATACACTAAACTCTGCCAGATGGTGAGGCTTTGGTTATGGAGTTTTGGAAAAAGCCGAATACCAGTTCACAGCCATAAATTCAGTTTAGGGTCCGATCTGTGAGTCTAATAGGAATGTATTATAAATTATTAAGTATTATTTTGGTTAGTTCGTTGAAACTATACAGTATTATGTAATTTTTTTATGTTAGATAGAAATACTTGGTAAATAAAATCACGAACATTTAATAACAATACTTAAAACCTTTTAACTTATTCAAACAAAATATCTCTTTTAAGAAGACTTAGTAGTGTTAGATAGCAATACTTGAAACTACTTTAAATGTGCAAACAATTTAGAATATCAGGTAAAATGAGAGTTTTTGGTGGAGAGTTTTTGGGAAATGATGACGTTGTTAAGTGACTTTTCTTCTTTTTCTTATTCACTTGAATCATCTTTTTCTTTGTTAATGGTGCAAAAGAATCGAGGACAGAAAGAAAAAAAACAGGGATACTTTAAAGTCAATTTTTAATTTAGAGGCTTATGGCTATATTTCTGATGTGAATGTTTTCCTAAACAAGAGGGAATATCTCTGCTTTCTGGTTAAGGCATTAGTTGAATCTTAGGAAACATTTTGGCAAATTGTGCATTGTTGGTACCGAGTAAAAGAGGTTTGAGGTTTCACTATGCAGGTTTATGTTCAGTTATTACCTTCAGTCGATGCTGCTACGAGTGCAAGACACAATGCACAGCTCAGAAAGGGACCTTAGTAGATATGTGTGTTCTAAATGTCAACTGAGAGAAAAGGAACGTCCGTTCAACCGAAATGCGTCAAACGAACTGAATTCGAGTCTATTTCAAGTGCTAGGAAGCCCGTCTTTTTGACAGGTGGACATTGTACTCCTTATTAGAGGCCCCATATGAAATACTTATCTTGTATTTATTCGTTTTATTTCGTAATTACTTTTTCTTTTTCTTTTATTGCTTTTTTTTAAATTCTTATTCAATCTCCATTAGATTAAATAATCCGTTTAAAAGGAAAATTATATCCAAATTTCATATATATATATATATATATATATATATATATATATATATATATATATATATTAGATTTGGCGTCGAATAAACCATAAGTGTTGACATGCCGTGAAACAACAACCCACTAACGTGTTAGAAAAGTTGAAATTTTTGATACGAAGAAAATCATGCAAATTCACATGTAATAAAATCCAACGTAACAAAAATTAAGCCCATGTTTTGCATATGAATTTGAGTCTCGTGCTTTGTAATATCAAGATAGGAAATCTTGACTCGACTAGTAGTATGCACATGAAAATAAACATAATAATAGGTTCCGACTTTTCACCAAATAACAAAGTTCGATAGATGGTAAAATTGATCGATACTTTAAGCAGCTCGAAGCACGATACATCTTTACACGCGCCCACATCTGCGCGTTCAATTTGCAGTCTTCTTTTAATTCTAACAATTTTCAGTCGCATGAGTTCTTTTTGTAACATTTCATTAAATAAAACAAAAAAAAAATAATAACGTAAAGTAAAGGAGGTGAGAAGTTAAATTTTAGTCCGAGCGGCAAAATAATAAGTGCAAATACGAAATACGAGCTCATTAGATGAACTGAGTCTCGCGTTTGCATGAAGGTCAAATTAGTTGAAAGTTGGGAAGATGTTAAAACGGAAATGAATATTTGCAGCAAAGCGGATGCGTGGAGTTGCTTGATTGTGTCTGTGTATTTACATTTTTTTTCTTTTGCATGATCGTTGATTTTGGAATAAGTTGTATGTTTCAGATTTTTCAATATGTTAAAAACACTTCACAATCTTTGAGCTTTTGTGCAAATATAAACGTGTACGTACACGCATAGAAGAATGAAACATATTCTTTTTAATTTTTTATTTTATACGCATGAATTCAAAGTCCAAACACAAATGTATTCTAACAGATATAAAATAAATAATACGTAGTCGAGCATTATCACTGTAAAAATTGTTTTGGCTTACTGATCTTTGGAATAAACTAGTTATAAAACTAAAACTATGATAAAAATATATAAATGATAACTTTAGAAAAATAGGAAATTCAAGTTTCTAGATCGAATGCCAGCAGAAAAATTCAGGGATTTTGCAGTTTTCTTAAATTTAATGTATTACTGATTTGCCGTTGTTACTTCAATAAATTATTTATATAAGACATTGCAATGGAATCATGAAAGAACTGTTTTAAAAATCATGAAAGAACTGTTTTAAAAATCATGAAAGAACTGTTTTAAAAATTATCAAAGAAAATGCTTGTGGCGAAAAAGTTGAAAGGGAACCCGGCTGCTTGCATTTCACAATGCGCCAATACTCTCAGTAAAACGGTCTGAAACCAATCACCCCCACGAATAGGTAAATAGCATGAGACACTGACCTCTTTATTCTTGGTTTGGTAACCAGTATTGGAGAAGGAAAATATTCAGTTCTAATCAGTGATCGACCTTGAGTGGGATGGCCACTTTTAGACAATTCCCGTCCAAGATACACTAGATTATTAATGGACTTATAACCAAATCAGTTTAAGGGACAAGTCTAATAACGAAACATTTGAGCAACGTGCTTATTTTGGTCTGTGTATACATATGTGGAGATATTTGTGTCTGCGTAGAATAGGTATTTTGCCGAAAGGGTTCTCTTGTATCTATTCATATAATTACTAATTGACGTGTCACAACGTAAAATCAAAACATCACAGGAAGATAAAATGTAGCTTCCTCAAAAACTTTCGGACAATGTTAATGATCAAAGAACACACACACACTCACACACACACATATGTATATATATAAAACTAATGATATTTCTTTGTAATGATATACTTTTTAATTTCTACTTCCTCATTATTACTTTTGGAGTAAGTTTTAATGAGTTCATGAAATGTTGTATCTGACGTAAAAGAAACGACAAAAATTAACTTTAACGCGCCGTGTAGCTTCGGTAAATGGCGATTATTACGTAGAATTCATGTAATTTCAATTGATCTTCTTCCCTATCTTTGCGTACTGGGACCACGTTATACTCAGGGCTACTCTCTGAAAGCAATCCTGAAATGCGGCTAAATACGTGTTTCAAATTTGCCATTAGATGTTTAATTTGGACATTTGGTTATATTTATGCTTCTGTAGTAAACCATCAAACAATTCTATTTCAAATAATTGTTTAGTTTTGTATTAAAGCCATTTGACATTAGTGTTTGGAAATATTTTAGCCATATACCAATGAATGTTTCGACGTAGTGGTATTGTCATATGCATTTTTCAAGTCCTTTCCATGATGGCGAATTTTGCAGGATTTTAAAGCCAAGGTCGTTTAAGCAGAAATGAGCGATATGAAGTAATTTAAAGTCATTTAAAATCTACTCTATATGCAGTTGTTTACTAAAAAAATACCATACTGGATTTTCATTATATCTTTTTTAACAGCAGTTCTGTTATCACCGACAATTTTCCTGTCATTGATGGGTAATTTTCGGATCTGGTAGGATAATCACCGAAGTAAAAGTCACCTTATATGTTAGGACTTGTTGCTTTACTCACGCTGTTCAGTCTCTAAAGATGTGGAAGAAAGTTGAAATGGGTGAGGGGCACAAAGTGTGGAGTAGTTATTTTATCATATTTACCCAACCCCTCCGCTCGGGCAGGATATGACACGAGGTCAATTTTTTAAGCGGAGTTTAACGGGTTTGAATTCAGAGTTTTCCTTCTCCAAGACTAGTTGCCTCACCAAGGCTGAAGAACCTAGTCTGCCCTACTATTTACCCATAGCTAGAGGGAGAATAATTAGATTCATAACTTTCCCAAGGGTATTAGTGCTATGTGAAATGCAATCAGCCCAGGATTTGAACTCATGTCGCCGTGTCCAATTCCTGCGACGATAACCATTACACCACGAGTAGTTATTTTATTCTCGTTGGAACTGTCTCTTCTCGTATTTGGGATTCGTTGATCGTTCTCCATTCACGTGAACCTTGCACCCCAGCGTAAATGCGAGGTGATATAAACAATCCGTCGTCTTAATGGTTGGTCACCGGTGACCATGTTAAGAACATATACAGGGTAATAGATCAAGAACATTATCTTATACCTAGCGTACTGGTTGGTTGGTTGGTTGGTTGGTTGTTTGTTTTTTTCTATTTTATGACGTATCAACCATTCTCGGCTCACTTAACGCTGAATTAAGTCATTTGGATAAATTTCACACAATTCAGTTTAGTATAAGCATATTTTTACACTCTGTTAGATGTCAAAACAGTTCTATTTCAAACAATTCTGTTTAACATAAGTACACAGTTTAATTATGTTTGACCCAAAGATAGGAGCCTATCAGGTGCTACCACTCAGAACCAGAGTTGACCTGGGAGCAATGGCAATAAAGAACCTCACCATCAGTTTTTTTAGTGTCATATCCTTGACACACCTTGGCGGATTTGTAACCCTTTTGGAGAGTTGCAGTCGGTGTATTCTATAGCTCAGCTTACTTGGCAATAGCCCACAGAAGGAATTATTTAATTCTGTCAACTTGTTTTCTTTCACATTGCCAACTGCTTTGATAACATATATTCGTGCCTCAGTATTATTTCCTAACACTATTACACTACACAAGCAATCTTGTGAGTAAATTAGATTTTTACTTCTGCAATTATATTATTTTAATTAATCAGTTTTTTTTAAAATGTTTTTCTTGCTCACGTTTAAGATGCCGTGATATAAATCAATACCGTATGAAAAATGCTAGAAGCTTTATTTATTTGTAATTTTGAACCTCGCTCTAGATTGCAGAAAATTACAAAAATATAAATGGTCTTTATATTGTGCGTAAAATAGAAAAAATCCTGTTGCACAACCGTTTCCAATTTCGAAATTTTGAAAAAAAAAATCTATCTGTTGATAATGATGAAAGATGAAAATAAAGAAAACTGTAAATCTAAGACTAATATTTTGAAAATGGTCATTTAAAGAAATGACGTAGATTAGAATATGCTGACTGTATCTCCTGCAGAGGCCTGATACCTTGACAAAAAGGGAATGTAATGAACAGGAGACTAAACAACACCTCATCGAGATGTTCCACCTCAGAAGACCTGAGACGTGTGAAGTATTTGTTCATTGCCATTACACACGGCTTAACTCGGACAGTGTTTTGTCGTATCTGCAAGGGCCCAATAAATGTGACAAACAACTCGGCTTCAGAATTATAATGTTTTGATTTGACCCTGAACAAAAGAACCCTCTTAGGAAACAACCACACACAAAATATAAACTCGAATGTAGAACGCTATCCCTAATATATCACTATGGTCTTGGTCCGGCAGTTCCTATGACACTATGTTCTGAGGTCGGTTACCATTTTTAACGGTATCGTTTGGGTATGGCACCAAATGTATTAATATCTTGGTTCGGCACCAATGTAACAATATCGCAGTCACGACTACTAACGCCGATTGCAGCACCAAACGTAATACCGTTGTGCACGACAACATTTGTGGTGACAAATGTTATAATAATCATTGGTCTTATTCTAGTAACGGTGCCAAATGTGGTATTAGAGTTGTCACAGTACTGTTATCTATGGTCTTATCACGTTAACAGCGCCAAATATGATTCCAGGTAGTTAGTTTATCAATCCTCTCTGTGTCCACGCTGTGTTTAAAACATCAGCTGATCCGGAATAACACAATATGAAAGTTGGGGTGAACCGTTGGATAAAAGTTGCCTGAATGTTGGCAGCTCAAAGGCAAGAATAATTATCCGTCAACAATTAACAATCATTTATTGGAACTTATTCGTGTAACAGTAATATATCCAACATCTTTATAGAAAATTGTCGCGCTGTTATTCAGATGTACAGTTCGATGTTAAGACTGCATAGAGTAGCACGAGAGAGAAAATCTGTAAGTGCCTATGAACAGAGACACAACGAGGCCCTCCCCCACTCTCACTGACATTTAACCTCAACTGCTTCCAACTGACAAAATTCCCAAATTTTTATAATCCTAAATTCAGGATATCGATAGTGTAATGTCATCTCACTAATTTATTTTGTCATCTTACAGGAGACCTCCAAATATTTATCGTGTTTTTCATTTACTCAATAAACTTGAGACAAGACATGAGTCTATTGTGTTTAAATTTGGTCTTCCTGCATAGAATTGACAGGTCGAGTCTACTGGTCTGGGTGTACTCGCTTAAATTTTCCAATTTGGCCGATATTGAAGCTCAAAGTTTTTACTTAAATTAACAGCTAACTGAAAAACTCGAGGCCCAACCAAACCAAATAATAAAATGAATAATGCAATCAACCATCACGACAACTGGTTTACACCAACCACTAAGCATAGGATAAACTATGATTCTTGAAATGAAAATAAAATCAATCAATCAATTATTTCCATCTTGTGTTTATAACGCCATGTGAAAATATATAATACGAAGTTCAATATTTTGTAAATTGTCTTTTGAGAGATCTAGACACAATTTTTAATATTCAGATTCCTGCCTAGCGTTCAACTTCTACAATTACATTTAGATTTTAGATAAGAAGGTTCAGCCATTTCGTTAGATTGAACACTCAACTATTCTAAGATAACGGAGAAATCTAACTCTAAAGAGCATAATTTATCTAATTTCGTTTGTAGTTTTGGTTCAGTTGAATATGGAAATGATAATTCCACGTTCAGTTGTGAACTGTTGATCATACAAACTTCATAAATAGATGTAGCTTTTGCTTCGTGTTAAGGTCGACCTGAACTGCGGCAAATGTGTTTTTGAGAGACAAGGCGCAAAATGGAAAATGAATGTCCAACGAAAGGGAAAAAAATGTGTGTGGCATTTACAATTTTAATCGAATTTTCTAGCAGAGAACGCCTCCTGGCATTAAAGCTTACAGAAATGTCTACACTATTTTAGATCGTGAAGTAAACATATCTTAAATACCAAAAGCAAAATAATTAATTCAGGTTTTCAATGCAGCCGGGCTAGAAATACTACAGAAAAAATAGACAATTTCATATCCTGAAACAGCAAAAAGTCAAGTTAACTTATATCTAAGCACTACGCCTGTCATGAATTATGGAATTTGAACACTGGGAAGATATTTACCTTGTTTTATTTTACCTTTTTTTATTTAGTTTTAAATAAACTATAATATCATGAAACGTAAAACATTTTTATTCAATACGTGAATACTCCAAATTCATAAAATATTTATAAATCAAAAAAAGATTAATTAATCTAGAGAAATCATGTAATTTTTTCACGCTATCCTGATCGACATGTTATTGACAAATCCGATATCGCCAAAGATATGTCGGAATGAACTTGTATTTTCAATTCTTAACAAAAATAGTAGCCATAGGATGGATATTCAGATCAGTCTATCGTTAAAAGACAGCAATTGAAGACCTCAGCAAATGGTTGGGCATACATAATTGAAAGTAAATACACTCCAACAAAGTAAATATAACTTGAAATATCAGAAAGGATCGTAAAACTCATTGACGAAAACAATCCAAAGTGGAGCGTGACAAATGAAAATGATCGTTCCGAATCAGTTATTTCTAAAATCTGGTCCAAATATAATCATAGTCGTTAAAAAATGAAGACTTACTAGTAGACCAGAAAAATATATGAAAGCAACAAAATTGAAAACTCGAATGAATATGTTTGAAAATTACCACCAAGCAAAAGAAAGACAAATCAATCGAGACAAGGCTTAATGTAACAAAACAAAGAAAATGACTGAATTAAATGACATGTAAATAGAGAAAAGTCAAATGAAAACCAGTCCAAAAGCACAAATAAAAGAAAATGAAGTTAACATGAACCAAATCAAAAATCTCGTAGGGTGTGGAAAATTGGATGAAGTGATATTCAGTGATGAATCATGAATCTACTTTATCCAAGACAATACAGGCCAATATTTATCTGGTTGGTTTCAAAAGAAATATAGAAAAGTGACTGCATGAAACAAATATGTATATTTTCCAAGTCATCCATAATAAATCTTTATATATCATTTAAAGAACAATATATTTCCTCAACAATCAATGTATGTCTGTATTTTAAACTCTACGATAATTTCCACGTTTCATCGATAGAAATTTAGTATGCAGCTGATGATAAGATTTTCAGGACGATAACACATCTTCTTAAATAAGACAAGGAATTAATTTTTTTCTTTAGAAAAGGCGAATGAGATCAAAGGCATGAGCATCAAAAGCTCGAATTTGAGTCCATTTGATATTTATGGTGAGAACTTTAAAATAAGATTGTCCTTTAATAATTTACATCAACCAAAAAAGATTTATAAACTTCTATTCGAGAAAGTTGGAACCACATTGACAAAAAATATGGCAGTAAATAATTGAAATTCACCCCTTAAAGTATTAAGGCTCTCATAAAAATAGTTTTGAATAGAATGGACGACCGGCTATTCTTTGCTTTTTTTTTCCTTCATTTTTACTTATGATGTCATATCAAATTGAACAGAATCACTGATGATTATCTCCCTATCTCAGATACTATCTCAGTATGATCATCTGTCTCGCTGGCTGTCTGTCTCTCTGTCTCTCTGTGTCTCTCTCTTTCTATCTATCTCTCTCAATATATATATATATATATATATATATATAAACAGAGAGGCAAGCAGACAGAGACACGCATTGCTTATTTGGTTGGTGTGTTTTATAGCATATCACCTCTAAGGGGTTATTTGATGACAATCCTCTCAACACACAAACACACACCCAAACACACACACACACACACACACACACACACACACACACACATATATATATATATATATATATATATATATATATATATATATAATTTGAAAGACTACAAATTTGAAGGCAGACTTTTCAAAGTAAGTAACGGTGACTATGAACAAAACATAAAAGAGAGAATGGACGAAAGCCTGTTTCCTCTCCGTTTCTAAAAAAGGAAGAAGCAGATAATATTTCTTAGAAACTATGACAGACGCATGCTACATAGAGGATATAACCCTTCTCCCAAATAGACGTTCTTAAACAGAATAGCTATTCCATAGCCTCAAGAAAGCCGCAGGAGGTATTGTCCTCTGCGTGAACGCAAATAAACTTGAATACATGTGTTTGAAACAAGAATGAGACAATAACACTTAAAGTGGCAAGCCTCTAAAATTAGTAGACCCGTTCTTATTGCATTGCAATAACACCAAATCTACAAAATCTGATCTATCCAATAAAATAAATCAGGTTTTCTTGCAACCTGTTGCTGTGTTACTACTACTATATCACCATCATCATCATGTTCATCATCATCATCATCATCATCATCATGTCGTGCCGCTAGCATGGATATCCCTGACCCTCTCTCGCCACTTCTCCCTATCATTCATCGCCTCTGGCAGGTCTTCTGGGCTACATCCCGTATGCTCACATAGCTGCTGAATTTATGTTCGAGCTGGTCGTCCTGGTTTTGCTTGGCCATATGCGGGGGCCCATAGGAGTACATCACTTATGAGCTCGTCCCTGCTTCTCCAGCAGTGTCCTGCATGTCTGGTTCGTCTAAATTGGATAGTTTTCGTGATGGGAGGCAGATGGCCGTATAGTTGGTGCCTTGTGGAGTGTTGCCGCCAGGACTTCTACAATATTGCTCGCAGCATTCTTATGTAACTCGTGGTGTAAAAATGATCGTCGTACGTAGTGGATACGACAGCACGAGTTCAAATTCTGAACAGGGCTGTTGCATTTCACATCAAACTAATACCCTTGGGAATGATGTCAATCCAATGAATTCTCCCTCTAGCTATGAGTAAATAGGACAGACTGTTTCTTTAACCTTGGTTATGCAACCAGTCTAGAAGAAGGAAAACTCTGTATTCCAAACTATTAAACTCTGCATCAAAAAGTGACTAGTCGTACGGAAAGGTTGGGTAAATGCATACTATTGTATGGATGCATCATATGAACATTAACAAAACACTGAGAAAATCTATATGGGAATTACTCAAGAAAGTAGCTAGCTATCTTGAACTAATCCTGAAAAGCAACACCCTGCAACTGAGCAGCATTAAACTAAAACAAACAATACACGTTGAGCAGAGATGGAAAGGCCAGAAAAAACTCATAAGCGACAATCTTTTATCGGCTCTAACACATGGATGTGCCAGACTTGGCTGACCAGCAAGGAATTTGATATATCAGCTTGGTCTGGACGCAAGAAGCTAACCTGGGGACCTGTCAGAAGCGAGATATGATTGTGACAGATAGCAAGAGAGAGCCGGGTAACTTCCTGTTTTCAGGTCGATTCGATCACACACACACAGCCTTAACCACGCTAGAGAATATACAGAGATCACAGAAGAAGAAATAGAAATTATCCTAGCAAGTAGAAAAACCGTCCTATCCGATAACCGCAGATCCTGGGTAAAAAGCCACGTAGACAATTTCGACGTCCACATGGGGGCCTACGATTCGGCTCAGGTAGCAGACTTAGTGGGGATCTATATCCTAGATACGCTGGGTCGTATTGTCAACTCACTACAAGTGGGACTTTACCGAGATGACGGGATTATTTATATCCAAGACAGTAACGGTCCGAAGACCGCTAGTATACAAAAGAAAATTATTAGGGCCTTCAAACTACTAGGGTTTAGAATTCAAATAGCCTCAAATTTAAAAATAGTGGACTTTCTGGACGTCACATTGAATTTAAATAATGGTACGTTCAAACCCTTCAGTAAGAACGATTCCGCCCCTAGATACATAAATATCTTCTCAAACCACCCAAGATCGGTACTGAGACAGATACCCAATGCGGTGAACCAAAGAATTAATAAGCTGTCCTCAGGTAAGAAAATGTTCGAGGAAAACAAGAGTAGATATGATGACGCCCTGAAAGACAGTGGATTTCAAGGTAGACTGGAGTACTTAACCCCAGTGGACCTCAATTCGAGAGCTAGGAAGAATAATTGTGGGACCCACACACCCCTCAAGGTAGGTGAGACTATTAATAATAGTAGTCACGGAAATAGACGAGGAAAGAATAGAAATAGAAAAGTAGTCTGGTTCAATCCGCCATTTTGTAAGTTGACTAACATTAACATAGGTAGATACTTTCTTCACCTACTAGATAAACATTTTAATAGAGGCAACCCATTGAGTAGGATTTTTAACAAAAATACAGTGAAAATTAGCTACTCCTGCACTAAGAATATGTACAATATACTAAGCAACCATAATAGGAGGCTACTCAAAGAGCTTACCACGAGAGATAGGAATCCAAGCGTGGAGTCTTGTAACTGTGGGAATAAGGAAGAATACCCCTTAGGCGGACGCTGCACCACGAGGAATGTCGTATACCGAGCATGCATTTCTCCTATGGAACAGCAAAAGGACGGGGAGAGAGTCTATATAGGGATCTCCGCGGGAAACTGGAAGCAAAGATGGTACAACCATAGACACACATTTTCCAACCCGAAACTTAGGTACCAGACTGCTTTATCGAAATACTACTGGGGCCTAAAGGATCAGGGGCTATCTCAACAAATTACGTGGAAAATATTAAGGCACTCATCTGCTGCCAACAGCTTCAACGGTAGATGTAACCTATGCTTAGACGAAAAAATTAGCATAATTAATTTCAAGAATAGAAAACTTTTATTGAACAAGAGAAATGAGCTTGTCTTTAAGTGTAGACATAGAGGGAAATTTAAATTATCTTAAATAATAAAGAAATATTAGTAAATAATAGAGATCAACCCAACAGCAGATATCACCGAGACAAGGAAAGATAAAGGTAGATAAGGGCCAGATGAACAAGGAATATCAATCCAAAAATAAGGCCTGTGATTCTGGAGTGGTTAATTCCCCTTGACCATTTTTAGGGTAAATTTTAAAAAATACACTTGACGACAATGATGAATGCCCTCACCTTATCTGGTTTAAGTATCTCGATCCTAATTGAAACTAGAGGAACATCTAAGATGGCAACAGCTGGGTTAATTAACAGACATATCAGAAATAAATATAAATCATATATGAGATAGCCATTAGTTAAAAGATCTGAGTCTGTTTAGAATAGCACACCTGCCAAGTATATGAAACCACAAACAAAACACAAAGTTAAAAGGGACTGACCAGTAGATTAATTCCACTCCTGTTCCTTAATCGTTCTAACATATAATATGTTCACACCCTCTGCTCACGCCTATGAACGAATGAGTTCCACTTTATGTTTTTTATTTTTATGTTTTTTATTTTTTCTATTTTATTTTTATTTCTATCTTTGTTTTCTGATTTTTAATTTATTTTTTAATTTCCTTAATTTTCCTATTTATCTTCTGAATACGAATTGTAACTCCTCATTCGAATCACATCTCTGGGACAATACAGAGCATGTAAAAGAGTCATCCGATGAGACGGAGAATATACCAACAATGTTCTCCGCCGAAATAAATTTATTATGACGGATTAACCGAGTTTGAGTCTCCATTTAATTGTACTATATATATATATATATATATAGAGAGAGAGAGATTATTTCTTTGGTGTCATAATACATTTATTTCAGGTCTATGATGACCACCTTCAGATGTTTATCGAAAATAATTATTCAGTTATTATAACATTGCTTCCGGTTAAAACAGAATTTGAAAAAAAACAATTAATTTTTTTAAAAATTAGAATATTGTTTATATGTTTGTAATATCTTTTAATAGAGAAAATTTTGTTATTTGGCAATATCACATCTATTATTATTTCAAACAAAGTTTATACGTTCCTTTATAAAACAACAAAATTACGAAAAAAAAACTATTACTCCTAATCTAAATACAACTGAAAATAAAACTTTTAAAAAATCTTGAAGAAATTGAAAAGTAGCATGCGACACATTTGAAATTATAGATAAATCATGCATTCAATATATATATATATATATATATATATATATATATATATATATATATATATTGAATGCATGATTTATCTATAATTTATCTATCTTTTCGTTGTATATTTCTCATTTGCTCCTGTCATCTCAGCAATCACCCATCGATATTGTGAACTATTTTATTTCCAAGTCCTGATGATGGTTATTATAACCGAAACATTAACGTCGACTTCACATCATGATATATTCACCTATTTGGATTATTTTTTTTTTTCCTGCTACCTTCATCACTGTCGGATTTTATCCATATTTACTTTCATACTGTCTTTTCGGAAAAAACTAATACCAAATACATTCTTACATAACATTTAACATGGATGATTCCTAATGATCTATACATATGAAAACTTATTTGTTGCGTATTTCTCAATAAACGGGAGGTTTTGTCTCGTTTCTTTGAAAAATCCTACATTTTCTAATATTTTTCCAAGTGCCAAACACGTTCTGATGACTTTTGAATTTTGAACGCTATGTGCATGTTTATCTATCTTTTCGTTGTATATTTCTCATTTGCTCCTGTCATCTCAGCAATCACCCATCGATATTGTGAACTATTTTATATCCAAGTCCTGATGATGGTTATTATAACCGAAACGTTAACGTCGACTTCACATCATAATATATTCACCTATTTGGATTATATTTTTTTCCTGCTACCTTCATATATATATATATATATATATATATATATATATATATATATATATATATATCATTCGCGTGTAGAAATGAAAAGAAAGTCGCACATAAATTTGTGGTGTGTGCGTACAAATTCATTAAACTTCTTTGGAAAAAAAATGGACAAAACTTGAACTTAGATTTCCTTCTGATGACAAACATAAAGTAATAAAACTAAATAATTATGAATCGAAAATTTCCTTCCCTTAGCAAATAAATGACAAGAATATTTTATAAGTTTCATTGAAATGTGCTTAAGACAGAAGAAAACAAAAACATTAATTCAAACTTTAATGCCAAAGCAAAAGTACCAGAAAAACAAAAAGTAAAGTTAAGCCACTGTGTCTTAATTTACTTTTCATAATGAACTCGAAAAGGAAAAACAAAGAAAATAACAATAACGATTTTCTTCAACGAACGCCAAGTTTCGTTTGGTAGAAGGTGAATATTTTTCAAAATTTTATGAGAATTAATTTGGAAAGAATTAAAAATTTCAAAAATGAAATTTAGAAAAAATGCAAAACTCTGACTACAAAGAGTGAAAGATCAATAAAGCAAATTGTTTGCTGTTTTATTTTCTTAATGTCCTTCTTAAACAAGCTGTGATGAAAATGTTCGTTTCAGTTTCCTTTGTGTCATGTCGTTTGTTATTTAAGACCTGCTTATCTGTTGTTTATTTTAAATTTTTTGTTTCAATTTTTTAAGAATATTTCTATCCTTGGTGCTATCCAGTTTTCGTTCATATTATGATGATGATCATCATCATCTTCACCATCATCAAAGCACGATCACAGCGTGGATTGCCTCCCCCCTCTCTCTCTCCACCTCCCTTTCTCTATTCTTTGTCTCTCTCTCTCTCTCTCTCTATATATATATATATATATATATATATATATATTTCACACCCCAGACATCCTTATTCCTCATCACATTTGGTAATTCCTCTAAACAGCACCCAGTGCCCATAATGAACTGATAAAAGTAAATTTTTGCTGGTCAAACAATGCTAATGTTTATATTTGTTGCAGTCCAAAGAAGGTCGTTTATGACACTCTCCTTAGTTCCTAACATGGTCTCACACCCTTACCAAATTTTCCTTCAGTATTTTTTTTTATCATGCCAAATGGAATAAATCAATAAATCACAGATCTGAAGCAAAACCTTTTTTATTCAAAAGACAAATTATATGGTTAGTGGAACATATCTCAAATTGCTTTTTAAAATATTTCATTTCATTTAATAATCGTGATTTTCCATCATAAGCTCTTAGAAAATATCATCGAATCTCTAAATTTTTTAGAAAAAATCATTTCATCATTGGATCGAATAACTTCCAATCAAGGAGGCTTCTTGACAGTAGAGGGCGTCCTCTTATACCTGTTGTTTAATGGGATCTCTTCCCGTGAAACTCAAGATTTATCAAAATATTTATAGGCGTTCATAGGTTTACGTCGGTTATGGGTTCGTTCTAACTTTGCTGCATGTATGTTTATCATTTGAGGTCAAGTAACAGCAAATCCATCCAATATTCTAGGACTATTTTCCCTGTTCTAAAGGATCCATTAAAGCTGTCACCTAAACAATTTTGCATTTTTCTCGGATTTTCAAATTTTCGATTATTTATTCATGTTTTGTACAATAATCCAACATTAATGGATAATAGAAATCCCATCAAGTTATGCATTAATTTTTCTATGTAAATTATTTTTCATCCTTTCTTTTTACATTATGTTTTATTAGAGCAGAGATATATTCGATGTTATTTTCCTAATTTTGGATGAATAGCTCAGGCTTCTGCACTCGGATATTGTGAACAGTTTGATTTCAAAATTTCCCAGTAATGTTTTTATTTTCGTAAAAGCATCTTCCTGTTTCTAAATCTATTATAATTTTAAATTGTTATATCCAAGGCATCTTTATATTTTTCAATAAATTTCTAACCTTAAATGACCATATCTATTATACGAGAGTCGTTCAGTAAATAAGTTGAAACTTTCAAGATAGGGAGTCACAT
The DNA here is from genome assembly GCA_963585895.1 of Sepioteuthis lessoniana. Taxonomy (NCBI): domain Eukaryota; kingdom Metazoa; phylum Mollusca; class Cephalopoda; order Myopsida; family Loliginidae; genus Sepioteuthis; species Sepioteuthis lessoniana. The sequence goes on from OY757928.1 coordinate 68,209,556, forward strand.
TTAACCACGAAAGTAATTTTTACATTATATTTCGGCTAAATCTCCATTTTTAAACGCATTTTCCCCATCGAAAAAAAGGCTTATAACTTCCTTCAGTATAGAAATATTTGAATTGAATTTGTAGCCCTTTCCTATCGGTACCCCTTACCCCATCATTGCTTTAAAAAAAACTGTGTTTCCCTCAACAATATTCTGTTGGGGCTAAACAAATGAAAAGGAGATGAGTATACAACTAGAATGAAAAGAAGATGTGGCAGTTTTTCCCGATCAAACTGATTGATGGTTTTCACAATTTTTTTGGCCTGTTGTTCAGAAATACCTTCTATTGCAATTTTCTGTCAGCCAAAATGTGCACATTAACTCTATCCAATATTCGGGTGTGCTCGCCATTGGAAGAGCACTTAACGGGGTGGCCTGCTTTTATCTTAAATACTATTTCGACGTTCTTTAAAAAAATTACTCCATTTCTAAACATTTCTTCGATTTTGAAATTCTTTTGTGTATGCATCATACATTCTACTCTAAATTTCACAGAGTTTACACCTTCAGTCGAACAGACTTTTTTCAAGACTGGAACACTATTTAAATTGTTGCCATTTGAATAGCTTCAAACAATTGTTTTTCGAAGGCAAATGTAATGTTTCCTATAAAACAATCCCAAACAATGCTGAATTTATATATCTGGAAAACAATTCTGAAAAAGAAAACCAACAGATGAAACAAAATGCTCGTTGAATAACCCTTGTATCTCTCTGAATTACGATACTAACGGATCATAAAGTCTTCAAACTTTTAATCCAGCTTTCGAACAGATAAATAAATAAACTGGACTCAAAGTAATGCACACACACACACACACACACACACATATATATATATATATATATATATATATATATATATATATATATATATATATATATACCTTTCTCTTGATAAAGGCGTAGTATATTTCACAACAGTTTCCAAAGTTCCTATTCCCATTATTATTCGGTCCAATGAATTTTAACTAGCAACTTTAATTTCGGCATCACCGGTAAAAAATTAGAAAATTTCAATATTTCTTTCAGTTTCCCAAACAACTAGAAATCAGATTGTCGCAGGGGAAAGGAGATAATATTCTTATCAGGAAAAGTAGATAAATTCAAGACAATTTCAAGCGAACAGTCAAGAACTATTATCAAATCATAATTTATATTTGAAATAACGAAATGGTTTCTGAAGAAGAGTCAATCCGCCAACAACGCTCTCTTCACTCCTATTCTGGCAATCTGAAAAAAACTTTGATAAAGAATGTTACTTTTAATTAGTGAAGTCCATACATAAAGGAATTAAGGGTGGCATGAAGCTCAGGCAGGGGTAAATATATTTTCGATTCCTTAATAAAAAAAAATTCCACATTTTTTTTAAATATTGGATTATTCTATAATATTATCTTTTGCATGGCATATGAGTTTGCCGTTTTTACATTAAAATATAAATGTCTCCATTATATTATCCATGGCTGAAAACCAAGGTTAGAGGAAATAAAATCCACTTTCTAAACTTTTACAACATAAGCAATTATGAAATAGCTCATGCTCTACGATAACTCATTTCTATTATTCACTTTTTTTTTCATTTTTAACTATATCGTAGCAAAGTCTATTCGTCTTGCTTTTTAGAGCTTAAAGCCAGAAATAATTAAAACTCCATTTCGCTTGGATGCACATTGTCAGAGGATAGGCGTTAGTAGGGGAGTAAAAGTTAATATCAAATGCCTGAAGTCTTGGGACGGGAAAATATTGTATCCCAAAAAGAACTTTTCCTGCTATATTCAATATGTTTGTTATTTTATCAGCCTCTAATTATTACCTCTAATATCGAAGGAATTTTTGTGTTCATCAATCAAATTAAGAGTAAGTTGGTGACCATAGTCGAGGGTGACCCGAAGGCTCCCTTTTCGATAACTACTATATCAAGGTGCAGGGGAGAGTGCTACTCCTTTCCCTGGATTGCTCCACTTTACCCTTGATCCATACCTTATAATGCTGAGTGTTAAGCAAGGAGGCATCAAGTACCATTTTTTAAGTCTTTGGTATGACTCGACCTGGGATTGAACCCAGGTCTCCCGGGCCACTGGCGAACACTCTAACCGCTAGGCAATTGATCCATATATCTCAAATAATCAGTGATCTAGTTAAGGCTGAAATTAAAACACTTATGATGTTTACTAGTCCTATATTTATTCTTTTTTATAGAATGTTATTACTGTATTTCTTTTCCAAAACATAAAGTGTATAAGAAAAAATATTTTTCTACGTCGAAGAGGGATACATTTCGTAGTAAAATAGGTTATTTCGAGAATTTGGAAAGAAAATACTTCATTCAATTTTAAAACCTTTGAATGGGAATATTTACTTTTTTTTATTAAAGAGAAATAAATTAAAGTTTTGATCAATATCAGCAATCAAACAACTTTTAAAAGTTTCATTACCCGAGTCAGGAAAGGATTCTTTATGGATTATGCGAACATTCATTTAAGTCTATGGAAATTTTCAAATATTTTGCTTATTTTCTCTATTTTTTTTTTTTCATTCAGAAAATGATAAATCAAATCTCCGTAAATTTTATTGATTATTTTCTGAATACAAACACCGTGATGCGTTGAAGCCGTTTGGCCTCAACAAATCGCTAGGACTAGATGGTTTGCTCTACGAAGTGTACTTCAAGCTGCCAAACCTTTGCGCCTATTCTGATGGATATGTTCAACCAATGGTTCATCGTGGGAGGCATCCATAGAAGTGTTACAAGGGCGGGATCACATTGGTGAAGAAAGGTGACAGGCATTTTGGAGACGACTTAGACGACTATAAAGTTAAAGATTTTGACCCGGGCCTTTGCGAACCGTTTGCAGCTCGTCATCAGTGATCTGATCAAACCTGAGCAGAACTACCTTGTGAAGGGTTGATCAATCTAAGACAACTTGCACTTTATGTGTGAGGTCCTAGAAGGGTTAAAGGACGGCACCTGAGCCGCGCTGATCAATTTATATCAGTCCAAGGCCTTTGATAGGATTGGCAATCGATTCTTGGCCACTGTTTTGGAAACTGCCATTTTAGAACCAGGGTTCTGCAAATAGATTAGCATGATGTATAACAAACAACTGGCAGTGGTGCTGTTGAAGCGTAAGCGCTCGGAAGCTTTTGCGATCAAGCGATAGGCCAAGCAGGGTTGCCTCCTGTCTCTTCATCTCTATGTCCATACTTTGAAGCCCTTGGTCCGGAGGCTTAGGGCTTAGAAGTCAAAGCCAACTTTGCACGGTATTTTTCTTACTGAACCTCTTTCGGCAAAGATATTCACGTGAAAAACTGTGAAGTAGGCAGTTGTGATGTACGAACAGATGAAAGGGACTAAGATCAACTTTTATAAGAGCGAATGTTTGCCGCTTGGAAGGGTGGCTCCCAGGGTCTGCTGGAACGATGGAACCATCTAATTTCTCGAGATATTGTTCGGGCCCGGTCTCCAACTGGAGCAAAACTAGTCAGAAGTTCAGGCCAAAATAGATGCCCAGGTGGGTTCCTGGCTTCGAAATCGGTTGTCCTTAAAGGGTAGGGCGGAGGTTGCGCGGTATACAACTTCCCTTTGATCCATTATCTCTTGTCTATATATTCTACGCCTATGAATCATCGTCTGGCGCTTCAACAATCCCTCTCCAGATTACTTTGGGGAGGCTGAAGGTCGATTGTATGTAAACATGTATGTTGTCAACGCCCGCGCAATGGAGGTCTAGGCATGCCTGATCTGGAGAACCCTAGTTGGCTGAAAAACTGGCTTACTTGGCCCGATCCTTACCAAAGGAGATGGTGTGGGGGTGTAAGACGAGCGATTCTTTTTTGAGAAGACCCTAAAAGACCAGACAGAGCAAATCCACCCTCAAACTTTTGATGATCCCTTTTTTTACCAGCACCGGCATGATCTACATGCACTGGGTTCCCACTGGACAGACAGTCAACAAGAAATACTATGTTGAGGATTTAAGGGAGTTCAGGAAGAGATTCCGTCGGAAGAGGCCAGCACTCTTCAAATCGGGTCGGTGGCATTTCCACCAGGACAATGCACCAGTCCACAATTCCATCCTAGTTACAGACAATTTGACCAAGATGGACATCACGACAGTTCCTCACCCTCCCTATAGTGCAGACTTTGCTCCCTGTGACATTTGGTTATACCCTAAGCTCAGAGGCTGCCGTTATGAGACAATTGAGGAGATAAAAGAGGCTGTGACGAAGGTCATTGACACGCTCACACAAGAGGACTTCCATAGGACCTTTCAGAAGTTATTGGAGCGGTAAAAGAGCATTGCAGCCGGAATAGATTACTTCGAAGGATACTAGAGTTTCATGTGTCTACTATCAATAAAAGTGCCCATACGAAAAATGTCCGGAAACTTTTTTTTAATGGTCCTCGTATATATATATATATATATATATATATATATATATATATATATATATATAATATTTTGTAAATTATATGCATGCATTTTCCATCTGGGCTTTTTTAGCAGGTTTTTTCTCATACTGATAAATGCGGTATTTTAATGGTTGCTGGGTACCTGGCGAAGGATGAATGCCTTATTGTATTTTATGAATGGGTCGGCGAATATGGCTAGTTAGGGACCCTTCGTTCTCTAGTTTATCATGACCTCTCCCCATTCCCTTCTCCCAAAAATATTTTGGGGACTTGTGATCCCCGAAATTGTTCATTATTTTTGGAAAGAAAGGGCGGATGCTATAAAGTAAATTAATTGTCTTTGTAAGTTTGGATAAATATTGTCTTTTAACTAATAGAAACCGCTTAGAAATTGAATGCAAGAATCAATTTTACATTTCCATTTACACCTACTCTCAGCAACTTACTACAGAGTTAAATCCATTTATAGATGAATTTGTATACTGAATAATTACCCATCGTAATTTGAGTTTTTAATAGATGCATGAATTCAAAATTCTGAAGATTCTATAGTTTCTAATTGGCTCCATTTTCACTGAATAACTCTACAGCCCTCCGTGTATTTTACATATTATTATTTTTCGATGTGTGTTTTATTGACTGATTATTTACATTTATTATGTATCAGTTTCTCAGATAGTTTTTCTTTTTTGCTCAAGGTCTATTCTAATTTAAGTAATTTTTATAAAGACCTATGTACCACATTGATGGAACCTTAACTGGTTCTAAGAAACAGGGTCAAAGTCGACCTGAATTTTATGGACTGATTGAAATGGCAGTTCAACACATTTTGGGTTATTTATACCTTGGGGTAAGGAAGTCAAATACATTATACATTTTCATTCAGATTTTATTTTGCATTTAAAGTGTCTTTTTGCGAATAATTAAAAGTGGTCATATATTCATGTAAAAGGCAAAAATGTGCAAATAGATTTACTTGATCCATAGACGTAACTCTATCTAAGATGGAATTCATAGCTATGTCTAACATATCCAATAATTTAATCAAACTATAGGTACAAACACCTTTTTACGATTTCATACTCAAACGCTTCCCAATGTTAACCATTTAGAAAGATTCAATAGCAATCTGCATCCACATATAATCAGTCTATCCTGATTTTAATTCTTCTCCGTGAATTACAAAATCAACATTAGCTTCGACACTAGGTATGCGCTGTAATACAGTCGATTGTTTTTAATGGCATGTCATACCATATGCCGAAAGTGAGTGAATCACGTCCATTGTACGTTCATATTTTTATTTTTATGTAGTCTCTCGAGAGCTTTTTTTATGTTGTTGTTCATGGTTATATGACATCAAATATGCTTATCTAATTAAATGATTGAGAAGTTATTACTTCAGATTTTTCAACAAGGTCCAGTCAAATATGAATGAATTTAAACAGATTTATCTGATACATAGATTAGTTCGTAACTGGTACTACCGCTCAAAGTCAGAAAGAACTTGAAAGTAATAGCAAAGAATGTTTACTGCACGCACCTCCCATATCCAGAACTGGAGTCTCAATTTCAGATACAGTTTAATGTTATAACCAAGACACCAGCTATGGGTTAATACCACTATTATTCTACCTATAAGGGTTGTAAAGGCATTAAATTTCCCAAGAAGATTAATATGCCATTACGCATAGAAACCAAAACCTTTTTGTTTTTCGAGGAGGGATTTTAACCAACTATCATCTGCGTTGTCTAAGCCTCACCCATAAGGTTGAGATTTTTAAAAATCTAAAACACTTTGAAATATAGCGAGGACTATCTCCAAAGAAAATAATAATTTTTATGTTGGTCTTGAATGTGTTGTTCTTATTTGCCTTTGTAGCAACTGTTTTTATCTTTTGTCATCTTTCTCTTTTCATGTCTCAGCAAAATGTTTCTTTGTTGTTTTCGTACGTGCAATTCTCAACTATTTTGCAATCCTGTGTTTATTTTTGTCCTTTCTTTTAGTAGATCATTTTTAGTTTATCTCCATTACAACGCCGCGATACCTTTCTGTTTTATTTTGTACGAATCTAATACTCTAATGTTCACTCTTATTAATCGCATCTTTTATTCATATTGCTTTTCTTTCTGCAGTTGGAATCTATCTTTCTAATATGATTTCCCATGCCAGTTTGTCACATCTTACTGGTTGTGCTTTACTGGTTGTTAAGAAACCTTCTCGTCAAGATGTCTGCATGCATTCATATCAGCTCTTTCATCTTCTTTATGCTGTCACTATCAATATGTTTTATTAATAATCTACATTAAAGAGCTTCCGTTTTCTCAAATTAAACACCTTTAGACACATGATTTACGTTAACGACGAATAACTTCAAGAACTGAGAACTTCATTAGAAAAATAAATTAATGGTAAATATTCAAAGCTGAGAAACAGATTCATCTCAAAGTTATAATAATTATAAGTAGTCACCTATGTCGTTCGATGTAAGCTTTTTCTTTTTGTGAACATTTGCGATGTGGAGATGGTTTTTGTGATTATTCAAGCATGCATCTAAATTTTCTTTGATTAGTTCAGATGGATTTTATGTGCTTTGTTGCTTGATTAAAGAAACACTTTTTTTATGAGAATGGTATGTTTTTAAGTTTTACATTTTCACATTTGTCTAATGTTTCGCTATATTCTTAGAGCCATTAAAATTGTTTGCAAATGGTTTATATTCCTTTTTAGAAGGTAAACTGAAATATTTTACCATCACGTAACAACTTTTCTAAAAATATATATTTTTCTTTCTTTTCAATTATAAACTCACATAATATTCTGTATGAAACATATGAAAAATTTACTTAATAACAATTTTTTGAATTTAGTAACATACAGTTTAGCCCAGAACAACGACGCCAAGCAATTCAGGCCGTGTTCGCCGTCATATGAATCGCGAATTCTGCTCACTGACGACGTTTGTTTGCGAGTAAGTTAATCCTACATGAATTATTACAAATCTAAAGCTTAACCAACAGAGATCATCGAAACCTCTGAAATTTGATTCAATTCACTTTGTCAAATTTATATCGAAATGCAAATTTGGCAACTATGTTATAACATAATACCTCTTTTTGTTACCCTCATCTGTTTTATGAGACTGCACTCATTTTTAAAAGTTTGTGGGCTCGGCAACTATGTACGACCCTGCCACATATGATATAAAGTGTTATTTTATATTCTGAGTGTTATTTTATATTCTTATATAATAGTCATATGTGGGGGTTCATGGCCAAGCAAAAGCAGGACGACCAGCCCGAACTTACATACAGCAGCTATGTGAGGATACAGGATGTAACCCAGAAGACCTACCGGAGGCGATGAACGATAAGGAAAAGTGGCGAGAGATGGTCAAGGATATCCGTGCTGGCGGCACGAAATGATGATGATGATATAATAGTAATACTTATATGATTCAAAGTAATTATTTCTATTTAATAATTGTCATCAGTCCGCATGCAGTTACATATCTAAAAAAACTAATATTAACACTTAGTAAACATTTATAGCTTCAATTAATTACTTTTAGCAGTTATTTAACATCAGTTATTCTTACTAAAAAAGAATAATTTTCAAAGAGATCTATTTGAACCATAGATGGAGAACTAACAGACATAGATGTAGAACTGCATGACAGAGAAGAATTAGGCGTTATGGTAATAAAGGGGCACTTAACACTTTCCATATTTTCAGAATTGAGCTTCGCAATCTGATGGAATTTTTTTTTATATACTTTGAATACTCATGGTTGCGTCTAACCCTTCCGCAGAAGATGCAGTCAGCGTATTCTAAACCCAGCCGACTGGAGGATTCAGAGGAAAATGTTATTTGAAATTCCGATATTATAGCATGAAAACCAATCTAGAGATGCATCTCGCTCATTGGAGCAGACACAATAAAGAATAGATTTCAACCATGAAATCACATCTTTATCTATGTATGTATGTATGTATCTATCTATCTATCTATTTGGGAAAATTCCCTCTTGTTTAGTCGTTAATGAATTCGACTTAGACATCCTAGTAAGTGAGTTCGATTTCCACTTTAGCTATCTTATTCACCTTTGAACAAATAGACAGTCGTTGGTTTGTTAATACTACAACTGTCCTTCAACAACCCACGAAGGTTGATATCCCATTAAATAACCAAACTAAACCAATCCAAAATATATCAGCTCAAATTACATACAGACATTTTTGTTTTATTAATTGTACAATGCTAGGAGAAATAAAAGACTGAGAAAAAGTATCGAAATAAAAAACACAAAACTCTACAATTGTTTAAAAGTTACAGACTGCAATTATGTTTAAATGGCAACGATAATTATGGCCTCTGCAGTAATAATGAGGAGAAATTTTGTTTTCCATCTATCTGGTTATCTGTTGATAATTCATGGTTTACAAACACAACCTAAGACACCGGATTCAATTATGGAACACATTCTCGTATTTTACAATTTTTGTCTGATATATTGGCTTTTAACATCTATATTATTATTATTATTATTATTATTATTATTATTATTATTATTATTATTATTATTATTATTATTTAAACATAATGGGATTTTATAGCTTGCAGTTAGATAAAGTCGTTGAATAAGAAACATATATAGAAGAGTAAGTAATATGATAAGCCATGCTTATTCGGGTAGAAAATGTCCTTTCCGTATGAATTAACCAATTTGGAGGTCATCAAGAATGTATGCCGGGTAATAGAAGTGATACGAATAAATAAAATGTGGGAAATACATTTCTCTAGTCCCAAAGCAGACAAAATACTTCATGTATTTAAGAAAACGAAATTTTGAAAAAGATTACTGACAAAAATGGGGAAGTTCACGTTGAGCAATTGTTAAAGTGTTGGACTGCGGCTCTGAGATAAGAGAATTTGACTGGCAGGAGAGCTTTTACGTTGTCTTTCGGAATAATACTCTTTAGAAAGGTATTGAACCCCCTCATTACCCAGCTGTGGGTGATACTTTTCATTTACATCGATATATTTGGCATTAAGTAATCCTCGAAATTTAATCTGCCATTAAACAAAGAAACCAAATTAAACCAAACCTCACAAGAATGAATGACGGTCATATAATATATCTATATATTTCGATCAAATACTAATCACAATTTGTGTGGAATTTACATAGAAACAATTGATAAAACAAGAAAGTAATCAAAACTTGGTAATCACTTTATCGAATTGTTTAAAATGATTTCTGATTGGAATAGACATTTATACTATCATCGTAAACTATAATACATGTTGTCATTCCTAGAACTGAACGTGTTGTTTAGAATTTAATAAAAATCAAACCAATTTGATAATTAATTTATTTTGGTTTGGTTTAGTTTAGTTTAGTTTGATTTTTATGGCATATTAATATTTTTGGTTATTTGAGAACAAACCCTGTTGTTACAAATATTCTAAATATAAGATTCGTAAACACATTTTATAGATACACACAGTTGAATGATCAAACAGTTATATTTCTAACAATTATAATTGGCATAAGTTGAAGTCAAATAGTTCTAAGTACTGCTATGTATCACTTAAAATTCAATTAAACGTAGGTCTTTCGTTAACACACAGTTAATGATTAGACAGTTCTATTTCTAACAACTCAATTTAACATATGCCAGTTGTTTGCCCTCAGTTTAAATGTCAGATTGTTTGGTTTGACCCGTAAATAGAATCCTATCAGGTGCTACCACTCCGCAGCAGTTTTGATCAAGAAGCAATGAAAATTAAGGGAAACTCCGCATTCCATAAAGGTCCAGCATTACTGGAGCCTCCACATCGGATGTTTAGTGCCGTATCTTGGTCACTCGTTGCCGGGGTCTAACCCATTTGTCGAGATGCAGTGGGACTATTTTTCAGCCCCAGCTGACTGGGCTATTTAACAAATGAGTACACGGTAACATTAAAGAAAGTTAGCAATGCTTCTTGAAAAATATGCTAAACAAAGTTCAGATATGAATGTGTGATAACTATTCGACCAAAGATATGAATGTGTGATAACTATTCGACCAAAGAATTTAATGTTTAGACGAGGGTTCTTTAGTAAATTGAGTATGAGGTAGGATCAATGCTGACAAGTTTCATGTAAAAAGATCTAAAAGCTATAATTCGTAAGTGAATTAATTGCATTGACGAAAGAGGAATTTAATTTTAGTTGTAATTTTGCTTAATATATTAAACATGCATCAAGCTGTTAACAGCAGCTTCAGGTCCTATCTATTGGCTTAAATTAATTGTATTTTTAATAATTACGTATCAAATTTATAGGTGAACAGACGTAAACGATTCACAATATTAACTAAAATTATATCTATCGACAACGGAACAAATACGAGATGTCTATGTAAACAACTTCTCTCTTGATGTCTCATCTTTTAGTAGACAAGCCAATGTCAAATTATAGAAAATGTTGAAGGCAGACTCGATTTTTTTTTCAGATATATTATTTTTAAATACAGGATTGCCCAATAGTTAAACCCCTGTACTCAGCGTACCTATATCTATACAATCCCTTTCTGATTATATAATTGATTGATTACATCTAACATCTTGTCAACTCGTTTATTGATTAGGCAATATCATTTATTGTACGTTCATATTTATATTTTCTGAGCGCTCGTTTCTTTACATACAATCCTATCGAAAAAGATAATTGCTGAACACTTCTAGTTGAACCATTTGCTGGACATTAACACTTACAAAACTTCTGAGTGAGAGTTGAGCTGTGAATATTGGCAACATATGGTACTCCATACTCCACTGATGTTCAGAACTGGAGCTTCACCAACGGATGCCGTTTATTATAATGCACGGAACTTCCCTTCAGGAGATAAAGTCAGCGAATTAACATCCCCTAGTTCCAAAGCATATTAACATCTGCGGTTCAAAAGCGTTTTCAATGGCTCTGGTTTGGTTATGTTCGGTTTTATGGTGCATCAACCATCACTTAGTTTGGTTTGATTTTATGACGTATGAACCATTGTAGATTATTTTCTAGTTTTATCTATATTTTTTAGATATAATTTGTGAACATTTTGTTTACATTTTACATGAGCCTAACCTCATTATTTGTTCACATTTAAATGGTTTCAAGTATTTCTGTCTTACACGAATTTTTATATTTACTGTTAATTTGATTTGGTTTGGTTTTATGGGACTCCAACCACTTTTGGTTATTTAATGTCAAATCCAATTTATTCCTATAAACAGTTCTATTTCAAACAATGCAGTTTAGCATAGTACCCAGTTTAGTTCAATTTAACACATCGATAGGACTCTATCAGATGTTATCTCCCTGGGCTAAAGTGGACATGGGAATAATGGCAATAAATAAGTATTCTGCATTCTTCAAAGTTCCAGCATTACTGGAACCTCACCATCAGATTGTATAGTATCATATCTAGGACACTCGATCGGGGAGTCTTACCCCTCAGCCCACTGCAGAGATGCAGTCCGTTTATTCTACAACCCCGCCTTTCTGGGCATCAACCAATAAGGAACTCAGTGGTATAAGAGTTTCCATCATTTATGAACCTCACTTTGACTGAGAAGATGGATAATATATTCAGATTTGTGTCAATTCATATTGACGAACTACCATATCCGAGGAAAATCATAATAAACAAATGCTTTCTCAAAATATCTAACTAAAGAGTATTTTCACAAGTATCAAACAGTAAAAATAAAGTTTACCTCAATATTTTTATGAAATAATAACGTGTCAACAAGTAAAATTCAGCTAAATATTCTGTCTTTAATTTTATATGTTGTCTATTAAATCAATACTATGAGAAAAAAGAATGAAAATACTATACTGTGTAGTCTATGGCGGAACAAAAATATCAGGTTGGGGAGATCATCAAGTGAAGGGAAGAAACTAAACGGAAAGAATCTCTTTAAAAGTTCGAAGAGTTTATTCTTTTCATCTCTGCTTATGGAGATGACGTGATTTGAGTCAGAGTCATGTTTCTTCAGCAATATTAGAGATCCATCATTATCTTCCTCGTACCTCAACACCCCCAAGCGCTACCGGACTAGAAACGCCATTTTACTTCTCTCTTCAATTCTTCTATTTAAATATATATTAAGACCTTCCTTGACCTGTCCCTCGTCTCCAGTGATATATATTATGCTTTTATTTTTTTAGGTCAATGCAACAGCACCTAGTTACTTCACAGAAAGTCAAACTTAATGCTCTTTTTGTTACATTTATGTTGAATCACGAACGATACTATACCTATTGAACTAGAATTAAATTCTCTTTGCTTTTGAGCATCGTCATATAACTGACGTATATTTAATGGTCAATTTCAAATTCAATAAAGGTAATTTTTTCTCATTTTTATGATATAATCCAGTCGAGTTGGAAAGTTATTAATGACACAGACATAAGATTATTTGCCTTTTGATTCACAAAACAGAAGAAAAAATATTGATGTGTTTTTTTTTAGGTATTTCATTATAATTAGTTTACTCTCTAGTCGTGGATATGCTGCAAAATCAGAAAAGGCTCATGTACTGAGTAACAACCAATATATTCAGAGTGAAAATATTGTTCCGTGTGCCTTTTGAAACGAATGTTTATGATTTATGATGCAATAGTAACATGCTTTCTTGATTAAAGAATGAAACTTTTGATTTTTAACAAATACTAGACTTCGAATTATTTGTTCAAATAACATTGTTTTATTCTTACTATTTCCACTCGTCTACCAGATTTTTAAACGAGCCAGAGCTCATTTGCTTGCACATATATGGATGATTTCAAGTATTGATATATAGTGTTTGCGCACATTTAAGTGGATCCAATCGTTAAGTAATAATAAGTTGTTCTTTTTGACTCATTGATGGATCAATAACAGGTACTACAACTTTGGATTAGAGCAGACTTGAAATTGTAACAATAAAGGTGTTCTCCACATTCCCCAAATATCCAGAGCTGGAGCGTCACCAGGAGATTGTTCAGTTTTATATCCAGGACACTCGTTGGAAATAATCTTACCTCTCTGCAGTCAGCGTATGGTTCGGCCCCAGCCGGCTGGTCAATATTCACTCCGTATATGGTTTGAAAGCCGCACAGTAGAACGTGCAACGTTATCTAATTCGGTAACTCATACTTTACAAATTTCAACTGAGTTATAATGCTGCAAAAGAAACAAAAAAAATATGCAAAAGGGGAGGTTGCAATTGTTTTCCGTGTTCTAAGCAGGTGGTCCAAGAAAATTCCCTTGGCTGGCAGAAACTTCGAAGATCATGTAAGGACAGGGACGTCTAAAACTGTCGATTTATAGAATGTGCTCCAAACAAAAGATGTAAATTCAGCGAGCATCACTGGTAGAATATCCAGCAAGATAGTTCTCTCACAGGCCACTATTTTTCGTTCACTTAACTTCGTCAAAGATATCAGGAGCTACATAGTTATGCCTCATTTTACCAAAATATTGTTAAAAGTTTGACTTGCCCGAGTAGCATTAAATGGTTTTATGTAACTGCAGAACCACAGTAATAATTCCAGCTGATATCTCTCAAAATTAATATCAATGATATGCAATATTTCCAACAAGAAAATTCATTTTCTTCGTGCAAAATGCAGAATGTATTTCAATCAGTAAATCTGATCTTAGTTGTCATTTTCACTGTTTCTCTCGAATTCTCATAATGTTCATGCATTTATATCATTTCTAGTATAAATATCTGAAACAAATCATTTCCTAACAGTAATATGGTTACAAGTATTTCAAGCAATTTCATGTATTAAAAAACAATTCGTTGTAAGCAATTAAGATATAAATCCTAATGTATCTATTTACATACATCTATATGTTATTAGTGGCCATGTGGTTAGAGTGTCTGCCAACGGCTCAGGAGACAGGGGTCTAATCTCAAGTTGAGTTATTCCAAAGCCTCTAAGCATTGTACTCAATGCCACCTTGCTTAACACTCAGTATTATGAGTGGAGCAATGGAAGGAAAGAATTAGCGCCCCCTACACCTCAAGAGCTTTTAAGTCACCCTCGACAACGGTCATAAACTTTCATTTTCTCTGTCTTCAAGTATTACAAAACTATACTATTTTTTCGAAGAAGATAGTCTATTGAACGTATTCGAGCTGAAAATGGTAAAACTTGAAGTGTAATATCTCCCGATTAAAACTGATGCACCAGCAACTTGAACTTCCTTGCTCTTAAATCAAATATGCCCCGTACTTCTAGCTTCCTTGGGGGAGTTGCTTAATGGAATATTAACCTTCGTGGATCATTTAATGCCAAATTTATCCTTGTAGAAAGAACTTCAGGATAATATATAAAGAGTTTATACCTTACCAAAGAATATTAGTCCGATAGTTAACGTAATAAAATGACAGGTGTTCGAAATCCCATACAACGATGTTGCAACCAAACATATAACCAGAACATCACGGTGAGCCCTCCTTCTACTTTTAAAACTTATAAACAGTTTCTGAACACATAAAGCACGAAGACACCAAGTGGTCACATATAAATTCATATTTTTAAATGACATCCGGAGTAAAATTTAAAATCTCAGCTTTGGATATTCATCATTTTAATTATTAGTTTGCTTTGGTTTAGTTGTATTTCCTGGCACATGAACCTTTGTAGATTATTCAATGCAAAATCTTTTTTATACATACGTATTGAATATATATGAATTGTAAACATTTTGTTGATAACATTTTTAAACGAAACGGAGCTCATTTTTTGAGAAAAAGTTAAATGGTTTCAAATTCTGCCATGTATTACTAACAACTCAAATAAACATCAGTTACCGTATTTCACAGAATAAAGCGCATTTTTACTAAAAATATTTTTTTATGCTTTATGTAAGTTTAAAATTTGGGATAATCGACTGAAAAAAAGCTACCGGGCAACTCCTATAAGCTTGGAGTAACTTCCATAGTATTACCTATTATCATTATTTAAAAGTAATTTTGCAGATTGGATTGCCCAATCGGCTGGGGCTGAAGAATAAACCGACTGCACCTCTGCAGAGGGGTACCCTCCCACAACGAGTGTCCTGATATGACACTTAAACAGTCTGGTGGCGAGGTCCTAGCAACGCTGAGGCTTTGGGGAATACGGATCACCCATCCATTGCCACTGCTCCCTGGTTCACTCTGGCCCGTCGTGGTAGCACCTGATAAGGCCCTTTCTATGGGTTAAATAGAACTAACGGCATACTTTTGCTAAACTGAATTGTCAGATTAAACTGAATAGCTTGAAATAGAAATGTTTTTGACAATTAAACCATACTTACATTTAAACTGCGTACTCCTGTTAAACTGAATTATTTGAAATTGAAATGTTTTTTGACATTGAAACTGTATTTACACTAAACTGAATTGTTTAACATATAATTGTTTAACATGTAACTGTGTGTAAACAAAATCTGTACTTATACTAAACTAAATTAGCGGTATTAGAACTGCTTGACTAAACTGAATAGCTCGAAATGTAAATCTTTTTCACAATTAAACTGTACTTACATTTAAACTGGGTGCTTATGCTAAACTGAATTATTTGAAATTGAACTGTTTATGACATTGGAACTGTACTTACACTAAACTGAATTGTTATATATAATTGCTTGACTAGTTTGAAATGTTTTTGACAAACTGTATTTATGACAAACTGAATTATTTGAAATAGAACTGGCGTTAAATAACCTAGAAGGGTTGATATGCCATAAAACCCAAAAACAAACAATATTCAGATTAAATTGTTATCAGTAATAATATTTATTATATTAATTTTATCACGTTTTAAAATAGTACTTCATTTTTTGTTGATTTTCTCTACTGAGGTTGGGGTAATAATGAGGTCTAATACACCTGTGAGGTTTATATACTGTCAAGTGCGGTATTTGTTTACACAACTTTCAATGGTACAAATTCTATTCTAATAATTAATTTTCACATAAGTGATTTGATTGCACTTAGTTTAAACGTCAAACAGTTATATTTGATCCATAGACTTGACATTATAAGGTACTACCACTCCGAGTTAGGATAGACCGGAGAGCAATGTCAATGAAGGGATACTCTACATTTACCAAAGATCCAGAATTTGAACCTTGACATTATATTGCTTAGTGTAACTTGCTGAATGATTCTTGCCCCTCTGCGGATATGCAATCGACGTATTCAAGAGCCCCAGTCATTTTGGGTCTTAAAGGAATGAGGTAATGACAATAAAATACGTATAATTAAATAACTAAATTCCACTTTTGAAAAAAAAGCTGTACGACTTACTGCTAAATATCTGATATATATATATATATATATATATATATATATATATATATATATATATATATATATATATATATATATATGTGTGTGTGTGTGTGTGTGTGTGTGTGTGTGTGTGTGTGAACAAAATTGAAATATAGAAAAAAATAAGATAATACTTGAATACTTGCAGTACATATGCATGAAATTAAATCTATTAAGCCTGAGGCCAAAGAATCGATTGTTTAGAAAATATACAAAGACGAAAGTAAAAAATAGATCTTTTTACAAATAACACCAACATTTATATCCCTAGATATCTGTTTCTTATCAGTGACTGCCAGGCATTATGTTAATTTCCTTAGAAAATCGAGAATTAATTTTAGATTTCTGTATAAAAAAGGCATCGGATAAATCGGACAAATTCTATGTACGCGGTGATTTTATTCTTGCGTATAGATATAAAATACAGATGCTGACACAAAACATAAACTGATTGTGATATATCATTTGATGAAATAGCTTATTAGGATCAATTTGTAACCTCAAAAACAATGAAGGAACATATGTTTTCGAAACATTGAAACTTGCCTTGTTTCCAAGTCTAAAATTGCTATAACTACGATCCGTAAAATAACCACATAGGCGACTTCTAAGCAAGGGCAGTTATTCACGACAGTTATGTTTTTACTTAACATAATATAGTTTTTAATGAACATTAATACATTATCGATGTTACTGTGTGTTAGAGGTGGGGTTTTATTATACATGGAATATACAAGACACTCAGTTGACTCCATCAATTCTACATTGTTATTATTGGTATTATATCGATTTTGATATTATTACAATAGTTTCGAAATTATTAATAAGAGTTTAATAATTTCTTTTTATATCATAGGATGTTGAATTGATATTTTCGTTAGCGAGAAATATCTAATAATAACACAGTTTATGGTTAAATATTCGGGATTGTTCAAGACAAAAAAAATCTTTCGTTAATCGGGTCTATATGGCAGGCATATACGTTAAGATCCTTGAGTGATATTTAGAGTATAATTTTCATATTTTATTATTAACCTAAATACATTGGCAAGGGAGGAGACGGTGATGAAAAAGTTAAATGTTTTGTTTAAAATCAATCAATGAGCATCACTAAGCTATTAGTTATATATATATATATATATATATATATATATATATATATATATATATATATATATATAAAAGATATTATTCAATCCAGTAGGTCTGGAGTCGGGAATAATTCCTATCAGGACCAGTAAAATATTCAAAAGCAGAATGTTAAATTTAAATAATCCCGGCCAAGAGCTCAATGTAAATAAAATCCACAGGGCAAATAACTTTCTCTAAAAAAACAACAATCAGTCACATTAAGATAATAAATTTATTTCTTAATAGCATTGATATATATCAATCCTCCAGTTAATTTTCTAGAGCATTGATCTATATCAATGCTATTACCGAGATGGAAATAAATTTATTATCCTAATGTGACCCTAGGTTGGTTTTTTAAGTGATACAGAAAATATATATGAAATAGTAATGAGGATTCAGTTATTTTCAGCAGGACATAACCAATCTCTGAGCCAAGTAAAAACTCCCTGTTTTGGTTAAGGTTATTTTCCACGGGCGCTATTGGAAAATGGTGCTAAACAGATTTGGATATTTACTCTTGGTAAGGCACATTCATTCTGAGAATGACAACAGTCATTTGAAAATCAGGTGTACCTAATCTTATTGTGTGCACGCCCATCTATTTATCATTAATATTTTTGAAAGCAATTTTTTTTCTAATACTGAAGTCACCCGGCCTGAGTCAAATGTCAAATGCACCCATGTTACCACGATCAATGATAGTTGGGAAGGTAAGTTTTAAGCCTGCATTAGTCGGAAGGATATATAAAAAAATAATTTAAAAACTGGTTAAATTAGGTTCATATCAATTATGTTTTTCAAAATGGTAAAGATAAACGGACAGATACGATTACAATATACATCAACAATGCAAAATTATTCGATTTCTAGAAGGTATTCTTTACAAATAGGGAGATACTGAAATCTGGTCTTACAACCAGTTTAATCTATTGGAGTATTTTTCAACATTCCACGATCATGAAATATGGCAAAAGGGCATTTTAATGTGGGAGGCCAGGTACAAATCAAAGCTCTAGCGAACCACGTGCGAAAAATATTTTAGCCGCGTCGGTAATCCCCGACTGGGGCGCCTCAGGCAACAAGCACTGAACTTGGCCCTGCCGAAGTAGGTGAATCCCAATCGATATAATGAAAAATGTAATTGAGACAGATTATCAAATACACCTACTATATATTGGCCAAGTGATCAGAGTTTTGGCTAATCGCCTACCGAAGTTCTATCCTTGGTTGAGTCCTACTAATAACAGAGTAACTTGCTTAACACTCAGTATCTTAAGGTATGTATCAAGGGTAAAGTGGAGCAATCAAGGCTAGGGAGTTGTGCCCTCTCTTACACCTTGATGTACTTGGTAAGGAAAAAGGACTCTTTGCGGTTGCCCTCGACTACGTTTGGCCAACTTGCTTATATCCCATGTTTAGAGAATAAACGTTCCTATTAATGGCGGTTTTGGATATGACACTAAAATTCGCCCAGGCGTGAAACTCCAGTTCTGCAACTCTGGAGATATTGTGGACGGCCATTTGTTACCGTAACAAACTGTTTGAAATATTGAAACTTTATATGTCAGGTAAATTCATGTATTTGGAAAAAAAACTTAACACGATTCCAAAGTAAAGATTCTAACGCATTTCCTTAAAGTGAATGTAGGCTATACGGCTTACAGTAGACAAACACTATACACTCGAATGCAGACAAAAATCTAAACATAGCTTTAAATATAAACCACAATTAACCATACCACTTAGCATAACTATAATTCAAAACTTAATTTACAACGACTTACGCTAAAAGAATTTCGTTAAGAACGTTAAAAAATACTAATGTTATGCGGCGCGATTTGCAAAACGTTTACAGTTGTAGGAAATCGGATTTATAACATGAGTCTAAATCCTAGTCCAAGCTGTGTGCGTTTTAGATTTCTTTTTATATCATTTGGAAACAGAATTCCTGTACTATCTACTAGTTAGGGAAGATACTTAGGCAGACTCTTTCATCTAGTCTTACTTAGTCAACTAGACTAAGAGAAAGAAACCCAGCTTTACTCCGCACATTTTATCATATCTTCTGTGTGCTTAAGGGATTCGGTAAACACATAAAGTTTAATCAAACCCTAACTGTAACAACACACCTTGAAGAAAAAACCTTACATGAAAACTAACACTATTCCTGAAAAACATGGAATAGTCTACATGTGAGAATGTTTCATCCCATCTAAAAAAAAAAATAACCTGTGATAGAAGGAGGTCATCATTTCTTAAAATAACTTTTTTACCACTATCCCACTAAAGCGTATAGGGCATAGAAGCAGCTATCCCTTGCCATAGGCATTAGGAGTCTTGAATTAAAATTATAAAGACTAAAGATATTTCCCTGCAACTCCAAAGTTTTATTCATGAAGGAATTTCGAACTGACACACAAGTCAGCAATCAAAAACAAAGAAGAAACAAATTTAGGCACACTGAGATCATAAAATATAACACAAACATGAAAACGTTACTGTAAATTATTGCAGAGTATGAAAATATAATTCATACATAAAAATACAATATATTCAACTCAACAATCTCTTTGCTTCCATTTGAATGTTTTATTTTTCATTTATTTCATCTTTAACATTTTATCATAGTTACCCAGAAGATTTCTCTTCGGCAATATTAAACAACATCGTGATGCAGTAACTCGTTACACAAAACCCTTCTATGGAAGATGACCGTTTCTCTTGGAACCATTCTCTAAACAAAGGTTTTCGCTAGCCGAACAATAACCTTTAAAATGACATTTAAAAACACATATTAGATTTTGCCTTGAAAAATATGAACACTATATTTCAGAACCTTGGAGGTGTTTTTAATGTCAGAAATATGGAACCCATAAAAAAGCTCCATAAATTTCAAAAAAAGATCACGCTGGAAAACCCCATATCACAAAGTTAAAACAAAGACTCCTTAATATCAAGAATAAAATCATACAAATAAACAAAAGAAAATAATAAAATGTACATTCCTAAATATCAATCGAAAAATCCTGTTTAGTTGATATAGTGTAGAATATATGGACATTGAATCTGGCAACATAATTAAAAGATTCGGTCAAACTTATATATATATATATATATATATATATATATATATATATATATATATATATATATATATATATATATATATATATTATATATAAACTAGGAACGAGCCCATCTACGTATACCCATGAAGCAAATTTTTTCACCTTTTTCTTAAATTATATATTTATATATATATATATATATATATATATATATTAACTTTCTGGTACAAGAAAATATATATAAACAGATTAACAGAGATGTTATTGGTAACAAAAGAGGGGGAAATATAATAAAATAGTAAAATGAATGAGGGCCCTTTCGTCCGGCGCTTTTCAAGTTTTACACACCGGAAATCGGTTAAAAACGGGGGTATAGATTATATAATTTGGATTGCTGGGACGAGGTGAAGAAAAACCCCTTAAGTCACCCCTGTCTCAAGCAGTTCCCCCAAAATATTTAAGATGTTATTGTTTAACTGTCTGCATAGAGGGAGGCGATTCATAGAAACATAAATCGCCTCCGAGACTTTGAGATGAGATTCGTTTCTAGCTTAAATATTTTTGGGTAACTGCTTGAGACAGGAGTGACTTAGGGTTGTTTTTTTTTCACCTCGTCCCTGAAATTCAAATTATATAATCTATACCCTACGGTGAGACGTAAATACGCCAACTGTCTCCACAGCAAACAACCAAAAGGATGTCGTGAATATGATACTGAACTTCATCAGATGGTGAGGCTCGAAACCTGGAGATTTCAGGAGAGTGGATAGCATCTTAACTACCATAACTTCCAGTTTCGCCCTGAGCCGGTGATGGAATATCTGTTAGTTTTCAATGAACGGGTCAAATAGAAACCTTAAAATATTTTTCGAAATCAATCGGATCGTGAGCTTAATAAAACTCTTAAGAAAACAACTGCAGAGAAAATCTAAATAAGAATTAATAATTATCGCGGTTCCCTAAACTCATCGCATAAAATAAATTTAGATTGGTTCACATGCCGTTAAAATAAATTAATTTATATAAACGCAAACCTGAATAAAAACCCCAACTCTAAAGAGATCCTATCCGTATCGCCTGAAAACGTCTCTTAATCCTCAAACTAACCAGCTGTTATTACCCTATGATATACAAAGAGTTATTGGTCTTCAAAAAGCCAACTTAATAACGCAAATTATTGCATGTTCTGTAATAATTTATATGACTCTGAGAAAACATTCTCATTTCAAATGAACAGTGAATTGCCTCTGAGAAAATCTCAAGTTGAATTTCAATAAAAAAAAAAAAACTAAGGCAATGCCGTCAATGTGCAATGAATGTTTTCCTGCAGGGAAATAAAAAGGTAACTCTTATGTTACATTCTTTTATGTTTTAATTTTATCTTTGAAGAAGCAAACCTATGAATTTCGTTTTTATTTAATGCGGCCGAAAGCCAAATTTCGTTATGAAAAATAAATTCAAATTAACATACTTCTCGCTAATACATACAGGAATATATAATTAACAAGTACCGAGTGTTAGTAAAAATATATAATTTGCTTTATGTATATAAATGCAATTTAACAAAATAAAAATCGAGAAAGATTTTCTTCATTTTTTAAGCAATACTCGTTTAACCATTTGTTGTATCGTAGTAAGGAAGAGATACACAGTGAAATAGAGTTTACAATTTATTAACTGAAGTGGTGCAATCAGACAAATATTATAAGTCTCATGCTGTTGGTGTTACGTCCGAATTTGGTCTTATTACAGACAGAGATCATTCAGTACTGGATATTTGTCTCTGCCTCTCAGCAGACAGGAATTGACACAAGTTCAATGACTTGAAGGTCATTTATAGTGGGGGTTTGGGGGAGGGGAATTACGGACACAGGCCAAGGCTCGATTCCTGCTAGATTATGCTGCTCATCAGCCCACTTAGTACAATGTGGGCCTGATGAGCCTTGCTGGACTTGGAAACAAATATGGGAATAGGAACGTATGCCTGATTATAGCTTAAACTGAACAGTAAGTTTTAGTGGTATACAAGGGTGACAAAGGTGTCAGTGATGCAGCTCACCCACCAGAAGGTGGCCCAGCTAAATCTGGGGACTTTCGGCCTCAAGTCTGCCAGGAAATATTGACCGTCCAGCATGGATGCCGGAGATCTTTCATTACTGCAGATATCTTTCATTACTGATATTTGAAGAATGTCCAACAAGACGGATAAGTGTGGCACAAGGCATTTTTTGGTGTGTCAGGGCACAGGCCTGTGGCCCAGACACGCCAGGCGGCTCCAAAAAACCATCGCACCTCGTCGGCATTCCCTTAAAATGGGGTACGTCTGACTTAAACTCTCGGTACGGTAAACTTAAACTCTCCATGGAGGGTTAAAACTTGGAGGGACGGCCCCCTGGGATTCACATAATTGACCGTCCGCCGAAAATGTCTGCTGAAAAGCCTCTGCACGAACCAGAAATCCTTCAGTACTGACCGTGCTTAAGAAACACGACGTCTTTTATTCCTCATAGATACCGGTAGTCACGTGGTACGAATCCCTATACAACACCATATCATTATTTTTACTAATACAGAGATTAATTTAGTTGATTTTCTTCTTTGGAACCAATTCACTTCGTCTTCAGGTGGTGGTAGATTGGAGCCCTACGTAGATTCTGATTAAAAGATCAACAAAAATGTGTAGATAAAAAATCATACTCCATATATATGTAAATAAGTTGATGTTGGAATGCTTCAATTCAAAATTATATATATATGTATATATATATAATATTTTTTTATTCATTTGATATATGAAATAGATAAATAAAAGATTTTACTAATTGCGATGAAACCAAAGTAACCTTTGGTTGTCAACAAAGGACAGACAAACAGTCTTTTCTTAGTTTTAAGTTGAAGTAGATACCTAAGGTATTACTGTAATTTTGTTAACGAAAGATACCTGACAATATTCAATATTAATGGACACACTGATATAAATAGAAACGAAACCATTATATATCCTAAGAATAATTGTTATTGCTAATGGAAAGACTGCATTTCTCTTGAGTCTCCTACAGGCCAGAATTACGTTAAACTGTTGAGGAAATGTCATGAAACGCCTCGAGATATGACACGAAAATTACAGTATTCAAGTAGATTGTAAACAATTCCAAACTTTTAAAAGTATTTCAGATATAATGGGTGTGATACGTGCACATCACAGACAATGTCAAGAAAAAATGTTTTGATTCACTATTCCAATTGTTTTCATCTTGCCGACATACAACGCCAGAAATATTGCTTTTGGAATCTTACACAAAAGCTAGTCTTAATCATAAGCAACAATGACGTTTATAACTTACAACATTTTTAATCGACGCAAGCTAGAGACCATTCAACCTGTTTCTCTTCGGTTGACGTTTTTTATATTATTTTCCATTTTTTAAAACATAGATGATTTATCAATTTGTCGCATTGCTTGGTCTTTTGACGAAAGTTGCCAGAAAAAGAATCAAGATGAAGACATGACGGACTCATAAATGGAAGTCAGAATGACATTCGAAGAATATCTCTCACTTCCTTATTGTATTTGTCTCTCCCTCGGCACCGGTCTCATATCTCCAATATGTGACGTTGTATTTTGTGGCCCGATGACCGTGCTTAAGAAACACGTTTCAGCAGGGAAATTTCAGGAAATTACTCGTCGTCTTCCGGTCTTTAACTGACTAGTTTTATTTTTTATAATCACCAACTTTTATTAGAGCGTTTCTTGCATTTACGGCGGGAGTTCTTTTGGTTGGTCCTTTTTTGTCGAATCATACAAACGATTAGCAGTTTCACTGGCGGTGATTGAAAGGCCGCAACTTCATTTAAACATGAATGCTACATTACAAAATGATTTAATTCTTTGGATTTCTGGAGAATAAAAGAAGCTATTTCTGATCATTTCCACTTGGGAAAAAGTAAGGAGTCAGGACACATACTAAAACAGTTCGTTTCAGTCAAATATACCAATAACATCGGTAATATTTGATTTGAGCCTGTTCAAACTTTTGTGCAAGAATATATTTTTCTGAATTTTTGTTGCTCCTTGATAGGGTTTCTCCTAATAAGAACAGCAGATCCGTGAAAAGATTGTTAGCTACCTTACTATAAGATTATTGGCATCAGTTGGAATAACGAGAAGGTTCCTGGATATATATTGGTACTCGGGCACCAATAAAAGGCACTAGTCACAATAACATTGTCATCGACAAGAATGAGTAACAATGCCGTTATCAAATGAACAACAAAAACAACAAGAACACCATACCTGCTGACTACAGAGTAAAACTTAAAGAAAATGAAAAGAAGAATAAGTATATTTACCTTGTTAGGAAATTAAAAAAAAAATCATGAAACATAAAAGTGACGATTATTCCAATTGTAATTGCTGCGCTTGATACAGTCCCTAACGGATTGATACAAGAACAACTGCATTATTGAGATCTGCCTGAATACTGAAAAGAGTTCTGTAGACTTGGGGAGATTTTCTTTCACTCAAATTTCTTCGAAAGACTATCAAATTTCTACGAAAGACTATCAGCTAACGCTGATGTGAAATCTCTTAAGGAATAATAATAATAACCACACACAGAAATTCCTATGGGATTTTGACATACACACAGATTACCTAATCTCGGCTAGAAGACCAGGCCTAATAATAATCAACAAAAAAAGAGAACTTGCAAAATAGTCGACTTTGCTGTCCCGGCTGACCACAGAATAAAACTGAAAGAATGTGAAAAGAAGGATAAGTACCTCGACCTTCCTAGGGAATGGAAAAAAATATGGAACATGCAGGTGACAATTATACCAATTGTTATTGGTACGTTTGGAACCGTAACTAAAAGATTATTAAAGGGACTTGTGGACTTGATAGTTGGTTGGCGAGTGGAGACCATCCACACTACTACATTATTTACAACGGCCAGAATACTGAGAAGAGTCATGGAGACTTGATATCACTCAAACTCCAGTGAAAGTCCAACAGCTAACGCTGATGGGAAAAAACTCTAATGAGTAAATAATAATAATTCCATTTGGAATCGTGGAAAAAATGAAAATTTGACTATATTGACAAATGGTCTTTGGAAAAGCCAGAATTTCTCTCAGAGAATTAAAATCATTACATTTTTTCGGTCAATGAGATTCAAGTGGATCACCTTATCCCAGCCTGAAGACCAGACAGAGATAATTAACGAGAAAAATAATCTGACATATGATGTATTTGGCCGTTTCAGCAAAACACAAAATGAAAAGAAAAAGATAGGAAAATATTTTGATTTTACCAGAAAACTAAAACAACTATAGAACATGAGTATAACGGCTTTGCCAAAATTAATTTGTACATTTCGGACGGTTAATTCAAAAATCAACATTAAGATTGGTTGCAATATTTGGAAATGTCCTTGGGACTTGAAGAGACTTGTTGCCACTCAGACGATAATCTAATACTGGCGAAAAAACAAACAAACTTGGAAATAATAATGACGACTTGAGGAGGGATATAATCCCCAAGAATTTTTTTAGCTGATTCAAATTTTAAATACTGAAAAATACATACACATTAACAAGAATCTCTTCTACAAAATAAATCCCCAAAAATTATCTGGAATCGTGAGATACCGCCAGATTCCCTAAATGAGGCCAGAGGACCAGAAGAAGTATATAAATTATCAAGACGGGAAGGTTACCGTTGAATAAGATTACAGAATGATAGTAAAGGAAATAAAAAAAAAACTGGAGGAATGGCTGAAACTTGCAAGAGAACCGAGAGATTATAGAGTCGGATGGCGACAGTGATACCAATAAGTTTTCAATAAATGTAGTAAATATTGAGAAATAGCGGCATCGAAATAATCAGCATGAAATTTAAACATTCTGAAAAATATACGAGGTGCAACTTAAAACTTAAGAGAAATTAACAACGAAAAAAAAAAAACACCTTTTTTGACTAATTAGTTTTTGCTATCTCTTTAAAATCGTCTTGTGATTTTCCTTGTGGTTAGATTTTCCAAGAATTTTAGCGTCTAAAGTTTATGCGCTTTGCCTGTGCTTTTAAAATTCAGAGGAATATTTTAAAGTAAATGTTTATTAATAATTTTACGACACTTGAAAAATTTTAATGAGATATTGTATGGTGCTAATCCTTCTGAGTGGGAATCATGCCAGGCTTAACTGCTCCCATTAGTTTCTAAACTTCAGTTTGGCTCATCGACCATTGTGAATAAACCGAAAAACAACAAAAGCAACAACAAAAACTACTACTACTACTACTACTACTACTATTACAAATAATAATAATAATTCAAATAGGCACTCGTTGTTTAACACCGATAGTTGTAGTAAATTTACCTGTCCTACCCGAGTACAAATCCTGGACGAGACTGCATTTTGCACATTGATAATATCGTTAGGAAAAAGTATGAATCCAACGATTGTCCCCTCGTTAATATATAAATCGTAGGGTAGCGTTGGTTCTTTAGGCTTAGTATAACAGCCCTACTAAGAGAAACAAAACTGAATTCAAACCATTTGCATTCCGCATAAAAAAAAAACATGACCTCATGTCTTATTCTACATGTAGTATTGGGATTAAATAAATACATAAAATATTTTACTCAATTAGAATTTTTATATCAGGTGTAAGTTGTGATTTTTATAGGAGCACGAATAACCGAAAATCATTTCAAGAATGAGTAAATAGTCGGTTACTCTGTGGGCTTTTATTTTTAAAGACAACTGGTCTAGCAGAAGTCTAAAATAAGAATAAAAAGTACCTGCTTTAAAATGGGGGCTGTAGAAAGAGCTGATTGAATATCCGTGTAGCATAGCAGAAAACGACAACAACGCTGATGTGTAAAATATCATCAGCTTCTTTACTTCTTCTTTTATTACCCAAAATATACGTTATGGTAGTCTGAGTGAGAGTCGAAGACTGCTGAGTTTACACTCACAAGGATGAGATATTAATGTACGGTGAAACCTATTCCCTTTTGTCTCTACTATGGCAAAACTGATATAGGGCCATCTCAGAGCATCGAAGGAACTTATTTTCTGCTCGCCTTTCTACTTTCATGAGTCTTCTACTTGGACATCTTGTCCATCAACTTAGTTTCTACTCTCTTCTCCACTGTGAACAGTCTGATGAAAGGCCCAGAGCGACATTAGGTTTATTAGCTTTATTTACTCATCTCTGCTGGTTATATGATATTCCGGACATCCACTCAAATCCTATAAGTCACATCTCCTACCAACACGTTGCTCGTGGACATGTCTTTTTCTAACATGCCACCCACGAACTTACGTGGCTATTCCGTTGAGGAACAACTTACGACTAATTTATAAAAAAAAAAAAAAAACACGTACACTACCTTTTATGCTAGTCACGTAACGTAAACGGCATGTCAAATTGATCTTCTTGTCAACATCCAACATCTGCAGATAGTTAAGAGCCCCACAAACTAGTATCCGGGATATGATTCTAAACTATCAAAGAGGAAGGCTCCAGTCCAGTAGCTTTGGGGAATAAGGAATACACCTTCTTTCTCATTACTCACAGGCTCACCCTAATCAGTAGTGGTAGTGCCTGTTAGGGTCCAGTCTGTTTTTTTATACTTGAAAACTTTTAACTGTGTGCAAGCAAATAAATATTAAATTGAATCACTTGTATTAAATAGTCATAGTTGGAAATAATTGTTTGTAAAGGAATGAATAGTGTTGAACGCGATCACCGGTGTTAAATTGCAAGACTGGAATCCATTTAACTGCATTCAAATTAAATTAAGTGTTAGCAATAGGTGAAATCCTTTAACTGTGTGCAAACAAAATAGCTCATTTTTGTTTTAAAATTGTTTCTATAAACAATATGATAATAAATGAAATATATTTTATATAGATTTATAAACAGGATTGGACATTGATTTCCATACACAGACGGTGTAGACTATACCGTAAAACACTACCAAGCAAGCAACCAACTGAAAAATTAACTTTGTGCTGCATCGTGCTAGTGGAGGACCTATTGGCTAAATACCAAGTATCTTCTGATGATCTCCCTAGTCGAGAGATC
This sequence comes from Sepioteuthis lessoniana, assembly GCA_963585895.1. Lineage (NCBI taxonomy): Eukaryota > Metazoa > Mollusca > Cephalopoda > Myopsida > Loliginidae > Sepioteuthis > Sepioteuthis lessoniana. Next base: position 68,238,663 of record OY757928.1, read on the forward strand.
TGGAGGATCGGTGTTTTACGACGCATATCTGTTTGTACCTGTCTCTTTTCTACGCTTTTGGAAATTGTTCCAAGTGGTCCAATTTTGATTAGTATTACTGTCACCTCCCTGTTCCAGTACACGATAGTTACCTTGCAAGGTCCATGTATGTATCTAGCTGTGGGTGTTCCTTGGTTTTTAATCTGTGATCTGAGAAAATTGCGAAGTCGAGTAGTTGACACGATCTTTTCTTCCGGTTACTTACTACTTATCATCTGGACAATATTGGGTATTCTTAACTTTGCTCCAAAGCCCTGCAAAAATTGGTGTGTCCTTTCTTTCAAGGAATATTCTGTTTTCTCCTTGGTTTATTTGTTAGTATATACAAAGTTTAGTCACTTGCACAATTCCCAGGGAATCACTTTTCTTTTATGCCAGTTTGCTACGTTTCCTTATTATGTTGTTGAATAATTCGTGTTTCCCCCAAAAATGTCATTTTCTATTCTCATTGGAATTATCGATTTCATTTTTTTAAATTAGTAGTCCATATAGCGTTATTTTGAGCAACTATAAATAATCATTTGGCTTTTCTATATAGATTTTCTTTACTTATTGACATACACGTTATTCCAAGCGCTTTCCTTCGTTCTCATTCTGAAGAACTCAAATATACTTTTCATTATATTTTTCTTTTCCAATTTTTAAAATTTTTGTTTTCTCTCCGTCGTTGGGATTTGTTTTTACTGTTATTGGATATGGTGTTTATTATCTATTTGCTCTTGAGTGTATATTCTTTGAGATTCAGTTTTGCTACGTCCTCACATTCCTTAATGCCAAATTATTCTCTAGTAAAACACCGCCTGTCAATTATATTTTAGGATATAAGACCTTGAAATTTTCCTTAAATTAATTGTTTGTAGGGTCCACATTTTTTATCTCTTGTAAAAGTTAAGGTTTCGAAGACTGAGCAAGTATTTTTTTTTTCCTTTGATTAAATTCATGCGGTAGATTTTGGTATCTACTGGTTTCCCTGGCCTTCTGAGGTGTTCTGTTCTGATTTCCCCTTTATTGTAAATTTATTTGATAGTATCTGCTTGTTAAATTCACACGTATTTGAAGTTTTTTTTTTTCTTCCAGTGTTTCGAAGCTTTCCTAATTGGGCAGTTATTTTCCTTCAGTTGTTCTACTTTTTATTTATAATTTGAAATTATTATTAGTATTATTTGTTATTATTATTACAGATGATAACGATGCGAAATGGGAATCTTAATACTTTTAAAAAATTGCTACATTCTATAAGTCAGTTATTAATCACCATCATATAAATCGTCTCGAAAATAAAAGCCAATAATGTTACATTATTATTTGGAGCAAATTTCTTACGACTCTGAATGTAAATCTTTGGTTGTGTCTGTTTTTGTCTGGCTGAGATCTCGCCCTAACGAGACAAGACGCCATCATGATTTACCGAGGGGACATTTCTCATTCGGAATATAATTTGTGTTCACCATGTTGCTGACGCATCGAGGGATTTGTAAGAGAGTATTTAAGCCTAAAAGACATATTTCTTTCTGGGGTTCTGGAATCAAGTAGTCAAATAAATATACAAATGAAGAAATTTTAAAAATACAAGACCATTTCAGCAACTAACTAATGCAATATTATTGCAACCAGGAGATTTATAATGGATTGTTTAATTTCAGCAATACGTTGCTTTTCTTTGTAAGTTTTAAGATTAGCGTGCAACGAGGGTCGAGGAGGGTGTCGAGCAGAGAAACCAAAAGAAAAACCTTCAGGAAAACGTGGGCGTCTCTCTGTTGCAATGAACGTTCACTTTCATTAGAGCTAATTTTTCACACCGGCAAATAGCATTAAGATTATTAGGAAAGCAATAAATTTATCTCGAGATCCGGTTTTAGCCGTATTTCTATATATGTTTCAATTTATCCCTTCATATATCAGCTTTATATATACATGCAAATATGTGCTGATACGTGCACACACACACACACACACACACACACACACATATATATATATATATATATATATATATTTATTTATTTATTTATTTATTAAAATAAAAACTTGTGGTAAGTTATAAAAGTGCCTTAAAGTATATATCGAAATCTAGTAGAGCTCGTTGAAAATTTTTCTCAGAAAAATACAAGGTACTAGCAAAAGTCGTATCCGTTTTCAATATTCAGACGATGTGAAGGCTCGGATTTTAAACTAAAAATGAAGGGAGAGTAAAAACGGGAAGGAAAATGATAAACTTGTCCTAATGTGGGGCAATATTTAGCGAGTCTCATAACTTTTAAAAACTTTACTCATTCTCGCCAGTGAATTATTTCATATATATATATATATATATATATATATATATAGGTAAGTTAGCCGACCATCGTCGATGAGAGCCGAAGCCTCATTTTTCAATAGCTACTACACCAAAGTCTAGAGGAGGGCACCTCTCCTTTCCCTGGATTTCTCTACTTATCATTTATCCACTACTTTAAATGCTAAGTGTTACGCAAGGAGGCAGTAAGTATCACTTGGGATTGAATTCAGGTCTCGCAGACCATTAGCGAACATTAATCATCAAGATAATTTGTAAATCTTACTTATATTGGCCTCTGCTTTTATATATCTTGCTAATAAATTAGAGGGCTCCTTCAATGTAAGGTTATATTATCCCATTAGCTAACCTGGTTACATTGGTCTGCTGACTTAAACTATATGCTTGAAACAGAATGCAATGACTATATTGTGTTTTATGGACAGAAACATAAAGCAAAACTTTTCATTCAAAGTAAATTCAGTTAATGTGAACTTTTCAAATTCCTAAACGCTTACATAGCTGATTGGATAAATGCTTGTGCATATATACTGTCATCCACAGAGAGGCTGCTTCGTTGTATCACAGCACTTCAAGGTGGCTAGACTTATATGACGCTTCAAGCTGGGATCAAAACCCGCCTAACTTTAAATTAGACTTAGTATTTTACCACTTAACCATCATCGACCTACGTCAGCCAAGGAATTATAACGCGTTATGTCTTGGCGTTGGTTTGTTTATATTTTGCTTTACCGGATACCAGACAGCTTATTTGGTTTGAAGAGCTTTTTATTTCGCGGGTGGCAACAATTTATTCCTTCACCAGAGTGATCTACCTCTGGGAGGGGAGCGTATATATTGTCATCTACAGACACACTGTTTTATTTTCTCACAACTCTTCAGTAATGCTAGACACAAAGGACGCTTCAAGCTTGGATCGAAACCCGCCCAACTTTACGTTAGACTTTGTGTTTTACCGTATATATATATATATATATATATATATATATATATATATATATATATATATATATATATATATATATATATATATTCTTGGAATTCATATGAATATATTACAAAATTGATATATGTGACAATTATGCGTGCACTTTTTATCATTGATTAAAAGTAAAGGTTCATTGTATATATAGATTTCTGTGACCAAGATGTATATGGCTATCTATAAATATTGCAAAATAATATTGATTGACAATAACACAAATATAATAAGTTAGAAATTATGAAACCAAAATTAAAATTCCAAAATGCAATAAGTCTTTTACTAATATCATTTTGCGGTTCCGGAAACAGTCATAGTTAAACTGTATTACAAGTCATTCACCACACAGCAAAGAAAGAAAAAACCATTGAAAATATTAAGTCAGTGAATAAATCACACATTTTCCTTGTCACGCTATTGATATCTGGAAACTATGTTTTAATTTTGCTGATCTCAAAATGCAGAGTAATACTAAAAAAATGATTGAAATGAAATCACAGGAAAGATATTTCTGTAATTTATAAGCTCACTCCTAATCAGTGAGCAAACACAGAGTTCAGAAATGAAACCATGATAGGTTGCTACGATAAGAATCCGGTAGATACGATGAAAGAAGGAAATAGATGTTTCCTTCCTTCCTAAATAAATCTCTGTCTCCATCCCAAATGTGCAAAATATCAATGATACTTCCTTTCCTATTGTGTTCAGTGAAAGCGTGGCATAAGTTTTATGATATTCATTTCGTATTACCAGCAATCCTGACATGATTTAAAACGTACGCAATAGATTAAAATTATGACATTTTATAAAACGTGTGCTTTTTGAGAAGTCCTCCTCTGCTAATAATGATAGGTATTGAATAAGTTAATTAAAATTATGAAGTAATAGACAAGTCCCATATCGGATGATTTAAAAGATTTTCCATTTATATATATATATATATATATATATAATCTTAATACTTTCGCATTATCAAATGTCATTTAAGAAAAGGTGTTTTGGATTTTTTTCCTTCTTAATCTTAAAAATCATGTTCATCTTATTCTAACATATTTTTGGGATTATAGTTCTGATTACGGCAGAATTCGGACCTTCATTATTCTGAGAATTGTTTGGCAATTTTTCAAAATAATAAGACATGTGAGGTATTAAATGGAGCGTTTCCCTGACTACTAGCAATATCAAAATCAGAGAATTTATTCTAATCCAATATTTTACGCAAAGCTATTTGGGGAAATGTTTGATTAACTTCTTAATGATATTTGAAAAATTATCTCAATCAACATCGACAGGAAAATCCAATCTGTTTACTTGTTTTATGTTCCATGGCATTAACTGATGTACCATTTCGTTGTTTTGCATTGTAAAACATCATTTAAAATGACCTGGTGTTAAATAAATGTGTATCTGTCCCTTGATTTTCCCTTATTAATAAAGAATGTTATTCTCATATAGTTAAGAACATTTTATATTATACTTATAACGATGTGAAAACACAGTTTGGTTCATTATTGCTTGGAAAATTTAACTGAAAATATATTAATTTCAGAAAACCTTTTTATTCATATTGTAATGTCAATAATTTTTTAATTAGTTTGTTTTTATCGATTTACGTACATTGCTTGAACTTTATTGAATGTGAAAATTCCAACGCTGAAAAGCAAGTCTAACATATCAACACTCAAAATATTTCTTATTCTTTAACTTAAAGCAATAGATCTTCTTATGTAGCGGCCATCGCACTAGTATAGTATTGCGGTGGGTCAGTTATAATGCAATGATCAAGTCTGATGCTGATGATGATAGGTTATCATTTGAGTGCTGAGGAAGAAAAAAAAAATTAACGTAGCATCACAGCTTTTTGTACAGCATTTATGTCCTTCGTACTGACCCCTTTTTTCTTGTCGAATTAATGGAAAGAGATACAAAATAGAGTATTAGAGATCAAGAGTTTATAGCAGTAAGATTTTGTGTTTCGGTAGAACCACTCTCTCTCTCTCTCTCTCTCTCTCTCTCTCTCTCTCTCTCTCTCTCTCTCTCTCTCTCTCTCTGTATGTATGTATATATCGCTCTCTTTTTCTCACGCACATACACTTAAAATACGTATACACACACACACACACACACACACACATATATATATATATATGTGTGTGTGTGTGTGTGTGTGTGTGTGTGTGTGTGTGTTAATGGTTGTTATTTGATTAATATTGATACATAAAGCTTTGAAATTTACATGTATTTAAAAATAGTGTCTCACGCCAATAGAATGTTTTACGTCACCATAGAAAACAGACCTGCTCCTTCACACAAAAATCATACGTACGAGAGGTCACCTCCTCACATACTATCACGTTCGTCGGATCATCTTTGTATCGATAAAACCTGTAAACCACACACGACACTTAAAAGAAGTTTTTACCACATGTAATGACGGAATTGTTGTCTAAATATGCATAAATCAAAATAACACTAGCTTGTCACTTTATCCGTTATATTTACCTAATTACTTACCCCCCCCCCGAAATACTATTGAATAAGTTTATTTAAGAAATACTCATTACTTAGGAATCTCTTTCGAGCTTTTCCAGTGATCTTGTTTAAAGTGGTTAATCCTAGTCTTATACTTTTTTCAGTTCATCATTTCAGTTGCATGACTTTTACTGATCCCTCGGTCAACAGTATCCTACACATAATAACCAAGGGGAATTCAATTTGGGGATTTAAGAAGCCAGATGTTAGGGGAAATTTTATCGAAGATATTTTCCATCATCCAAGACTGGGTTCTCCTCTCGATCCAGAGGAATATCAATCCCTCCTTATAATTTATGTATGCCTCTTTATTATTTCTGACGTCATATGGGAAGATGACTGGAGGCAAATCATCACCAAACCATGTGTTCACCGAAAAGACAGTTATGTGAATAGGGTGTTGACCATTATGGATACACCTTGGGGGACAGAACAAGCCGTTATTCTGAGAGTTTCCCATCCGATCCTGGCATAATAATGATCTCCTTTGAGAAAAAAAAGCAAACCGTATTCAATCGGTTAAAATAATTGGTTTTTATTGGGCCCAGCGGTTAGAGTGTTCGCCAATGGCCCGGGAGACCTGGGTTCAATCCCAGGTCGAGTCATACCAAAGACTTTAAAAATGGAACTTGATACCACTTGCTTAACACTCAGCATTATAAGGTACGGTTCAAGGGTAAAGTGGAGCAATCCAGGGAATGGAGTAGCGCCCTCCCCTACACCTTGGTGTAGTAGCAATCGAAAAGGGAGCATTCGGGTCACCCTCGACTATGGTCGCTAACTTTACTTACTTTACTTATTGAAAAGCTTTAGTGCGCGGTTGCTTGGTTGGTTTGTTATTGGTTCTTTTACGGCGTATCAACGCTTTTCATGTCATTTAATGCTAAATTAAATTTCGACAAATCCAGTTTAGTATAAATATAGATTTTGTTTACAAATAGTTAAACATCAAACATGCCGTCAAATGTCAAAATAGTTCTATTTTAAATGATTCAGTTGAACATAAGTACACTCTTTTGTTCTATTTGACCCATAAATAGGACTCTATCAGATGCTACCACTTTGAGCCAGAATGGACCTAGAGGCGATGTCAATGAAGGGGTACTCTGCATTCCCCAAATCTCAAGCATGATTGGAACCTCGCAATCAGATTGTTTTGTGCCATATCCAGTACATTCAATGCGGGGTAATACCCCTCTGAAGAGAAGCAGTCGGTGTTTTCTACAGTTTCAGCCAACAAGAGAATTTGCACTGCGGTCATTCCACGAACACCCCTATGCGTATAGCAATGGACCAGGTGGATTACTGGAATTTGATCAAGGAATTCAGTAGATCTTATCAGAATGATCACTGTGAAGCTTCCAAGGTGCTATATATTCGTAATCACTATTAGTCTAATCTAAAACTTTTCGATTCCTCTGCACTGTCATCAGATTGAACCCAAAACATGGTGAAGTCTTCGTATTTAAGATTCCTATGTGAATTCCTTGAATACATAATTCCATTTCACATTTCTGAAGGAGTAAATTGCCTACAAGTACAGCTGTCTTTACGGTAATTACCCAACGAACTCTAGTTTGGAGTAAAGTTGACAATACTTGAAATAAACAAAGTGCATGTATGAAATTGATAATCTAAAATGGTTATAATTTACCTGTCAAACAACATATTTTGCAATGATTTGACTTATCAAATTACTTATCACAGTGAAATATCAACTTGGATATGTAGTGCATTGCAAATTCAAATATTTTCTACGATTTTGTAAGCCTAACGGAACATGAGCTTGGATTTGAGCAAGGTTCTGTTGATTCGCAACAGTTGTCTCTTCTAATCACTCAATTGATGCTAATTAAGGAACGGACAATTGTCTTTTTTGAAATATCAAGGGTTATGTCACAGTATTGACCTGGTCGCAGTTATGATATGCTTGGAGATAATGTTGAATGATTTTGACCTTTGATTTCTACTTTTTAATTAAGTCTTGTCTTTTGTCTTCATTGGTTCCTCAGTAGGGAACATAATCTCTCCAACTATTTCCCAATATATGTGGTGAGGATAGGTTGATACCTGATTTTCTTGATCACATGAGAGCAAAGAAAGATCAAACACTTTCGACTGGAAATAAAATACAGTTTGCCGTTTCGATTTCATAATAAAAATGCTTATGTTGGACATGATTTTTAATTATATAAGAATCGGATAAGGTTTTCATTATCACAAATCGGATGAATGCAATGAATACTATCAATTCGTCGAGAACCAGCCTTAAAAGTTATTTGAGTTTAAAAAAATGTAATAGGCTTCGACATGATCAGCTGGTAAAGAGACGGGGTTTCCAAAACGATAGATTTCAATAAAGACTCCTCTTTTATTTTTTTCATTTTTTAAATTTTTTTTTTAATTTTTTCAGATTGTTTGGTATGGTTATATCTGAGTCACTTGGGGTATGTATTGTATTTAGGTAATCATTAGTACAGTGTAGATGAAAATGTGCCCCACCTAAACTTTGGAGCACGGACTGTCCGTCCACTCTTATATTTATTATATTCAAATGGAGTAATTAATGTAATATTAGAACTATCCCGACTCGAAAAACCGGCGAACACCTATATGTGACATACGAGACACTGAAAAGTTGTTTCGACCTTATTAAACATTAATTTTCGCCAAAGGAGTTCATTTGGGATATAGTTGACTTTTTCCAAGAGTTTTTATGCTCATCGAAGTAATTAACCCGAAAACTCTTCTTCGGTTAGAGTTGTACAGTGGTATGTTTTAGTTCTGAAATATTACTCTTGAAATGGATTTCAGGTTAGGAAAAAGCCAAAAGTCACAGGGAGAAATTATTGGAAATCATGAGGAACATCGTACTTACGCAGCAATTCATTCTGCCTAAAATTGTTGATAAAAAAGGAACGGGTTCTGAATATTGACGACAATGTCTAGACAATTAACTAGCATTTTAAACATTTAAACATTTTAAAGAAATTAGATTAGTTGTTCAACTATGTACTTCATGTTTAGATTTTAATGTTAGAAAAGAAGAGTATATCAAAATACCAGTATCCATTTTTTATTACATTTTATATTGCAATACTTTTGCTTTTTGATTATATTAAAAGCGCGATTCTTAAAATTCAGAGACATTTTTGCAATTCTCTTCAAATATGAACATACCGTTTTACTGTGTCAGAGGGTATCTTGTGAAACTGGCACACTTTACATCATAAACCAACCTTTAGATTAACAATTGATATCATCATCACCTTAATAGAATATTCTTATTTGTGCATGAGCTAATGTTTTATTGACAACGCATTTTCATTCAAAATGAACTCTGAAATAGATATCGATTGAATAAATGATAATTGTGATGAGAATTTCAATTAAATTTATAAAGAAATCTGCATCATTTATTTTATTTCATATTTAACCATAGAGACACTTTGAATGAAATATGAAATTAGCGTTTAAGTGACAATGAGCTAGCGCATTCTGTCTGAGGGAGAAAATGGCGAAGAAGATGGAAATGTGAGGAAGAAGTAGGAGCAAAATCATTGTCTTGCTTTCTGTGTTTTGTGGCATATCCACCTTTTAGAGGAAAATAAAGAAAGGGTGTTAGAAACAAGTATTGTTCTTAATTATTGGAAATATCTAAATTGAATGAGATCAATTTTAAAATTTCCGATTTCTTGATGTTTAAGATTAAAGACTATGATTTCAAAGTATAGTACATGTTATTGAAGTATTCATTTAATCTATGTTGGGAATAAGGAACTCTAAGGATATAAACTGATAAAGACGTATTACGTCACTTGATTTGGTAATAAAGGTGGTACTCGTGAAGCCTATCCTTCTCAAGTTTGACAACTGGTTTGAATTCATAGTCTTCCTTCTTTATGACTGATTGCCCTAACAAAAATAGAAATATAGTTTTCTCAACTATTTACTTATAGCAGAAATGGAAATAGATTTTTTAATACTTGTCAAAGTGTGTGTAATGGCAATGTGAAAAGCAAATAGCCTTGTTCACGATTTGAACACGGGTAACCAAGTCCACATCCTACCCATGAAAAACATTACTCCATGAGCATCTCAAAATATATATTGAACATATCATTTTTTTTCTTTATTTTAAAGCTGTTTTTCTTAATTTAGGTGGCTTTATTTCATTTTCTTAAATTCTAGCTCCACTCAAATTTCTATATTGCTAGATAAAAAAAAAGAAGGTGAAATTTTATCGGTAGGTATCATCGTTATAAGTTTTTGTGTGCCAACCTATATAATGACACTGAAATTGAATTCTATTCGCAATTCTGTATCCATATTTCCCTATTGACTTAGAATCACGTTCATTTTATTAATAAGTTAATAATAATGAAATAAAGGTATATTCTAGAATTAATTAAGTAACAGAAAAAAAGTAAAAGATACCATTGGCTGCATCTAAAAACAACGTTATCAATGAGAGATGAAAATAATAAATAAAAAAAATATAAATGCAATACACTGTAATTTAATAATTTCTCTTTATAAACAGCCTTGCGGGAAAAATGGCTAAATAAGCTTCACAATTAAAAGTAATGGTGCACAGACTCTCTCTCTCTCTCTCTCTCTGATTCTCTTTATATATATATATATATATATATTATATATATATATATATATATATATATATATATATATGTATATATCATACTCTTACACACGCACACACACACACACACACACACATGTATATATATATATATATATATATACTTTAGAAAAACAACGAAACCGGTCACATAGGATTATAAATTTATTTCAATCCTGTTACGCATTTATTTATATATATATATTATATATATATATATATATATATATATATATATATATATATATATATATGAGTAAATGATCAACAGATATCATCTATTAATTCAGTCTTGCCAGCGCGAAGTATCATAAAAATTATTACTACTTTGAAAACCTACCAAAGTCACCATATTTATATATATATATATATAAATCTGTATATCTCTCTCTTTCTCTCTCTCTCTCTCTATATATATATATATATATATATATATATATAATGTATAGATAGATAGATAGATAGATAGAGAGAGAGAGAGAGAGGAGAGAGAGAGAGAGAGAGAATGACAGACTGAAACAGAGAAGGAAAAACGAGAGAGAAGGAGAAACAGTCAACTAGATATAGAGATAGAAACAGAGAAAAATAGAAGACAGACATAAGCAGACAAATAGAGGCAGTGCAAATTAGCAGTTCGAGATTATTGAATAAAAGGTCAGATCTGATATCTGAGTGTTGTAATGGTAATTAATGTTTGCTCTAGTAATAAGTCGTTTGTAAATATAGTTCTTTATGTGATATTTCATTGGACGATTTTTGGCATGGGGACTTTTTCTTGAGTTTGACTTTATTTGTTGATTTACATAACATCAACATTTTTTGTTTAACATCAGCTTCATTTCGGATTCGAGGCAAAGAGTAACTTTTTTATCATGTTTAAATCGATTTTGTGATAACTCATCATCTTATATATATATATATATATATATATATATATATATATATATGTGTGTGTGTGTGTGTGTGTGTGTGTGTGTGTGTGTGTGTGTGAAGGGGGCTCCGTATGTAGCTAGGTCGATATGCGCAAGTGCATTTCCAGCTTATCAAAACTTATACTCATATGTATTTACTGGTGTGCATGGAGATTTACACGCACGCACGCACGCACGCAAATATATATATATATATATATATATATATATATATATATATAATATATATATATATATTGGTGTATGAATGACACTGATTTTCACTTAAAAACGAGTCTGTTTATAATGCGTACTTAATATGGTTGGTATCTACCCCGTTATTATGTACCTTAGACAAGATTTTTGAAAAGTAAATCGGTGTAGAAAGTCAATGAAATGTCTACAAGCTACGGAGTCAGTAATATACCAACAAGTAAATATAAAACATGTGATCTAAATATATGAAGAATGAATAATTCTTTTTTTTTCAATCAAAATTTAAACATTGTTATGAACCCAGCAGGATAACTTTTATAAAAGAGTATAATGTCTAGGTGTCAAGACAGATGTCTATACATGCAGACTTCGTCAAGACGATTTTAAGTCAATTCTCAAAACTTGTTGGTCAGTGATCATTGTCAAAACACAAGATTGTGGAAGTACAGCATACTCGAAACTCAATTGAGTGACCTGCGTCCTATTTTTCATTGGACATTTAATAATGGCAACAATGGTCAATTAACCCAATTTTAACATATACAACACAATAAATGTGTTGGTAAAATATTTACGTACAATATCTACATTCACAATATATATGTTGGTAAAATACTAATCTACCTTTGTAACATTCTTGAAGTAAAAAAACGAGGTGCTCATCCGGGACTTACATTGGCAAACACTTAGGGATAACAAACACCTTAAAAAGATCTGTGCGCAAAGCAGAGTATAACGCATTTAAATTATATAGTAAAGAATTAATTCCTCTTAAGTCAAATATTGTTTTCATCATATTGTTTGCTCTTTCTTGCATATAACGTGGGCGTAGTAACGCATTTAGCAAAACCCTTACTCTTAAGAAGCGTTTCTCATAATTCAGTATTAATAGCTGAACGCATAATTCGACTGAAGAAGAAAAAATGTACAATATCCCAATTCTTATTCAATTGTGGTTCAATATAAAAAGACAATAATGGAAACGTTGAAAAAGAAAACATTTGATGATTTATTATCAATACATTTAGATAATCCCATCAACGAGATCCTTTTCTGTTTTATTTACTTTTGCATCATCGATATTCCTCACTTCGATAGTTACAATTATTGTAATTAAATAACAATTCACACCATCAATAATAATTAACAATGGCCAAGAGTTTTCTCTAAATTTACGACTTAATAACTTGCTTATTTTTTATTAGCACTTAAATGCTCATAGTTACCAAAGAATACAATAAATTCCCGAACTGATGACAATTATAGAATCAATTAAGTTTTGATCGAATGGAAAGAAGGATATTTTCAAATTCTGGAATTTCAATTACGAAACATTAATATTATTATGTTTAACTACATATTTCTAGGAAATGATATTTTCTTGTTTTATATCTGTGTATACGTCAATGTATAGATTTTAATGTAATAAATAAGATATCAAATCTTGCTAATTCTCTTAGTGAAGCTTAAAATATACCGACTCTATAACCTTTAGAAGGATAAGACTACCTGAAAAACAAGCGGGTAGATACATTCCTGCATTGTATCCAATAGTATAATACCCGTTCTTGGGTGAAAGGGAGTGTGAATTTACCTCTTAAAATTCGCTGAATCTTACTGGTAGCACCTGCTATTGTTCTAAATTTGGGCCAAAAAGATCTATTTGAAAACAATTAATTGTCGATATAAATATTTGAAACCATATAAATATAAACAAAGTATCTGTATTACATAAGAATACTTGATCACTTTTATATGTGGGCTGAGAAATTAAGATCATTTTTGAATAGGAGCACTTATTTTAAATTATATTATTGTATATCAATTATATTAGGATACATGAAACCATATAACTGTATGATAATTATGCTTATCAAATTGTGTCAATTCTGAGAAGAAGCTGGATGATTTTTGTCATTAAGGGTTTTTGGAATATTTTCTTCATCTTTATTGCTATTTCCACAACGTTTAGGACGATATGCCCTACGGCCTTCTTGATGTGTTTATTGAACTCTGAAACCTTCACGAAACTTCGAACTACGTCCTTTGTTGAATCCCCGGGGCGCCTGTTCTGATTCCATAAGCCCTAACCAGGTACAAGTGTTAAGTATTCGTGTATTGCTACTCGTTTGAAGTCAGGATTGAACCTGTAACCTACAGAAGATTATCTCCTTCGAAGCTTAGGGACCCAGCACCTATAACCGTTACACTATGTGTCCTGCTGGACAATTCAGAGTGAATTTTTAGGACTTATAATCTTTATGTCCTTTGTTGACTAGAATTACCACTATTGTGTATGATTTTTTAGCTGTGCTCATATTCAGATTTTTTTTTCATCTAACCTTCTTAATTATCGGCTCCCATATTGCAATCAACTCTATACTTGGTCTACTCAGAAGGTCATTGTAGCCCAACATAAGTGCTGATTCCTTAAGGCGTCTAATCCTCCAATGTTCAGCCATATCAATTAAGAACATTAAGTTTATAAGTGCAAAAAATTAATTCTGAATTGCCCAGCAGGACAGATAGCATAACGCTTATAGGCGTTGGTTCCCTAAGCTTCTAAGGAGACAATCATCTGGAGATTGCAGGTTCAATCACGACTGCAAACGAGTAACAATACAGGGATACTTAACATTGTACCTTGTTATGGCTAACGTAATCAGAACAGGCAATCCCCGTGGATTCAATAAAGGACGTACTTCGAAGTTACGTGAAGGTTTCCGAGTTCGACAAACACCTCGAGAAATCCGGAGGACATATCGGCCGAAACGTTGTGGAAATAACAATAAAGATGAAGACAACAGTCTGAAAACTTCTTAAGGATAAAAATTATTAAATTTTGGTATTAACTAACTCATTAGAACGTCGAACGAAATATCTATAATAAATGAAGACGAAATATGAATTGATATTGAGGAAATATAAATAAAATTACGTTTAAAACTAGTAAAAATTACATCATTACATAAAAGTTATTTGAAATAGAAGGAATGTAATTATAAAAGAAAATAGTTTGCACTCATATGTACACGATTGTTTATGTATTTACCAACCCAACAAAACGGACAGGATGTGAAAGACAGTTAATATTCAAGCGGTGTTTAATAAGTTTGAATTCAGAGTTTTCTTTCTTCTTGACTGGTTGCCTAACCAATGGTCTGCTCTACAATTTACCCTTGCTGGAAGGTGGATTCCTACCTTTACCAAGGATATTAGATTAGTGCTTTATGAAATACACTCAGCCTCATCCATGATTTGAACTCATGTCTCCGTGTTCATTTCCTAAGACGATAACGATTACCCCTGGATTGTATAAATGCAGCACCATCTAGTCTAATTAGAACAAGGTTCACCCGATTTCTTATTATTTCCTTGGCTGAAAATGAATCTCAAGTAAATATATGAGTTATAGAGAACATTAAACGAAATGCTAACGATTCACATTGCAGGAAAAATAAGTTTTATTGGTGCTTCGATAAATGGAAAATACGCTGGAATAAATGTGTGGAATACGAATTTAGTTCATTTGGAATGTTTTGAATAAAATTAACATATCAGTTGTTGAACTTTTCTAATTTACGGAATATAGTTTCTATCTTATAATTTTGCAAGGTACTTATCACTGTAGGAATGACAAGACGTATGGCCAATTATTTCTCTATGTTAACTAAAAAGGACATTTAAGCATACTTGAAGCATAATCACTTTTGAAACTTTCAAAACATTTAAACCATTTTTGTACGGGTTGTATTAACAATGTAAAATCTGTTTATCTTATCAATTAGGTTAAGTTAACCGAATCTATTCATTTTTGCTCAAACTAATTAAATAGACATCTTGTTGAATATTTCCTAGTTATGAAAGTATTTTGATATAGTTCTCTGGTCTGTCTGTTCTTCAAATCATCAACTAAATCTATTGTTTTAATTACTGATCTTATACACAAGAAATTTTGAATCCTATTTCATGTTGAATATCTGCAAGGTTCTCAAAGATATAGTTCAGTGATATAGCTGTCTTTGCTTTTAATAAAAAGTGACCGAATAAATATGTTTAGTTTAAATAGTGTCTAGAATAAATCAATGATTTGTTCTACCTAGCAACACTAATGCATTAATCAATAAATACAGTGTTCATTTAATGGCAGCAAAGGCTCCATTTAAGCGTTCTATATGAACTAGCTTTAAATGCAGTGTGTTTTTAGAGCTCGTGTAAATAAATGGCACACACACACACACACACACACACACAAACACACACACACACACACACACATATATATATGTGTCTTTAAAGAAAAAAAACCAAGACCGGATATTTTAGGATAATAAATTTATTTCCATCCTGTTTTCTGTTTCTGGTGTGAACCAACACACGAAGAAAAATATAACAGGACGTCTTCAGATCTAATGGATAAATAAAACAGAATAGACACAGGGTGGGGGTAGAGAGTTAAAGAGTTACCTCCTCGTTTTATTGAATTTCCGTTTTTTTATTTACCTATTTATTTTATTTTAAAAATTCTTACGTCAGTTATAATAACGGTAATTTAACTTTTTTATTTATTTTATTTTATTTATTTTCTTTTCTTGTTAAGTTCGATAATTAAATTTTGAGGGAAATATTAATGCTTATATTAATTTCGATACTATTTATTTAGCTACCTATTTTTTCCATGTGTGTATATTGGATACGTTTTTTGTCTGGTTTCACTATTTATTTCTATGTTCTTAAAAATTTATAGTCTATAGTTTAAATTTTGTCCTATGTCTACATCTAGCTATTAATTCACTTCTCTTATTTAATAACTTATCAGGCAATTTATAAGTCAATATATGTATTTTCTTTTCTAAGCACGAATTGCATCTACCGTCAAATCTATTTGGAGTATTTGTTTTTTTTCAAAATAGACAATTCAATATCAGGGGTTAACCCTTTGTTTTTTTAAGTTCTCTACCAGGAAAATTTAATAACATTGAGCTCTGTACCAGGAAAATTTAATAAGTTTAAAAGTTCCGTACCCTCATCCAATTTCCGTATTCTTTTAATAATGTTCGCACTAAATGAGCATTATACCCAATCAGTTGGAAAATAAATTCTTAACGAATAAATCAAGTGAAGAACTGAGACAAACAAAAAAAAATAATCAGTATAATTATAGAATGTTAGTCTACTACGATAGTATCTTACGACTACAATATGAGTTTTAGGTGGTTTTCCTAAGCCTTTGAATCGTTATCCTACCCTAGTATTAGAGTTCAAAGTCTGCCAAAGAGTCAGTGATCTTCACTGAATAAAGTTTATTCCAAGTATTTAAGTAACATAATTATTTAAATTAGATTGAGTGTAAAAATAGAATACAAGACCTCATAAACCATAAGATTTTTTTCCAAAATAATCTTAAAGAACAGCAATATCTAGTCGAGAATGTGCGCATGCATTTTAGAAAAGCACGTTTTAATACAGTTCAATGATTGGAACTGACATAAATGCTCTTCCCTTATAGAAGGAAAAAGCAAGCGTGACCGAAAAGGTTGACTTCGATCTATTTTATAAGTACTGACGTAAAAGATACCAGAAATCACGGTCAATTTAAACAGGTGGGTGGCGTTTTCTTTTCATTGCAGATAGGAATGAGAAAGTGGATTGCAGTTTACAGTTCCGTGAGAGACAATATGCTCGATTGCATACTATATAATAAAACTAATGTGGTTGACAACTAAACGTAAATGAAACAATATACTACAATGACACCAAAAAATCATACAAAAGCTACAAATAAACAAACAAAAACAGGAGAAAAATTGTCCATCAAATTTTATTTCATGTTACCATTGCACTTCTTTTAAAGTACAACGTTGAAATGTTAAAATCAGAGTACGGATTATTGGTTTCGTTGTAGATTTGAAGCTATTCTCAGATAAGGTTCTAAACAGGATCATTTTCATTCAGGTTTTAAATATTCCACGTTTACGGATTGGGCTGGATCGACTTGTGGGGAGTTTCAGTGGCTGGACATCCACAGGTGTCGTATCTGGAAGTTTAGTGTGTCTGGTACCTCTGAAGGTAATCCCAAGAAGTGGCTCAGGTGACTGAAAAATCCTTCTGTTTTTCCATCTTCTTACTTTGTTAAGTCGATGAACAAACAGCCCTATTCTCCCTCGGTGCTTATTTAATATATCGAGAGTCAAATCTGGCATTCCTTTATAAAATCTTGAATAATGTGGGAATTAAAATACTTTATGAAAAAAAAAAAACGTTTGACATAAATTGTGTAATTTGATGGTATGAAAATGACTAAATTTTTTCAAAGGTTTTAATTTCACGTATTTATTTTTATTGATGACGTGTTTTTCATTATGACAACAATGGGCGAGTCCATTCAAAGCTTTTCTGCATTTATTCATGTCGTTTTGATATTTCTATTTTTATCAATTGCTGGGTCGATGTATCTATTCCCCATCCCACCACCGGACAAGTATGGCACAAGGCATTTTTAAAGTTGGTCCGGACACAGGACCGAAGCCCACATACGTCTGTCAAAATCCAAAAATACCTTCAGCCCCGTTAGCACCTCCAAAGGGTTCACCCCAGACACCAGGAAATAAACAAAGACAATTAGTCGTATTTGGCGAGCCGTTTCACCTCTGGGCGGTTCTGCCGGTTCTGCCGCGGAACTGGAGAGTTCCTCCGGCCTCAGGGGGGCATCTGCCAGGCTTTTGACCCCTTCTCAGAGATAATTTTATAACCTGAGGCACCCCTAATAAAGGGAATGCCGACGTGGCCGAAAGTATTTTTGGCAATGCCGGACATGTGTGGGCTTTACCCAGCACCCGGACCAACCTTAAAACGGCCTTGTGCCACATTCGTACGGTGGTCGGAAAGATGATATAAACCAGATGATCACCAAGGAAATCTAATTCAGTTGGGCTGGTTATATGGAATAAATAGTGGGGATCCCTTAAGTATAGGATTAGAGACTTCGCCATCAAAAATGGCAAACAGCTCAAACAAGATAGGGCCAAAAAGGCAAAGTCTTTAAAAGATAGACTCGACTGGGCGGTGGGGGAGGACTCCCTAACCGTAGACCTTGTAAAGGAGGTGATTAAACACGGGGCAAGCGAACATTACAAGGGTTTCGTAGTCAGAAATAGTATAAACAGAGTTTCTAACGAAGCTGTGAAATGCCACGCATTCTTGCGGTAGGAAGAGTTCCCATGTCGGTACATCGAATTCGTCAAATCCCCAGACGGGCGTACGCTGCGGTCGAACCACGAGATGGCTGAAGGCCTTTCGGGCGCACTTTCAAGATCGCTTTGCCTGTTGTCCTGACCGCCCAGTTCAGGAGTTTCGTAACTATTTAGCCGACTTCCCCCGTCTTAGAGAGGCGGAAGCGGCTAGTTGCTTGGGTGTGGTAACTGAATGCAAAGTCCGTAATGCGTTGAAGCAGGTCGGCCTGAACAAGTAACCAGGACTTGATGGTTACCCCTACGAAGAGTACTTCAGGATGTCGCATATGTTTGTCCCTATTCTGACGGATATGTTCAACTGGCCTTCTCAGGGAGCCATTCCTGGTAGCATTTTCAGGGGGTGATCATATTACTGAAGAAAGGAGATAAGAATGTTTCGGAGGACTTAGATGACAACAGGCCCATAACTCTGCTAAACACAGAGTTCAAGATTTTACCCCGGTTCGCTTGCAGCTTGTCATCAGTGATCTGATTCGACCGGAACATAACTACGCTGTGAAGGAAAGATCAATCCAAGACAACTTGCACTTGTTTCGCCAGATCCTAGAGGGTATAGAAGACGACACCGAAGCTGCACCGATCAAGTCCTTCGATAGGGGGGACCATTGGTTCTTGGCGACATTTTTTGAGACAGCCGGATTTGAAATGGAGTTCCGCAAATGGATCAGCATTATGTACCACAAACCGCAGGTGATGGTGCAGGTGAACGGAAGGCGTTCGAGGGATTTTGCGATCGTGCAATCGGTCCGGCAGGGCTGCCCCTTGTCCCCTCTTCTCTATATCCTCGCTGTGGAGTCCTTGCTCCATAGGCTTCCTGATGAGAGGGCTCTTCCGGCCTTAATCAGAATCTCTTTAGCCGGCCGTGCCCGACCGAAGGTCACTGCGTACGCTGATGACAGCATGGTCTTTTTGTCTAACCACATGAACATACTGGCAGTGAAAGAGGCGATTGCGAGGTAAAAATAAAGTAGCAGGTGCCAAGGTCAACCTTGACAAAAGCGAAGGTTTGCAATTGGGTGCTTGGAGGGGAGGCATTCCCCTACCAGAGCCTTTCCTCTGGCGTGATGGAACCATCCGCATCCTTGGGATGTGGTTTGGGCCCAGCCTCCAACTGGAGCGAAATTGGTTGGAAGGAGGAGCTAAGGTAGAAGCGCAGATGGGTACTTGGCTTCGAAAGCGGTTTTCATTAAAGGGTAGGGCGGAGGTGTGCGCCGTGCACGTCTTCCCCTTGATCCTTTACCGTTTCCCCGTACTCCCCTTGCCTAAGAATCATCGGGTGACGCAAAACGGGGGTTCTGGGAATGCCTGATCGAGAGAGCTATTGGCTCGCCTAGAGACTGGCTTACCTATGCCGATCCTTAACGAAGGACACGGTTTGGGGACATTTGGCGAGGAAAGACATTTCTCACCTTAAGTCCAATCTCAAGGCTGAAGCCTGTCGTAAGCCAAGGGACGAAATATCATTTATCTACGAGTGTTTAAAAGGCCCTTCACAAACGTCCTAGGTTCAGTCCCCTTTCACAGTCTCGGAAGGAGTTATATCGGGAATTAGTAGCGGGTTCCGTTTTCGATCCTCTGGTGAAGCGTCTCCGCTGGTCGCTGAAGGAAATTCGCTCCTAGTGGAATTGGGCGCCCGGCACGAGCTTTCTGAAACACTCCGTATTCTTTCTCACCCGGTAACTCGCTCGAGACGCGTTGGCCCTCAACGACTGGGCTTTCAGAGCGTGCATATCAGAAAACCTGATTTTCCCTGCTGTGGCAGTGGTTTAGAAGAAACGGCTTTGCTCACCTTCTACTACTGCGAGCGGGTTCAACCGTTCTAGAGTCACGTCAGGGAGTGGACGGTTCGCATCAGCCACAAATGTTACATAGCCATATATGAATATGGGAAATGTGCTTAGAATGTTAATATCTCATATATATATTACACAGGAATCCCGAAAAAAAAAACCCAAAAAAAACCACTTACGACTTCTTAGTTCAGGTACGAAACTTTTTATTACCTTTTGAGTTAAGGTTTTTCGACATAAGGAAGAGGGAGGCACAATCTTTCTATGACGACGTTTCCATCTGCCCCCCTCTCCCGCAACACGCGCGGCGCTCGTTGCGCACAAATTCGTCTGGCCTCGCCCAGGTCTCAATCTCAACTCCCTGACCTTTCTCAAATCTCAGCCCATGCTTCCTGTGCGTGACGTCACTTACATCACTGGATACATCCTCTATATGGGATTTTTATTGCGACATCTCTGAATGACACGTCCGCTCTGCATGCGCGTGAACACCTGCGCTCATGTTTGCACCAAAATAACCCATACACTGAGTCGAAAGGTTCTCACCCTAACTACACCCAAAGGCAAGATATAGAAAACGAAATCCCTCGGCCATTATATTACACAAACACCTCATGCTGCTCGACGTTGGTTACGTCTTGAATTATGTTGATCTTCCGTATCAGAGTGAGAAGCCAATGGAGTTTCTCGCCATCCTAGCTTTAGCAGAAATGGCGATTTGGGAGACGCGAAACAAGGGATTGTATGAGGGTGCAAACTTTTCTCATCGGTATCTGAAATTGTTCTTTGGCACCAGCTTAGGGTCAAGATTAGATACGATAGAAAACGCTCGGACTGCATAACAATCAACAAAAGGTGGGTGTATGCAGTGAGCCTGGTCGCACGAAAAAGGACAATGTTGGCGTCAAGCTTCCCTCCTCTGCCTGTGCATGGTTACAATGGTCCGGGTCCTTCGGGAACCCAGTCCGGGTAAGTAGACTCTCTTGCTACCCACTTGACCACTATCCAGTTGTATGAGGTTTGTCATTGGCCTTATCACTTTGTATTTAATCATCAAAATCTTCCCCATCCCACAGTCTTTTTTCTCCTAAACCTACTCCCCACCCCCTACTTTCTTAGGATCTTAAAACCACATTTTCTGTAATTCATGTTGTGCTTTCCTCACTTTCTCCCTCTCAAGTTTTTTCTTTTATTCCCCTTAATTCCCCCCACTAGGGTCAGATCGGCTTGCTTTCGGCTCCCGACTGCACACCGGAAAACAGTCGTCTCTCCATATCATAGACGTGGTGAGGTGATGGACGGGAAACCAACGAGGTTTCAGTTATTTATTTCTTAATTTTACTAAAATTTCCTCCTTTCTTTTTCTTTCCTTCCACATCGTGTTTTTTCATTGTACATACACCCTTTCATTTCACCGGGTTTTAAATAGCTTTCATAGAGTGATTATCATACTAGTGATTGCTGCGCGTCAGAGATAAATGAGAATAAATTATAGTGTGACTGGTCGTGAAAGAGTCTAACTAGGGATCCCAGAACAAAGTATTTTCTTCTTCTCTCCTCTGCCCCCAAAAACCTTGGCCCTTGTGCTCACGTAAAAATTGTTAAATTTCGTATTTTTCATTTTTTTTTAAACAGAGATTCATCAAGGAATGTGTAAATGTGACGTGTACGGTTAGATAATAACGTATCCTCTATGAGAAGTTTTCCTGCCGAAAAACCGTTGGGAGAATTAATATTAGCGATGCTCTTTTTCTCTTCGAATATCAGATAATTGTTTGCTCTAGTTTACAGCTACAAGGTGAAGGCGTGCATAGAGTAACGGTTATCCTCGTAGGAAATGGAGTCAGCATCCCGAGTTAAAATGATGTGACAGTATGTGTTTCATTTCAAACTAATGCCTTTAGTAAAAGCATGAAGCATCTGTTCTACACCTACTCCTGATGTGAGTTAAACGTAGAGTCCAGGGACTCTTAGCCTTAGTTAAGTATCCAGTCAGCAAATGAAACCTCTCAAATCAAACAAGCGTTACGCTGCTTTTAATATGATATTGTGTAGAGGTTGAGTAAATGTAAAAATGGTACCAGTATAATGTACCGTAGTGTAATGGCTAAAGTTCTGGACTATGACTGTGAAGTAAGCTAGTTCAAACTTCAGTCGCATTATTACGTTCATTCTCAGTTAAATATCTTTCGAAAGCTATGAACACCAATCTCTAAACAACTACGTGATAAATAGTATCAATGCCGTTCTTCAAAAAGGATGGTTTTGATATTTTTTAACCAATGAACGTTTATTTGGCATTAATCTACGAAACTGTCGGCCCATGATGGATTATCTTAATAAATCTCCAACTGCAATTTGCTGCAGATTCATAAGTGTCGGGGGGTCATATGAAGCATTGACGCAAGTTTTTTTTTTATTTTTTTATTATTGGTCTTCCGAAAATGCAATCTGGACATTTAATAATGAAGCCCAATAAAGATTATACAACATTTTTAAGATTAAGACGTTAAATATTGTGTAGTATTTTTTCTCTTTAGCAATACAGGGATTTTTTGCACTGGTACCTTCGATTCGAGTTTTGTTTTTTTTCCAAAAATGAGTCAATTCAATGTATTTTCAGTGTATAGAAAAACTTATTTTCCTCATTCCATCTCCATATGTATTTCATGAAAAGAATGACATTGCCAAGACTTTACAAATACGAATTCTAGGTCTTTTACTTTCAAAAGAATTGTCTCGAGTCCTAGGAAAAGGAATAAAATCGTAGAATAATTATAACTTGATTTACCATAAAAATGAAAATCAAAATCTAAGCATTGAAATGAAAATATAGTTTAGATATCTTTGCTTAAAATCCTATTTCAGTTGCAATTAATATTGATGTCAAATAAACCCATGTTTACAGAACCAATATTATAGTTATACTGATTCTGTAAAAGAGCTCGTTTTTGTTTGCAACCAATCAATTATATTTAATTGAGAGCAAAGGATTCTGCTGTGAATTTAGTAGTTATCTTCCCTGAGAAATTATAATGCTTTCTGTAAGTGCAAACTCAACACAATTATTATATTTATAATCATAGAGCTCATTCGGATTCCGAAAGAACGTATTACATTAACTTGAACAAATAAAGCCTATTACTATCTCAATTCAAAAGCCTCTATACGAAGCGTATATTGGTGAAGTGATACTAACATCAGGACATTAAAAACCGGATCATAATAATATAATAGCAAAAAGGTTACTGTAAAATATTTTCTTAACAAATAATATGATAGAAAGTGTTCGTCATTTTTTCTTTTAAATTGCCGCACAAAATTTAGTATTAATTTAGATAGATGAAATGTAAAAATTATAGATGGTGAATATTTAAGTGAAACAAATCATTTCATTGTTTATCCTATATAAACCGAGTCCCATTTTACGTTTATTTTCCTAAAGGATCATTCTTTTCACAAGTTTAATCAATATTTTTCACACGGGAATTTCTATTCTAGACTCTGATAACGCCTTTGTCTAATTATTTGTTTACTAAATACATAAGTAACACTTTTAGCAACTTTCCTGAATGTAAGTAGCTTTTATTCTCTTCTCGAAATTTTTTCGAATTGATGGAAACTGATTAATGTATTCACAGAAATAGAGATACACTCGCTCTTCTCGCTCTCTACCTCTCTCCCTCTCTTCTCTCTCTCTCTCTCTCTCTCTCTCTATCTCCCTCTCTCTCACTTACTATATATATATATATATATATATTGGGAATAGAAAGAAGGTACAAGTTATTTAAAAAGCTGAGCTTTAAGCACTTTTTAAAACAATGTTAAGGATACAGCTAACTCCTTAAAGTATTTTCTTTGATATATTTTCCAATTAAAAGTCGAATATTGTCGATACAAAACCATACTCAACTTTCTTAAGAAAAAAGGTTTGCATCATAGATACCCCCATATATATATATATATATATATATATATATATATATATATATATATATATATATAATTAAAACGTTCAATGACAATCAAAACACCGCACACCCAGAAACCACAGAAAAAAGGTTAATACATAAAAAAAAAACATCAATAAGGAGATGATATAGAGAATTATATAAGAAAAAAGATTACATTACCATAGTAAAAAAAACAAAACTCGAAAACACTCATAGTAGAAATTAACAAAAATAAACGATTTATTAATAAATATATCATGGAACATCATCACAGATTTAAACAATCTAATCTACGCAGGAGTGAACATAGCTTATGAGAAAATAGGTGTTTGCCAAAGAACAGAAACGGAAACTTAAAACACGGATGGTAAATTAGCCTAGAAACACATAAGAAATCTACAACAATCAAAAGTTATAAAACAAAGGAAAAACGCTGGAATATTTAGGAGGGTAAAGAGGAAACACAAGTAAAACAACCAAGATAACTCAAGGAAATTAACAAAAAATTACTGGCAAAAGAAGGAAAACCAATAAGATATCAAGGCAGGATAAAACAATAAAGACAACACAAGACAGTCCAAAGCAACAAAAATTTTACCTGCAAGAAGGGGGCGAATTCAGGAAGACAAACCAACAACAGGATGACAAGGGTACCAAACTATTTCGGACAAAATATGCGAAATATAAGAACATAACAGAGGAGCCGAATAGATAAGCATCATGGTATATGGATTAGAAGAACACGAAAAGGAATATAAGGCAAAAATATTCCTCAATTCACGCAGAGCAACTCACAAAAAGGGACCAAAAAGGGAACAAAAACGCCAAGTCATGATGTCATACAGGAATACTAGTTTTAAAAAAAATCACGTTCATCAACTGGGGACGTGCAGTCGAAATGAATTGATGCTTAAAAGAAACAAATATACCAGAACAGCTGACCAAAAGAAATACCACAGATCAAAAAAGATCAGCAAAAAGGAACCGTCCCCGGCAACTATGATAAAACATGGTCAGATGTTGCAAGGGAACAAAAGAAACAGTAGATATACTATACATTTATCAAAATATCCTCAAGGACAGCAAAACGAGACAAAAATGGAGATACGTTGTGGTATGTCTACAAAGAGGCATACAATATGAATCCACAACCTAGATAAGAGACTGTCAGAAAATATGCAAGGTCTCCGACGACGTCATAAAGTTATTGAGAACCCATGAAAAATTGGAGAGTGGAACTGACAGCAGGAGGGAAAAGATTAGCTTAAACGAAAATCCAGAGAGTGATTTTCCATGGAGATGCGCTATCACCATTACTATTTCCTACAACAATGAACCCACTCAATGATATACTTAGAAAATCCACCGGTGAATACAAACTTACTAAATTGCAAGGAAAAAATCAACCACCTAATGTATATGGACGACCTCAAACTGTATATAAAAAATGAAAAAGAAAATGAAACCCAAATACAGGTGGTGAGGATATACAGTTACCATATGGGATGGAATTTGGCATAGAAAAATATGCCCTGCTAATAATAGAACGTGAAAAATGGCGAATGGTGGAAGGATTAGAGTTACCAAATAAGGAAAAAATCTGAACACACGAAGAAAAACAAACTTACAAATATTTGGGGATATCGGAAGCGGACACTCTCAAACAAGCGAAGATGAAAGAAAAAAAAAGAAAGAAAAAGAATACCTCGGGAGAACGAGAAAACAACACTGAACTAGACGAAACGAGATATTTCTGTAATATGATTTATACAGCAGCAATCTCATTTGACGGATAAACATTTGGGCTGTTCCCATCGAAAAATAATCTGAACTATTCTTAACGTGAACACGGAAGGAAATTCAATGAACAGACCAGAGAACAAGAAAATCATGACGATGCGAGAGTTGATTAAAAAAAAACTATATATATATATATATAAACAAGGAGGATGAGCACTCACCAGCATTAAAGGCATCGTCGATAAATCGATGAGACATCTCGAAGACAACATAAAACAAACAAAGTAAGACTGATTACAGCTACCAGAAAAGACATAAACAACTCATTGATCAAGAAAATAATGATAACTAGAAAATAAAAATGTGAAGAAAAACAATTGTATGAAGATTTCAAGAAATAAACAAGCAAAATATCTCATGAGAAATCCTAAAGAGAGACACCGAATAACTTAAAACAGTACAAAACAACATCATAAGGGCAAATAACGTTAAATTCAAAAAAAGGATAAGACCTAACAAAATAGCAAGTGTACATTATGTGGTGAAAAAGACGAAACGAACATTCATATAAATTCGAATGCAGTAATTTAGTGTTGTATACTGTGATAAAGGAATTTACATGAAAACAGAATGATCATAACACTTCTTCATAAAAATAAAACTCTCAAACTTTATCATCGAAAGGGGTTGAAGCTTATGTGGTTTGAAAGAGACTGACGTACGGAGAAAGACGAATACATCCTGATAAAATGACCCATAACTTCTTCTCTTGACCATAACACACTGAATTATTTTCAAGGCCTTACGTCTTCTCTTCCAACGAGCCGTACTAAACCGATCTTCCCCAGGTGACAACTTGGCCCCCCGTGGTTACGGTTCTCTCTCTGCTAACTCAACTCCGCTGTGAGCTGGCAATAACTCAAGACGCGCACTGATTCAGACCCTTACGTAGACACACACACACACACACACACACACACACACACATATATATATATATATATATATATATATATATATATATATATATATATATATAATTTTAAATTACCCACGTTTTCTCATCAAAATATGACTGTTTTTGCTTTCTACATAGGTGTATCCAGTTCAGATATATATATAATTTTAAATTACCCACGTTTTCTCATCAAAATATGACTGTTTCTCTGATTGACGGGTCTGTTAAGGGCCTATATGCAACATTTGCGCGCAAAAAAGACATTAAGACTAGACACGACTAGCTGGGGAAGGTAATCCACTGGGAGTTTAGCGAAAAAGTGTGCATACTCATGGAATCACTCAGTGAAACACTGAAAAGTCTACTGAATTCTAAACTTCTGGTGATAGCAGCATACATATATTTTGGGATAAAATATCCACGTTCATCCAATAAAGACAGGCTGTTCAACTGAGTTGATGCCTTGAAGAAGCAAACGTATCAGAATGAATGACAAATGGGATACTAACATGATCCGGAAGGCCACTTAAAGGAACCACCCCAAAAGGTATAGACCGATAACGTTTCTACTGTTGATGTTGAAAATCCTAACAACACAATGGGGAGGACAATAACTCGAAAGTATGTCGCGGGCTGTTTCTAGAAAGCCAAAAACGATGCGATAAGGGAATAAGACAGATTGTTATTTATCATACATTGATCAACACATACTCAAGGTGAAAAAAACTAGGTAGAAATATGTTGCTATGGCACACATTGACTACAAATAGCCTATGATGTGGTTCCGCAAACCTGGATTATAGATTGCATAAAAATGTACAAGATATCCGACCTAATTCGAAAATTAATCAAGGAAGCCGTAAACTACTGTCAGCTGATAATGACAACAGAAGAAAAAACAGATTAGAAAATCTAATGAGGCATCTTCCAGGAAGATGCGCTGTCACCATTACTATGTCACGCTATTATATACTTAGGAAATGCATTGGCGGTTACACATTTCAAATTATTTGGGATTTTGAGATACAAGTAGATCACCCAATCCCTGCAAGAAAAGTGGTAATTGACAAAAACAAAAGAAGTTGCAGTATAATAGCCAGAATTCTTAGAAGAGTCGTGGAAACCTGGGGAGATTCCAGTGAAAGACGTTAAGTTAACTTTGACGAGAAAATTGCACGATAAGTTTATTAATAATAATAATAATAATAAGAAGAAGAAGAATAAAAATTAAAAAAATATATCAAACTGGAAAACGTCAACACTTGAAGGGTTACATGTTTTCTGGTCAAAGAAATTCACCTCCATTCACGATAGACCAGCTCTAGAAATGAATAAACGCCTACAAAGAACACACGTATCCGAATGAATGGCCAAAAGAAGATCCACATTGATCCGAAAGGACCCAAGCTAAAGAACCGCGCCAAACAATTCCAGATCTATCACTTGCCGACCGATTATGTGGAGAATATTAACAGCACAAATAAGGGAAGAGATTTACTACTCGTTAAAAAGCCACGGATTGTTCCCTGAGGAGAAGAAAGGATGCCGCAAAGGATCCAGAGGCACAGCAGAGTTACTTTACATAGATCAACACATCCTAAATGAGAGCAAGACCAGACGGAAAAATCTTGCACTTGCTGGATTGACTACAAAAAGGAATATGATATGTTTCCACAAAGCTGGATAATAAACTGTTTCAAAATGTACAAGATATCACATGAAGTCATAAATTTTATCGAGAAAAAACATGAATACCTGGACAGTGGAATTGACAGCAGGTGGAGGAAACTTAGTTGAAGAAATGATCCAAAGAGGTATTTTAAAGAAGATGCTCTTTTGCTGTTGCAATACATAACTGCCATGATGCCACTTAACCACGTACTCAGAGAAGCACAGCCGGATACACACTTAGTAGATTGCAGGAAAAAAATCCATCACTTGTTTATTAAACTATTTGAAAAAAAGAAAAAGAACTGGAGACTCTAATACATGTAGTTAAAACATCCAGTCGGGACA
This sequence comes from Sepioteuthis lessoniana, assembly GCA_963585895.1. Taxonomy (NCBI): domain Eukaryota; kingdom Metazoa; phylum Mollusca; class Cephalopoda; order Myopsida; family Loliginidae; genus Sepioteuthis; species Sepioteuthis lessoniana. The sequence continues at coordinate 68,267,988 of OY757928.1, forward strand.
TAGGAATGGAATTTGGCGTAGAAAAAACTGTGCCCTGCGTGTAATGAAAAGTGGCAAACGTCATCTTACTGATGGAATGGAACTACCAAATCTGGACAATATTAGAAAGCTCGGAGAAAAGGAAACCTACAAATAATTGGATATTTTGGAAGCTGACACCATCAAACAAGTGGAAATGAAGGAAAAAATCATTAAAAAATATCTCATGAGAACTAAAAAGCTACTCGAAACAAAACTATCCAATCGAAACCTTATCAAAGGAATAAATACCTGGGCTTTATCCCTTGTTAAAGTTAAAGTATCCCTTTCGGAAGTTGATCTGAGATGAACTTTAAAAAGTGGATCAAAGAACAAGAAAACTAATGACCATGCACAGGGCATTACATCCCAGATACGACTTTAACAGACTATATGTATCAATAAAAGAGAGAGGAAGAGGACTTGACAGCATTGAAGACAGCGTCGATGCAGCTATACAATGACTCGAAGACTACGTAGAAAAATATGAAGGAGGACGGATTACAACCACCACAAACGATACTGAGAACATAATGGACCACAATGACAACTAGGAAACAAAAATGGGAAGGAAAATAACTCTATGGGAGTTTTACACGACTAATAAACAAAATTTTCCACGAGAAAACCTGGACGTGGCTAACAAAGAGAAACAGAATCTCTCCTAATAGCATCACAAAAGAATGCCATAAGAACTAATCAAATCAAAGTGAGAAAAGTTAAGACCAAACAAAATAATTAATTTAGGCTATGCAGTGACAGAGATGAAATCATAAATCACATAAATGAATGCAGCAAAATAACACAAAGGAGTGTAGGACAAGAGAAGACTGGGTTGGCAAGGTGATCCACTGGGAGATGTGCAAGAAATTTAAATTTCACCATACGAACCAATGGTAAATGCACAACCCAGCAGCTGTCCAAGAAAATGACACACATAAACTCCAATGGGATTTTGTCATACGGACAAATCCTCTAATCTCGGCCAGAAGACCAGACTTAATAATAATAAAGACAAAAACAAGAGAATTTGCAAAATTGTGGACTTTGCTGTACCGGCTGACTACAGAATAAAACTGAAAGAATTTAATTCAACCTTGCAAAGGAATTGAAAAAAAAACAAACTATGGAACATGATGGTGACAAATATACCAATTGTGATTTGTGCTTTTGGTACTGTAAGTAAACGATTATTAAAGGGACTTGAGGACTTGGATACCATCAAAACTTGAGAACGGACAGAATACTGAGAAGAGTCCTGTTGACTTAAAGAGACTTGATGTCACTCAAACTCCAGTGAAAAGACATACGGTAACGATGATGTGAAAGACTCTCAAGGAGTTAATAATGATAATTTTACATAAAATATGAATATTGGAAACTATAACCATCAGAGATGAAAGAAGAACTCACAAAAGAATACGTCATAAAAACAAGAAAACTTATGGAAGCCAAACTCTACTGCCGAAAGTTTATCAATGAATAAACACCGAAGCAATCCCCATGTAAAAATATTCTGGACCTTTTTTAAAATGGACAACTAGACAAAAAGACAAATAAATAAAAAAACAATGTTCAATGCCTTAATCTCGAGAGATGACATTGTCTGAGGAAATAAGTCAGGAAAAGAAGATTATTTGATAGCACTGAGAATTGCACAGATGCAACAATTTGAGGGCTCAAAGTATACACAAAAATACCCAAGAGAGACTAATTAAAGCAGCCACTAACATCAACGACAACGTTAAGAGACAGAGAAAAAGAAAATTTTCAATACACAAATAAGAAAAAAAAACGACAGCTCGTTTACTTTCAGAAGCAAACTGATGAGATACCTCACCAGAAAAAGTGGAAATTGCTAATGAAAGAAACCCCGCCAAAAGAACCCAAATATTTTTAAAAACAACACAAAATAATGAAATAATGAATTTATATTAATGCAAAAATCGATAATACGTGACAGAATAACAAGAGGAGGTTGAGTGTAGAGACAGGTCAAACGGTTGCTTAAAAAATGTTTAAAACTAGGTATGACTTCGTGGGAAAGACTATCCACTGAGAACTGTGCAATAAATCAAAATTTGACAATAAAACCAAATGGTATATGCACAAACCAGACCTAGCCCTTGAAAATGAGATGCATAATTTTTTCTGTGATATTAAGATTCACGAACATCATTGACGCCCGATGACCAGAACCACTATTAATCAACAAGCAAATCAGAATTTATGTTTTGCTTGTTCTACAGCTTTCTTCTTCTCTTGCAAGGTCGACTAATGTATCTCTATTTTTGCTTTTTTCATAGTTGTCCGCAGGAACAACAGAGACATGAAGTTAACGGTAATACCAATCGTAGTTGGTGCCATTGGAAAGGTCTCCTAAAGCTAGGAAAAAAACTGGAGGAGTGGGGAATCAGAAGAAGCTTCGAGACGATCCAGATCATTGAATTGTTTAGTTCGGCTAAATATTCTGAAGATTCCCGGAGACAAAAGGAGTGCTGCTGTCACTCAGGTTTTAGTGAAAGACTACCATTTAACACTGCTATTAAAACCCTATAGTGAATTATAGAATGATAAAATAACTTGTCATCTTGTAGATTTTACTGTTCCAGTTAGCTACTGACGTAAATGAAAAAATTAATAAAAAATGATGGACACATATTTTGATATTTTCAGGGAGATGAAAATGCTGTGCAAAATAAAGTAGATGGTAATACCAGTTACTTGCTTAAAAAGGGGTTTGTGGAAACTGGGGAAACTGGGAATCATGCAGTTTTCAACACTGGTGAAATCATCTATACTTAGAAAATTCCTGAAGACATGTAAAATTGAGGTGAAAAACACATTAATATGTTATTATATTGTTCCTAGAAAATTTTGGTTTTACTCCAGCATTAGCTAGCTGATGACATTTCCCTGGAGTGTGAGTGATAGTAAGTCTTTTCAAATTTCTAGGATTCTTCTCAAATTTCAGGCCGATGTCAACAATACAGTAGTTTTATTTGTATCTGTGGGTACTTCGATTTCCAACATTACCAACCAATTTACCATGCATTTGAGGATCATTCCGGATGTGCCAACTAAAAAAGCTATCACAGTCAACTTTATGTTCCATAGCTTTTTTAGTTTTCTGGTAAGTTCTAAGAACTTGTCATTCTTCTTGTTTTCTTTGATTTTTACTCTTTGGTCCGTATTAGAATGACAAATTTCAATTTCTTGCACAATTCTCACTGGATCACCATCTCCACCCAGTTGTGCCTCGTCTTGTACTCTTTTTGTGCTTCGTTTGTGCATTCACTTATTATTGTTTCTTCTCTATCACCACTTCACCTACTCTTGCTGTTCTGTTGCGTCTTGTCAATTTCCATTTCATATACTTTGTCCTTATGGCGTGGTTTTCTGCAACCATTCAGTCTGTTTTTAAAGTTCCCCTTTCTCAACAATGTACAGATCTTGTGTGAAATTTCGTTAGTTTGCTGCTTGAAATATTGTTCTTCTGATTTCTCTTTCGTTGTTATTGTCGTTCTTTTGATCCTTCTGTGTTGTTTCTCGTCACTGAAATAACTGTTTCTTTATTCATTTTTATGTAGTCGTTGAGTCCTAATTTTGACACATCGACGCTATGACCAAGTTTACTCGTAGATTTCACGGGTTTATCGTTTGAAATATCCATACATTTGTTTTTCTTCGCATTTTTCTTTTCTAGTTATTGTTGGTTTGTTGATCCTTATGTTATTAGGGGTGTTTCTGGTCGATCTAATCAGTCTTTTTTGCACATTTTTCATGTAGTCTTTGAGACGTCTTATCGATGTTTTGCCGCTATCTTTAATGCTAATCGAAGTGATTTAGTTTCTCTCTTTATGTACCCTTTTTTAGCAAGGTACAAGCTTTCTCGCGTGAGAGGTCACATGCTTATCACTTGAACTGTCCATTGTGCTGTTTTTCTCCGTATTTTTGTTTCTAGCTACATTCGTTCTGTTGATGATCGTGTTGTCTGTATGCTTTCTGGTGGCGGCAATCGGTCTTCCTCCGAACTTTTCAATGTAGTCTACGAATCGTTTTATCGATGCATCAAAGCTATCCTCAATGCGGGCAAGGTTTCTTCCTCCTTCCTTTCAGGACACATATGAGCTGTCAAAGTTATCACTGGGATGCAAGACCTTGTGTATGTTGATTAGTTTTCTTGTTCTCTGGTCCATTTGTTTTAGTTCTTCCTTCGTCAACTTCATGAATGATTTTTACGAGAGTGACAGCCCAGGTGTTAAACCCTTTTGTAAGGTTCCCGCTATATCGTTTGGTTTCGAGTTTTCTCCTACCCACGAGATACTCTTTTTTTTTCTTTCATCTCCACTTATTTGATGTTGTGGGCTTCTAATAATCTTAAGTCTTTGTAAGCTTCCTATTCTCTGATCATTCTGAATATTTTCTTTGTGGGCAGTTCCATTCCTACCGCCAGGTGTCGTTTCCTCTTTTTCATTATTAATATAGTACATTTAATGCTTATTTCCATCCCTACGTGCTGACTGTGTATTCTCATTGCCTATTTTAGGGTTTCCAATTTTTTCTAGTTTTTGGCAAACAGTTTGATGCCATTCATGTACATGAGGTGATTGATCTTTTCTTTCAATTTACAAAGTTTGTATCCGGCTGTGCAGTTTCTAAGTATGCGGTTGAGTGGCATTACCGCTGTTATTAATAGTAATGATGATAGTACTTCCCCTTGAAATATATCTCTGGATGTCTGCCTCTGCAAACGTTTTTCCTTCTGTTGTCAATTCCAGTATCCAAGTTTGAATTGTTTTCTCCAAAAACTTTAAGATTTAGTTGGACGCCATTTTGAGTCGGTGCTATATCAATCTTTGGGGGATCATATTTTAATCCTTTTTGTAGTCACTCCACTCCATAGCAACATTTTTCGTCTCGTTTTACTCTCGTTGGGGATGTATTTATCAATATACAGTAGTTCTATTGTCCCTTTGGTCTACTTGCGACATCCTTTCTGTTCTTCAGGTAAAAGTCCGTGGCTTATCAATAAGTACGATTATTATTATTATTTTTATCATTATTATTATTATCATTATTATTATTATTATTATTATTAGAAGAAGAAGAAGAAGAAGAAGAAGAAGAAGAAGAAGAAGAATGGAATGAAGAAGGACGATGTGAACCAGAAAGGGGATTTGAATGAAAAGGAAAAAGAATTCTTGACAACGCCTCATTTAAAATCTTATACTACATTTTAATCATATTTTGTAAATAATGAACATTAATTTCGTCAAGACATAGATTATTTTATTAGACACATACACGCACACATATTCAAAGTAATTAAATTACAAATTGCGCCATGTTAGATGTAATCCAAATCCACATATTTGACATGCATTTGAGATTCTGTCTATTGTACGTAGTCTTTTGTATACAATTCAGCGCATGCATTAAAATCGTCCGTTTGGCTTTACTTTCTATCACTTGAACTTTTTGACTTTCGGTAAATAGTAGAAGTGGAATTCTTACTATTCTCGTTACCTGTAGCTCTTCGACGGCTTTGGCGTCGGCGGCTTTGGCGTCGGCGGCTTTGGCGTCGGCGGTTTCGAGAGCTGCGTTTTCGGCGGCTTTTTCGGCGGCTTTTAGATCTCAGCTTACTTAGCCCCCGCCTCAATTTCCTACGCCATTTGCGCAACCACGGACAAGGCATTAGCTACTCAATTGATGAAAACAAAAATATCAGAAAATTTTTGATATTTTGATTATATTTCTTTCAGATTTTTGGTTTTGCTAAAACGGCCGCAAGTTGTTTGTCTATTATGACGTCACTTATTAAAGCTAATTTCGCAAGCTGCACAAATCCGTTTTTTTCTTGTTTCTGTATGGTAAAAAAAAAACATTATTACTGTATATATCCTTATATGTACAGTTGTTGGATCGCATTCTGTTGGCCGTTTTACCTCTAGGCGGTTCTGACGGGTGTGCCTCGGCACTGGAGAGTTCTTCCGTCCTCAGGGTTCCATCCCCCCAGGTTTTTACCTCCTTCGGGGGGTTAGGTTTATTGACTGGCGCCTGAGGCGCGCCAAAAAGGGGAAAGCCGACGGGTTCGAAGGTATTTTGGCCTTGTTGGACGCGTGTGGGACCCACTCTAAAAACGGCCTTGTGCCATATTCGTGCGTTGGTGGGACGCATCGATAAATAATAAAGCATCAAATATTTTTGCAATGAGGGGGAAGGCAGCGTTCAAGCTGTTACTATTATAGCCTAAGCTGGCCATATTTGCCACCCATTCAACAGTACAAATTATAACCAGGCTTTCTTCAACAAGCACGCTGCAACCACCAAAATACAACACTTGCTCTGTGAAAAAAACTACTTAAAACCCCGAATGGAATGTATGATTTTATTTACAAAAATTATTTTATATACAAAAATGTTCATGAGATGGGGATGGGAGAAAAAAAATAGAATGCAAAAACGAAAAAGAAAATCCCCGTTTGGTTGCCCTCTCATCTCCCTAACTGACCGTCTGTTTTCCGGTGTCGGAGAAAACGGAACACAAGTCGGACCGACACTAAGTGGGAGGAGTTCAAAATTTAATGGGGTGAAAGAAAATAAACCGGGTCGGACGCAGTAAGGTCGGGTAACACGAATTTATACAAGTGATATTTCAAGATCTTCGCAAAAGGCGGGCTGGAGTAAGAGTTGAGGTATAAAAAGAATAGGGATGGGGAAGATCTTGGAGACTAATAACTAGGTGACAGGGACGATGAATCTCAACATAGTGCTAACATGGGTTCATAGACGAAAAACCTACTTACCTGGGATGGGGTCCCGACGAAACCGGACCATAGATGCCATGGGCAGGAAGAGGAAGGAAGGGTGTATCCAACATTTCCCCCTTTCATACGATCATTCACCCACCTTTTGTCTTATTTTATGCGAACCAAGCGTTTTCTATAGCAAGAGGCGGGCTGGAGTAAGAGTTGAGGTATAAAAAGAATAGGGATGGGGAAGATCTTGGATACTATCAACTAGGTGACAGGGACGATGCGAACCAAGCGTTTTCTATAGCATCAGATTTTGACCCTAAGCTGATGCCTAAAATACAAAACCAGATCACGATGAGAAAAGTTTTCACCGTTATACAATCCCTTCTTTCGCGTTGTCCAAATCACCATTGTGGCTACAGCTAGGTAAACAGCACACGCTTTTCACCCTGAAACAGAGGTAAAACGTTGTTTTCGACGTAACTAACAAGCTGCTTCGGTTCGATGCGAGCTGTTCAATTCCCGATGTGATCCCAGAACGGCCGAACTCGATCGCTGTACTAGAAGGTTTGCTCAACTGTTTCTTCCAAGCCACTTCCACATCGAGCACAATCAGACATGTCTGCTCAAGCTCAAGCCGAGAAGGGGCCATGTGTTCCGTGCAAGCCGCCAAGAATTGTTTAAGAAGCTCGATCCGGGCGCCTAATTCCAATGGGAGCGGATATCGTCTTCCGTCCATTCGTGCCGCTCACTATGAGGGTCCGAAGCGGAGCCCACAACTAGTTCCGGATACATTTCTTTCCGAGTGGGTGTAAGGTATCTTGACCCAAAAAGTTTGCGTCAAGGGAAAGTCCTACTCGCTTTTCCTCTCCACACCACGTCCCCTGACAAGGATCGGCCCGAGTATGCAAGTTGTTCAGCGAGCCAGTGGCTCTCCAGATCAGGCATACCCTGAACCTTATTGCGCTTACGTTGAATACAGTGTCTTTTCTTTTTCAAATGGTAAATGTTTTAATACAGTAATAAATCATTATTACTGTATTAATATATTTACCATTTCGAAAAGAAAAGACATTTTTAATCAGTTTGTTAATCCCATCTCATTAATAGAATAACTCTCAATGAAGACAAATTTCTAATTTTATACATAAAAAGAACTTCAGTTGAAAAAAATATTGTTGTCATTAAGAAAAAAACGCTTTTAATCTCAATGTATATCCACATTATATTCATAGAATTTATATCATGATTAATTACAGTTTTGCCATAAATACATACACCTTTAACATTCATTTCTAATATTTTTTCCGTATGAAACTAATATTTAATGATTCTTTCACCACTACAGGTATTAAATTTTTTTTATACAAAAATATTATAACATTTCAATCATACATCTTAGATGCATCAGGGAGGTCTTCAGTGTTGCGTTGTCTTCATTGCCGATTTCGGGTTATTTCTGCATCATATCAGCTCCGACAGTAACCCCGGCTTGACTCAGAAAGAGCCAAGCCGCCTACGTGATCGCGACGTGCTACGCTCGTGCCTCTACCAAAGCAAAGAAAAAATAAATAAAAAACCGGACTTCGGCCGTTCTTATAGACATCTGTCTTTTAGTAAACAGCCAATGAAAACAGGGCATTCCACACTCCTCTGCTATATAGTACCATCTTTACCTCATCCGGTTTCTTCCTGCTACTTCGGGAATCGGTACCGCCATGATTTACACTTCACTAGACTTACACGAATTTCCCGCCAAATCTGTCCTGTACTAATTAATACTGCTATCAAAAACATAAATTAATTCCAAACCCAAAATAAGTACACCCTATAAAATTTTACGACATATTCTTTGAGTCACAGAATTTCTGTGGTGTTTTAACAGTTCCAATGCTTCAGAGCTTATTGATAAAGAAA
>OY757928.1:68279180-68294591 GCA_963585895.1 Sepioteuthis lessoniana
ATTTTGACAAAATGTCATTTTTCAGGAATGACAGGATGATTGGCGGACAAAAGTGTTAGGTGTAATGAACCTGTGGTAACTATCCCCCAGCCCAGTCTATGCACAAATGATATTACCTTCTCTGTCAACTCTGACAAGGCAACAGCGTACTAAAAGCATACACATACATGCATACGTGCGTGTATGCGTTCACACGTACACGCGCGCGCGCTCACACACACAGACACACATACACGCACACACACGCACATACAAACACACGTTCGCACGCGCGTTCGTGTGTGTGTGAACTAAGTGAAGGACCTCATTATTACCCGTCAACGGTTATATATATATATATATAGAAAGTAGATTGGAAAAACAGAAAACCATCTGTTTTCAAAGTTGTCCAGTGCCAAGTCAATGGCCTCGATTTTGCCTCAAAGATGACTGCAAATACCGATCTTCCGTTTCTCGTTCATTTTTGTCATTCTCTATTAAAGACCTTGATTACAAAAGATATGGCTATTTTCAGTCGATGGCTTTCTGGCAATCACTGTTGTTGATGTCTACTGCCACGGGGACATGGTGCCTTTTGATTTCCTGTTGCATTGGAAGCATCCATGCTTACGCTTAAGACACATTTGGACAGAAACGAGTGGCTTAACATTTGCCATGTCACGTTATAAAAAATTATATCGTCTTGCATTCATGGCTTACGTATATGCAATGCATCACATGTACTCGAAATTAAATCTTGTAATCGTCACAATTTCGTGCTGGAAATATCATTTAGCTTTCTTTTTTTTAAAACTTCAACGTAGATCATTCATCAATATGGAACAATAAGGAGAATTTGACTAATCCTAACGCATCTATTGATAAAGTTCAATACCATTAAACTTTTTATACGTTTATATAAATATTTCATGTTGAAATTTATTTCTTTTTTAAACACAAACCCAATTCTCAAAAATATGAAAGAAACCGTTGCTGTCCGACTTCAAATATGGTTACGTTTTGACATTCGAAATCCAAAATTAATGAAATTCACCTTGTAAAATATTTTTAGTTAGTATTCAAAATATAAGAAATAGAAAAGAATAAAAGGAAAAAAAGAAGATAGATTTGAGAAGAAAACTGGGAATGATGAAATAGCAGGTATATGAAAAATATCAAGAAATTTTGCATCAGTCTGAAGCTAGAAATGGGTCGTCTCAGACAACACTAGAAGCTGTTTCAATATCAGAGTTCAGACTCTAAAAAATTCTGACACCAAACTCGCCAAAATTTCTAAAATAACGTAAACAAGAACACACATGACTTTCAACATAATTTAAATGCAGCGTTCTTGAATATCTCCTTCAAGGACGAGTAAAACTTCAACTTGAGGAACCCGGTCTCTCTTTATTATCGATGGCATAACCCACGATTCTTACGCGCCAACTTTTTAAAGCGTTCCAGGGTATGTGAGGAACTTCTTTTTTGATGTGGAATAGAGGATTAAATAAAGGCAAATTAATTAATTGACACGCATTAAACGTGGAGCAATATAAGAAATATGAATATCGTAGGTAATAACGTTGGTGGTAACGATCCACATTTAATTTTTCAATAGTATTACGCTCTTATTTGCGTGGGTAGGGTCACGAAACCATTCCTTCAAGAGTGATGTGTCAACACCTTAGACAAGACAGCACAGATGTCAACTTAATTAATAATGTATGAGGCCAATCGGAAGAAAAGGGAGTGACAATTTAACTGGCACACACAATACAAATTGTTATAACCTTTACAGTTTAAAATTAAATGTTTGATTATTTCCTTCATTGTTTTGCTCAAAGTATCGTATCATCGATGTAATTTCTAATGCCGTAAAAGGTAGGTTTCTTTTCTCATAGTAGACAAACAATAAAAACAAATATAGCTTTTGTTAAAAAAAAATTATCATTTTTGTCAACTAATGATTGATATCTCGGATTAAATCTTCTTCAATATTTTACATTCACATATGAAATCGTTCATGGAATTTATTTTTAAAACTACCGCATGATTGATTGGACAATATTACACAAGATTTTTCTTGGCGTCACCCTCAGCGCCTTTTCCTTTGTGTATAAAGACATGAGTTTTAAAGGAAGTAGAGCAGCATTTTAAGTCTTTGGGGCACTCTTAGATATATACAGACATTATCATTCCTAATGGCAAACAGTCATTTTTATGCTATTTACTAATCATCCGATTTGAATTAGCATCTGATATTTTTCAAGAATCATAAAACTCAGAAGTGGTGTTCTCTCAGATTGCATCCTAAAGATTATTAATTAAAGGTCTTCCATATCAGTTTACCTATTTCGTGTGGAGATTTCGCATTTTTGATTAAAGCACATGTATTCCGTTTTGTCTGCGTTGAAATGGAAGCCAGTTCTAGTTCCATGCTCGTTCCAGAATATTTAGCCGGGTTTCGGTTTGGACGGGTGTATTTGCCAGAAGTGCTATGTCATCGGTGTAGTCCACGTCCGTATTGCCCCTAACGCATGTCCTGGATATGACACTAAAAAATCTGATGGTGAGGTTCCAGCAATGCTGGAGTTTGGGGGAATGCGGAGTACCCCTACATTGCCATTGCTCCCAGGTCCACTCTGGCCCGGAGTGGTAGCACCTGATAAGGGTCCTATCTATGGGTTAAATAGAAGTAACAGCATACTTATGCTAAAATGAATTGTTTGAGTAAAACTGAATAGTTTGAAATAGAAATGATTTTTCTGTCAAACCGTACTTACATTTAAACTGCGTGCTCATGCTTAACTGAATTATTTCAAATAGAACTGATTTTCGACATTAAAACTGTATTTACACTTAACCGAATTGTTACATACAACTGCTTGAATAGTTAGAAATGGAAATGTTTTTGTCCATTGAACTGTGTACTTATGCTAAACTGAATTGTTTTAAATGGAACAGATTATTTACATAAAAATGTGTTTGGCGTTAAATAACCCACAAAGGTTGATATGCAATAAAACTCAACAAACCAAACCAGTCTACCTATAGAAGTAACATAAGTAGGTATAATATATAAATGTGTTTCTAATTACTCGTGGTGGGAAGTGAATGCATGTTTATTCAATTTTCTGTACCAATAACGTTTTTAGTACCACCATGTCACTGAGCTAAGTAGTTAATTCAGACTTTTTTCTAATCTAGGTAACAATATGTCTAAAACATGATCAGAAGGAATGCAAGTATACTTCACTAAAAGATTATATATATATATATATATATATATATATATATATATATATATATATATATATATATATATATGCTGTCAGCTCAGAAATCGTATTATACGAACCGAAGTGAGTTTGAACTTCACGTATTCTCTTGGGATATGCTTGAAGTGAACTTTCTCTGCGCGCTGTCATCTTGTTCCTGGTCTTATCACGGCCATATTACAATGGTCGACAGAGGGAAAACTATATGTGAGTTCTTATATGGGAAATCTAATTTCCTATCATTATTTTACCTGCCCAAACAGTGGCAGAAATATTGCTATCGTATTTATGGGTTGTCAGCCATGACAAATTGAGTGCAGTCTGTGTTGCCCTTCCTCTCTCACTGTCTCTCTCTTTATATATATATATATATATATATATATATATATATATATATGTGTGTGTGTGTGTGTGTGTGTGTGTCTGCTAACGTGTGCATGTATTTTACGCTGTGTCTCATAAAGAAGTTATTCCTACTGATAATGCCGTAGAATAGATTATTTTCTTGTTCAATATTAGATTAGATTGATTTATTGATTGGAATTCTTAGTTATGTTTGGCTCTCATGGGTTATGTTTAGCCTTGAGGTTTGGGAATTGCGTTCTTTGCACTTTCATGTTCATATTTTTGGCGTAATTCTTTCTTAATTTTTGTATGCATAAAGTTATTTATAAATAGATATTTTTACCCATTCATGAGAGCCTAACAGTTCCTTCCACTCCATGCCAGAGTTAACATAGACATAATGTCATTGGTGGGGTTTTCCACATTCCACTTATGCCTATACCTAGGAAAACACTTCTTAGGAGGAGGAGGTGTCTTAACCCTCACTCAAGGACACATATTTCGAGCCATTTTCAATAGAGTATGCCTCAATATTAGTCACGTGTCTTTATTTTGCTAAAAAAAAAGCCTCAGAATTAAGTTGACAATGTGATTGTGTCAGAAGCAAATCTCACTCGACAACACATCCGTCACGTTTTTGTTTCTTATATCGTTTTTGAAGTGTTTTCTCAGTTTAAACTAATTTCGCTGATAAATCTTTAAAACCCATTATGAGCATGTATTTAGACAGTTGCCGTCTTTTAAAACGATCATCTGACATTTGGAAAACTGAAGCCTTACACTAAAAATATATTAAAGGCCAGACGTAAAAAAATAAATGAAAAAAATTATATCCCAAATAAATTAAATCCCTTTTCACATTTTTTCAAAAGTTAGAGGTGTATTATTATTTATTTGTTTAACATCATATCAATTCCTCCTAAGTATTTTAATGTCAACATTTAATTTTTTTCGTTAAGATCTGATAAGTCATAACTATATAATTAATGTTTCATGGCTCTTATCTATAATCATTCGTTTACTCACAGCCATGGTATCAATTATTCCAATCTAATTCACTTAATATATACCAAAAAATATTATTTCAAGTAAATATTTAAATTTGATAATAATTTGTTTGATCACAGTAAAAGTCGAATCGCCGTGGCGCAGTGGCTTTCATTGCTGGACTGTGACATCGTAGTAAAAGAGTTTGAAATTCTGTCTTGGTATTTCGTTCTCTTTCGGACTTACCTTCTTAGAAAAGGTATGAAACCTCTTATTCCGTAGATGTGGGTCAAATAATACCACTACTGTTAATCGCCAAGGATGGCTTTTGCACTGACCAACCCCACCGCCTAAAATACACGCATGTAATACAGTTAAATTATTTCAATTATTATTATTAGTCAATTCTAATAATTTTTGGAAAATTTTTGGAAAAGGTATATTTGGGCCACTTAACACCTACTGCTACTCCTGTTCTGAGTGAACCAGGAGCTAATGACAAAATAAAAGTACTATCCACACCCCAGTACTTCAGAATTTAAGTCTCACTACCAGAAACAATTTAGAGTCATACCCAAAGCATTTGAAAGCTAACGTATATATTATTATCTATTCGACCTTTTTGCATCACAAATAATTCAGTTTGTGGAAAAGACAGCTGCATTTTTCTAAAAAAAACATTCATAGATATTGTCGAATCAGGTAACATCTTAAAAACTACTGTATGATTTGCGTCAGATAAAATGGACAGCGTTAAAAACGTTGCTGTATCTTGAACATAGTTACAGATAAGAGTCCCTTGTGGTAAAAAAATGTCTACTGCCGCAGGAAAATTCATCTATCATCTTGCATTACATTTTTTTCGGTCAGTTTGTCATTGCATAATTCAAGGATGGCTGGAATTAAGGCGACAACATTTTTTGGTGGTTATTAATGATATTCGAAGTTATGGTCTTAGAATTTATTTTGAAAGTATGAAAAATTTGTAAATATTTTTTTAATAAAGGGCCCGTTTTACAGATAAAATAAGAATGCCTTTTTTGTCTCTTGAATCAGCTGAAACGTTTATTCATCTCTCATTAATCGTATTTCAATTTTAATTTTGGAACCAAATACACTACTTAAATCAGGCTTCACATGAGGAAAAGGAATCTTGTTCCGAATTTCAGCTTGTGTTTAAATATTGGAATTCCCAATCTTCGCTCATCTTCTTTGCTGTAGATTGACGGCCAGACTGTTACAATAAAAATATGATATAAAATACTTGTGAACATTGTTATTTGAAATGCTTTATATAAGAATGAGAATATATAAAAGATTATACCAAACTATATATATATATATATATATATATATATATATATATATATATATATATATATATATATATATTACTTTTGATGTAAGAATATGGAAATTGAGAGTTGGATCGTATTGCTGAAAGATATTAACTGATTATCTGTACAATGTATCTGGGATTAAAAGAGTTTATCGAGGAGAGGGATTTACTTTTGATTTCATCTGTAACCAACGTGACGACTTATGTCTTGTGATATATTGTTTGCTTATTGGTTCGTTTTTGTTTGTTGTTTGTTGTTGTTTTTTTTTTTGTTGGTTTTCTATTGTTTTTCTTCTTCTTTTTTTTTCGTTCGTTCACGAGCAGTGGGCTGCGAAGTTGATCGATCGACTGGGTTCACCAAATAAGCAAAAAAAAATTCTTAGTCGAGTGGAAGGCAAAATAATCGGAAAGAAACGAAATCATAGGTTTCTGGCTAAAATCCAACATGTTCAAGTTTGCTTTGTTTGTTTTGTTTTGTTTGTTTGTTTGTTTTGTTTTGGGGAGGTTTTTGTTCGCTTCTTTGCTTATTTTTAATTTTATTTTATTTTTTTTCATGACATCAAATTCTGCAGATGAACAAGCAACGTCTACGTTGCCAATGTTCGCAAGATGAAACAAGCATGAAGTAAATAAAAGACTTACAAACCATGGAAATAGTAAGGAAAACATTTCTTTTTCAAACGAGAGAATACCACACAGTGATAAAGCCTAAGAAAGGATAAGCCTTAGCATTAAAACAGTTCGTTCGATGTAGAAGAAAAAAGAAAAGAAAAAAGTAAATGCCATAATAATTCTAAAAGAAAAAGAAAATAAACAATAACAAAACGAATCTATGCATTGTACATCATTTCTGAAGCATTAGAAAAGAAAAAAGAAAACCAAAAGCTGGTGTTTATTCGGACACCAGGGAAATCAAGTCAGTTTTCGTGACAAGGTCTTTCTTAAGCTACTTTTCGATATCTTGGCTTGACAAAAGTTAGAATCCAAACGATTTTTTTTATGATTACAGGAAATCTGAGGAAAACAAAAAGAAGCAGTAGTAGAATTAGGATGTGGAGGATTGGATTTCTTTTTAGCTTCAAAACAGGATTAGAGATAAGCACTGCAGAACAAGTGACAACAATCCCTAATTTCTTGCATCAATTTCTACCGCGTTTTGGATCCATTTGATTATTTTCATGGGTCTCTAATATTTCCAAATAGCTCTTGTGACTTAGAAATGAGAGCCCCCAAAACGCATGAGAATCCTTCTCATCTGCAGTTTCGATTATTTTCACATCTCTCAAGTGTGTATTTACCTAAATTATCCATCAAGAATTAGATGTGACATAACGTGAATTTTTTAAAACAGGATAAACTGTTTTGAAGATACCGATTTTTTTTCAACAATGATTGTCTAACTACCCAATAATTAACAATTGTCTCCAATTATTTGATTTAACAGATTGATTCATGTCATTCCTTAGAGTATTAGTGTGACGCTAAAAGCAAACAGCTTCGTTCAGGTTTCTATTTCTTACCTCAATAACTGTTTTACTAAGCGAGCCTTCTCAGTTTACAATAACGTGTGAATATAATTTTTTCATGTACTTCTTACTCATTTCAGATTTTTAAGTATAATCAGCATATTTCCCTCTCCCTTTCCTACAAATATTAGTCCAGACAAAAATCAAAGAAGTGGTACAATTAACGGATATTCATTTAGGTTTATTAGTATGTAACCTAATAAACGCTAAGATATAAAAATATTCTTTTAATAGCTGAATATATTTGCTACATAAAATATTCCTAATACAAATGATACTGAATTATTTAAATTAATGACCCTTTTGCCTAGCCATGCATAAGAAAATAAGTATATTTTAAAGTATATTTTATGAAGCCAGATTGTTCCGCTGATAAATAAACATGTCTGTGTCTAATCTGCTATCAATTTATCTATTGATTGTACTCAATTACTATATTTGCTTTCATTTTTTACAAACAAATGGACTTACTTCCTCTCGTACAATTAATTACTTTTTTCTGTTATTGGTAGAAGAATTTACGTGACGCATATGTGTTCACTTTGCACCAATAAGTTTGAGGAAGCCATGAATATATTTCTTATTCTAGCTAAATTGCAGACAGACTCTTAATTTGTCGCATAATAAAACGGTTACCGTAGTAGGACATTGAAACAGCAAACTGATTTCAAATCAAGAACGAAGTGGTTTGCACTTCACTTGGTGCTAATTATCTTAAAAAAGGCATGAATCAATTTGTCCTCTTCTAAACTTTTGGCAGTAGAGTATATTAGGTTCTTTAGACTTACTTAAGCAACGGCTTTAGGAGAAGGAAAACTCTGAATTCAAACCAGTGTTACTTTACTTAGAAGTCGACCTTTTGTCACATCTAGCCTGTGATGAAAGGTCACTGTACAAACATGCTCGAGATTTGTATTATACGCAACGTAGAATAACAACTCTAAATAGAAAATATAAAAAACCGAAAACATTGGATGCCTCATGTGGCGAAATTGTGTGGATTATTTCAAATATATTTCTGGATTTATTGAAAAAAATACTATGATTAATCAAGGTATTGGCAATGTTTTCTTAATTTTTTGGAACATGTGTTGGCATAAAGTCTGTATGTGTTGGCACTCAATATTGTTCGCAAGTAAAAATGATTGCTGTTCTTATTTGTACAGTGAAGGCATAGATATGATTAGAAGTGCATAATTGCTTACATAAATAAGAGCATAGATGACAGGATTATTTTCGTAAGAAATGAAACTTCTGACTTGAATAATTGTAGTATCATTTCACTCGGCTTAGTATCAAAGTGTCATGCATCGATCCTGCCAAAGATCAAAGCCTAGATCCAAGTATGCTAATATGTTCTTATCATCAAGTTATAAATAAAAAGTATAATTATAAAAGTTACTGAAATGATATAGGAATAAATAGAAATGATAGTTTCATATATGTCTAAAGACCATATGGAATAGGTGGAACAAAAGGAGATTGTTATAAGAATAAGGCTTCCATATTGCTTGAAGCAGGTTGATTTGTTTCGTTAACGTAACATTCAAACTGGTAATTAAGGGAATTTTATTCCTTTAAAAGCAAAGTTCTACTCAATCCATAAACACACTTATTTTAATGTACAGCCAACAGGTTTTAAACATTTTTTTTATTAGGTGTGTCGCAAACTGTCCACGAATTCATGTGATAAAGTAGGCAAATACGAAGTAAGAGACAACATTAAAATCGTGGTTATTAATCATTTTTCCCATTAGCTATAGGCATACAACAGTGTAGATTGTCTTATTTAGCCTGGATTAGAACAACTCGACAAAGAGAAGGAAAACTATATACTCACTCAAGCTTTGCTTTTCAAAAATGATCTTGTGTCACATACTACAATTAGTGCAGACGTTGGGTAAATAGATTTACAGCAGATTTAGACTATTCAGAAAACAATGCAAATGATATGCTCGTTAGGAAGGATACAATTTGATTTAGACCACAATAAAACAAAACAGAAAAAAGAAATATCTTAAAGATGATGGATAGATTAATAAGCACTTCATTATTATTTACAAAATATTATTGGAGATGCTGTAAAAGTTAGATAACGGCTACACGGACAATATGCACCAGATAATTTTAGAAAAACAAATTAGCATTGATGCATTTTCATGGTTAAAGAAAGTTTAATGTGGGATTCGAATAAGTAAAGTGAGATTCCAGGAGTAATTAATTCTAACGGGATACACTAAACCCTACAGTTTTGAAAATATTATATCTGACTTAAGAGATGAGTGTAGGTTTGAAATAGGACACTTCTATTAAAACTATTCCATGAGTAATATTTAATTTGGCTGGTTCACTGAAAAGATAATGCACATTAGTAGGGTTATATGTTGACACTTCATCCACACACACACAAACACATTATTATTATTATTATTATTATTATTATTATTATTATTATTATTATTATTTACTCCTTGAAAGTTTTTCACATCAGCGTAAGTTGATTGCCTTTCAGTGATGTTTGAGTAACAGCAAGTTTTCCCAAGTCTCCAGAACTCTTCTCAGAATTCTGGCTGTTCTCAATAATGTAAAAGTTTGGACGGCTTCCACATTTACTGTTATTTCCAAATCCTTCAGTCCCTTTAATAATCCTTTGTTGACGGTACCATGTGCACCAATCACAATTGGTATAAATCTCACTTTCATGTTCCTCAGTTTTTTCGATTAATTAACAAGGTCCATATAATTATTCTTCAATTTCACTTCCTTTCAATTTTACTCCGTGGTCAGCTGGGATAGCAAAGTCCACAATTTTGCAAGTTCTCTTTTTTATGATCATTATAAGATTATTGTCTGGCCAAGATTAGGCGATCCAATTGTATGTTATAATCCAGTAGGAGTATATTATTATTATCATTATTATTATACTTCTTCTGCATTTCTCACATCATTGATGACCTTTCACGAGCGTTTGACTAACACCAAGTCTCAAGTCTCAAGGATTCTTCTCAGTATTCTGGCCGATCTGAACACTGCTGTAGTTTTGATAGTCTCGATTCATACTCTGATTTCCTGCTCTTCCAAGCAATCCATTTGGAGCCGTTCCAAGCGCGCCACTTACTATTGTATTATCGTTACTCTTATGTTACGCAGTTTTTTGGTTCTAAGTCAAAGTCACTCTTTTCGTTTTGTTTGATTTTACTATGTTGTCCACTGGGACGGCAAAGTTCACTATAACGCAGGTTCTCTCTTTCTTTGGTTATTATTTTTACTCCTTAGAGGGTTTTCAAACCAGTATTAACTGATAACTTATCACTGGATTTTGAGTGAGTGCAAGTCTCCTGAAGTCTTCTGCTCTCTTCTCAGTATTCTGACCTATTATTTTAATGCTGTAGTGAAGATGATCTCGATCTTTCTCTTACTTCCATGTCTTCCAGTTCTTTAGCCAAACATTGTGGATGTTTCAAGCGCACCAACCACAAATGTTATCACCGCCGCTTTCATATTCCATGTGTTTTTAGTTCTCTGGCAAGTCTTGCTGTTCATCTCTCCTTTCGCTTTTTAAGATTTTCTATGCGGTCCGACGGGTGGAGTGAAATCCACGATTTAGCAAGTTTTCTTTCTTGTTGTTGACTATCTCTAGGTCTGGTCGTCTTTCCTAGATTAGGTGATCTATATGTATCTCAAAATCGCAAAGAAGTTTATACGTATCATTTTCCAGGCGGGATTCTGATCTGAGGATACACTACTTGTTCGTATGGTCAAGTTTAAATTTCTTGCACAATTCTCAGTAGATCACCTTTTTTTACACACGTGAAAGATTGATATGTCGTAAAACAATGTCGTAAAACAAAACAACCAGCCAACCAACTATTTTCAATACTGTTTAGTCTTCGTCCTCCCTCTTTTTTGAGACATATAATCAATCACTGACATCTCTTTTGCATCGCCAATAATCGATTTGTTCTCTGATTCATTAGTTGAAGTTTTCCTACGCCCAGTTCCCGAATCGTCCGACTATGTTACAAGTTGACCAGTCCAGGGTTAATCTTTTTGATGAAATTCCTTCTATGGAGTTTCATTTCAAGAAATTACCTCCTTCGCCAGATGTACAATATCTATTTTTTTTTTCTTTTATCTCCAATTGAAGGATGGTATCTCTTTCGAAAATTCCTAAATACTCGCATGTTTTATTTTCTTTGAATGTTCCGATTTTTTTGGGGGGGATTTGGTAGTTCTATTGCTTTATTATTATTATTTTACTCATTTGAGATTTCTTCACACCAGCGTTAGCGGATGGTTTTTCTCCGACTCTGAGTAACAGCAAGTATCCTCAAGACTCCAGGACTCGTCTGACTATTCTAATCGATGCTGCTCTAAACACGATAATTTTGGTCGGTATCAACATTTAAAATAGTTTTGCATGTAAAACTATCAGAAATTATATTTTCATCTTTTATATTGAAATGTAGTCTCCTCAGTTTATTCAAATCTGTCATCAGTGAAATAATATTTTCCTGCTGAAAGTTATGAATACAGCAAAATATTCCTTAAAGAGTGGTGCCTCTTGATCTACTATTTGACAAAAAAACCATTAAAGTCTTCTGGTATTGTAAGATATCGTTGTGGCTAATAAGGATAGTTGTAACAATGTAAGACGCTATCCTCACCATCTGATGAAGGGTTGTAGGTCACCTCTTTCATTACAGCATCTTCAATTTTCTGAAGACCAACGCACGGCATTAAGGCTTGGATACCAGTTACAGTTGTCTATTTTAGTAAAGCGTTTACACACACACGCACACACACACTCACACACACACACACACACACACACACACACACACACACACACACATATATATATATATATATATAGTTACTTTCGTAACGAAGCAAAATCCAACCGAAACTACATACTGGACGAAGCTATGTGTATAATTGGCTACGTTATGAAAAAACAATAGTGCAGCAAGTAATTATTCTGTAATTTAAGAATTAAGATGTGCTACATGGGAAAATCCGTGAAAAACTGGGGATTTAGCATACGTCTGTCATTGGCGCATTTAAAACATGTTAATGATTCTATATAATTCTCCACCACAATGCAAAAATTATCTGTTGAAACAGCCCAGCCTTTATGTCTGGCTATAAATGATGAGCCCACATGCGTATTCATATATATATATATATATATATATATATATATATATATATATATATATATATATATATATAAATATATATATATATATATATATATATATATATATATATATATATATATATATATATATAGTCAAAATTCAGAGTATTCAAAATTCAGAGTAATTTAAAGCCAACTGGATTTCTCACAAAGTGTCATTAAGTTGTTTTAATTATTTTGTAAACTCCAATATTGTCGTCATAGCCAAGCAATTAAGCTTAAAGATTTCAGACCATTTTTTCTGAATGAGTGATTTTAATCATGGAAACCTCATCATGAACTTTAAATGATAATTATTCGTTGGCCTGGGCTATTTCAATTGCAATTCAAACTCCTCTTCAAATTACATCTATCAACCAAAATCAACCAAACTATCCAAACTATTCTATCTATCAATCAAACTCAATATGAGCTTGGTTGATAAATGACATACAAAAGGAGGGTATAACATTTTAGGAACTGTCGACGTGATAATTTTTTGACCAAGATAAATTAACACATTAATCAATGCTCGTTTGAATCTGTTGCATAACCCACCCCTGATTTTAATCTTTTGTGATACTAATATTGTAGTATACATTTACGATTGAGTAAATACAACTTTGTATTTTGAGGTTTGTATTTTATTAACTATTTAAAATATTCTTTATATGTTTAATTGCTTGATCTTCGTTAGAAATTATGGTAAATGTTGTTGGAAAACGGAAGTAATTTTCGAATAACAGATGATTCAAATATATATATATATATATATATATATATATATATATATATATATATATATATATATATATATATATATATATTTTTGAGAAAAAAACAAAAACTGGTCACAATAGGGTTATAAATTTATTTCCATTCTGTTATGGGTTTTTGATATAAATCAAAAACACACCCCTAAAAAAATAACGGGACTTATTCTGATCTTATGGGCAGAATAATTGATAATAGACACAGGAAAGAAGGGTGGGAGAGGATAGAAGACGGGTGAAGAGTTTTTTCTTCATTTAGCTCACTTCCGGTTTTTTTTTTATTTTATAGAATTGGAATTATAGTTAATTAATTTCTTTATTATTATTTTCTTAATTCTAAATACATTTCGACTTAAACCTCCAGATTTAATACTAATTTAGATAAATATAACTTTCTTTAATCACTTTACGTAAGGATACAGTAATATTTATATTAAATTAAATTCAAAATCTAAAATTAAAATGTTTAATTTCAATTTTATTTTCGTGCCTATTAATTCAGTTATTTGTATTTTCGAAAATACAAATAATGATATACCCAGACCATGAAAAATTGTTAAATTAGAGATGTGAATTAGATGTAGACATAGGAACAAATTTAAACTATAGAAAAATTATCATAGATAATACTTAAACTAAAACAAAACAAAACATAGGACTAAATTGAGATTCTATGTATATGAATAAAAATAAAAATTAAAAAAAAATATATGTACGTACTCTTCAATGGAGGGTAACTGAATTAGTAGGCACGAAAATAAAATTGAAATTAAAAATTTTAATTTTAAATTTTGATTGTAATTTAATATAATTATTACTGCATCCTTACATAAAGTGATTAAATAAAGTTAGTTATCTAAATTAGAATTAAATCTGGAGTTTTAAGTCGAAATGTATTTAGAATTTAAAAAAAAAAATTAAAAAAAATTAATTTACTATAATTCCAACCGGCAATAAAATTAAAAAAAAACGAAGTTGGCTAAAGGAGAAGAAAACTCTTCACCCCTCTTCTATCCCCTTCCACCCTTCTTCCCTGTGTATATTCTGAATTACTTCATCCATAAGATCTGAATAAGTTCTGTTAGATTTTTTATGTTTTTGATTTATATCAAAACCCCATAACAAGATGGAAATAAATTTATAATCGTAATGCGACCGGTTTTTGTTTTTTCTTAAAGAAATTATTGCTTTCTAATGTCAGTTACATTGAGCTATTTACTATGAGAATTTAAATGTTCACTTTTGGATGTTTTCTTTCTTTTTGGTCCAGGTGTAATTACTCCCAACTTAGGTTTAACTGGACCAAATAATACACACACACACACGCACGCGCTCGCACGCACACACACACACACACACACACACACACACACTCACACACACACACACACACACACACACACACACACATATATATATATATATATATATATATATATATGACAACGCTATATGGCTGTCTCTATGTCACTTGGTGGGTTTGTAGCAAACCAAATGCGGTATATTTTGGAGAGGCCCTAATATCTGTGATAGATTTGTTATATGATATAATAATGATAATATATATATATATATATATATATATATATATATATATATATATATATATATATATATATATATATATTCCTAACGGCAATGCATGGATCTAATTTGCAAACCAATATACCCAGAATGATGTACTTGCAACAATTTTTTGTTATCACTAAATATACATCTGAGTAATCATATATGTTAGTAAATTGCGGTCAGAATTTATTATTATTTTCACTATCTATTTTATAAGGATCCAATATATATATATATATATATATATATATATATATATATATATATATATATATATATATATATATATATATATTTATGTATGTATTCGATTTAGTACAGCAAAATGGTAGATTTTGGTATGTTTTTGTCAGAATGTTTTAATATATTTGGAAAAATGCATTTTTCTTTGCTGTAATTAATAATAATTATAATAGCATAATTCATAGAATTA